>OX465293.1:3052500-3415000 GCA_949987695.1 Merzomyia westermanni
TATATAATGTATAGCTACTAGGGATGTAAATTTTTTAGATTCTTGCAATTACGAGACTTTCGGGATCTGGCTTCACTATCTCGAAATTTGTAATTTCGGTATTATTAAATAGTTTGTAAAGGTATAAAATAGTCGGGATGGATGTGCGAAATCTCACCATGACATGCCTCTTAACACGTAATAAGGAAATAATTCATGAATAGAAGTAGTTAGAAAAATAAAAAATAATTTTTTTTTTGACCTGAGTAGACTTTTAGCGATTTTATCAAAATGTTTAAAAAGCGCGTGGCAGTGCCCACATACATATAAGTGAATATACGAGTATGAGCAAATTTCGAATTTTCCTTATAAATTATAAAACTTGTTACGAGACATAATATTGTTGTCTGAAAAACACCCACAGAAAATAAATGAAATCACTTTTCGACCACGCCCTTTTTTTCATAAGAGTTTTTGTAAAGGAAGTAGAAAGACTGCACATGCCATATCTCATTAATTGACGCAGATAGAATGCTTACATTTGCTACCTACACAGACTTGATCATCTTGTTAATGATCTTGGTAAATGAGCGTGGCACCGCTCACGTATAAATAAACAAACTATCAAATTTTGACTGTTAATCAGCTTAGAGCCGGTTACGATCGAATGATGAAACCTGATGCTAAGCATACTACTAATATGAAGAGTACACTGAGGACCTGGCGCAATAACATCAGATGCTTACGCACCATAGAGAAGTTAGTAAAAAGCTAGTTGGGAGAAGATTATCGTTACATGCTTCATGCCTTGACTCATCTGGCTTATCTGTTCCCGAAAAGCTATTTGAAGCAAAGATACTTTAGCACTAAAAATTGCAACCTTTCTTTTTTACTTAATTTTAAATATGACCTTGATGCACAATCTTAAAGAATGCAACAAACTAGCCATGGAATCTCTGTGGTATACCAAAGCTCTCAGCAAGTATTAGCTACATAAGTACATACATATATAACAATCACTCAAGTGGCCTTTTCAGTATCAAGCTGTGTTCAATAATTCATTATTTTCCTGGACCTATTTTTAGCAAAATTTATTTATATGTTTTCCATTCGAATAAGATACTAAAGTGCCATGAATAGGAGTAGAAACCAAAATGCCTTCATGTGGGCAGGCACATATACACGCACTTACTAATATATATATGTATGTATGTATGTTTTCTATGACACAAATTCTGTTTTGCCATGCAGCTGTAAGCCACAAATATTAAAAAAAAAGTATACTCGTATTTTTGCCAAGAGCACAGCAGTGACAATTTCAAGTGATTTGAAAAAGAAAGTTAAAACGAATTAAAGTTTACAGTTTTTGAAAAGGTTTGAATACAATGCAAATGTGTGGAGTAGATGGCTGCTCGAAATTGACAATGAAATGATTTTCTTTTCTTTGCAGAATTACAATCAAGATTGCGGCTAAGGGTTTAGGTCAAATATGCAGTTTATGTTCGTACGGAGGTGAGATTTATATATATATAGTGCGCAACAGATCTATAACATACCCAGAATTGAAATAGCTTCGCCGTCGCGGTAAAGGCAGTTCAGTCCACTTTTCACTCAATACGACCTTTTAGCAGTGCTGAAAGGAAGGAATTAAGTTTCTGCGCTTGATGGTAAAAGATAGTGAATGTGGTCAGTGTTCAGAGTTGTTAAAAGTTACTTAAAATAAAATTTTGCTACCTCTAAAAAAATGATGGAGAACTATTAGTACTACATATATAAAAATGTTTAAGCATTGTGAAATTTCAGAGTAGTTTCATTCAAATGAGGTTTTTGTTCTACTACAATGTTTTGCTGAATGGAGTTTGCTACTTTTAAATGCGGGACTACGATATTTAAAATTTTTTAAAGTCTTCTGAACTTATTTGAATATTTAAAAGATGTACGCAAAGTTTAGAATACAGATGTACCCCAACTAGCACAAATAGTGGCTAAAACGGAGCTGCGAATATTAAACTGACTTTAAAGTTTTGAGCCACTAGTCACGGGTACGTAAAAGAAATACATATTTTCCGTGCTTGCAACCAAAATGGTAACAGCAAAGTTCCAGCGAGGTTCCTGGCAACGTTTCAAAGACGTTATCGTTACGTAAAAATGATATAACAGTGTGGTAACTGCGACTTTCAGGAAATTAAGCACAAACCTCTCTTTTCAACTTATTTCTTGCTTTATTTTGCAACTTGCTTTGTTATTTTATATGAGTTATATTTTTAAATATATCCCTGTCCATTGTAATTTACAACCTAAAGGGCCATTGTAATAACACCCCATTAATAGTTATAAAGTGAAACTCCTTTGGCGATAGGCAGAGCAAAAAAATAAAACGAATGGAAATTTTCTGCCAAAAGTAATAAAACGTGAGATCCAAAATTTAATTTTTCATTAAAATATTTTTTTTTAGTATAAGTCAACATGCAAGAAAAGTTTTTTGGTACTTCAAAATATTTATTATGCATTAATATAGAATAAAAGGTAAAATATTTTGGTCTAAATAATTTAACTAATTCCATGGCTGTAAAATATTTATCTAAAAAAACTCGGTTTTCTAGAATAAATAACTTCCAAGTCGGCAATTAAAAATATTTAACTTTAAAATTATATTTACTGCAAAAATGTCACTAAAACTTCGCCTTAAAGTCGTACATAATTCTTGCTTAAAGCTTCCGCTGTCTCCTAATTGTTTCATCTGAAACTTGTACATATTTGAACCAGTACTACCAACACAGTGCTAAGAACTAAAATTGTTTAAAAAAAAACCAAAAATATTTTCAGAAAATATTTCGTTTCATTCAAAAAAAGCTTTAAGGGCATTCATCTAAATGCGATCATACCCCGCAACCACGTCATAAACCAACATCACCTACAAGCTTACGAAGAATTGAAGTATTTAACATTTCCCATTTGTTTGCGAGTAGCATTTTTTATTTATTTGTAGTTGCCCTGGTAAATAGACTCTGTAGAATATTTATGTTCTGCTTGAGAACATAAATTGTAGCTCAGGAGTAAATCGAATTTGGAGAAGCAGAAAAGCATGCGAAAATTTAAATAAAATAAAACCCACATTCATATATGTTCACACATTGGGCTGCCTCAGGAAATAAAATATTGGGCTCTTTTTAAATGATTTGGTGAGAGAAACATGATGTCAGAATAGTACTATAAATATATAGATTTTATTCACATGAACTGAATTGAAATAACAAAGCAACTTTTGAGGTTGCTTAAAACCAATAAAAGAAGAAAAAAAACAGAAAAACTTTTAATATACTCTGTTAGAAATTCCGACTAAAAAACTTCAGACTAAACAGTCAATTCCTGCACACGTAGCATATATCAAATGACTTCTTAAAATTTGCAAGGTCTAACTTTTTCAATGGGGTACCCTAATGTGCATGTGGAAACATATTGTGCATAGTATCATAATAATTTGGCGTGATGTAGCGCCGAGGAGATTATGGCCGAGCTTCCCACCTTTTTCTTACCAGTCCGCGGGACCTACTTGTTTTATGCCGAAATCTGCCAAGATAGTTGAATTTTTAGTGAGAAACTTTTAATTTCAGAAATACCCTCCGCATTTTTGTCAAGCACTTTTGATGCTACCTGTTGCGGTACTTGAGCCAGGCGCCTTTCGATATAGTAGCTCAGCACAATACCACTACGGATGTCGATTACACGTACAACACATTTGTACTCCATTCCACTTATATCCCATTTACATCCTGTCACAAACACTTCGTGGGAAGCTACGCCAAAGGGAAAACGAATCAACTAAAATCCCCTACTCACCCAAAAAGGAGGCTTCCTTTTCGAGTCATATACATATATAGGTATGTTGAAGCTATTTGCATGAGCTTTCGTTTAAGTTTTGCTATGAATTATTTCAACAAAGTTATATTCATTTCTAGTACTTCACGTTGGGCTGGAGTGTGCCTTTTGCAATTTGGGTGCGGTGGATTACTTAACTATTACATGTTGAGCTCCTTCGTATTGGCTGTCTAGCCAAATCAAATGGATAATATTTCATAATACTTTTGGGCGCGTCATAAGTTTATGAAGGCTTTTACTTGTTGACGTTTGTTGTATATAATTTGAGGCATGCTTAACTATAAGTTTCTGGGACTAAAGAGATTATGTCACGCAGCAAAGTTTTTGGGTTTTGGGTTAGTTGAGTTAATTTATGAATGCTACTTTTGTTCAATAACAGGAAGATACCAAGCAAGGGAGTGTATGTGTGTCGTCCATTGAAATATATACTTATGGAATGGAAGATATACCAACCAAAGAACTTGTTAAGTGTTTTAAAAATTCGACTAAAAGGAAGCTCGCATAAATAAGCGACTGCAATTATTTCAAGCTAAGGTGAAAATATGCTTACATTAATAAGGCTTTTTTGAGCGTTGTAAGCTCGAAAGTTTGAAATATTTGGTAGAGAAAATGTGTTTTTATTTTTGTTTTCATGCCAAACTTGAAGAATTGGCATATAAAGAACTCTGAAATGCAATAGACTCAAATCATGCTTATCCAGCCTAAACCGTGACACATAATTTAGTTGGCTGTGTTTTGTTGTTGTTGCGCTGTTATTATTTAATATGTAAAGTAAATTTTGAGATCAAAAAAGTGTTCAAGTGTAAATTCAGTTTAGTAAATGTGATGCATGATAGTTTCGGTAGATTTATTCTTCGTAAATTCCTCATCAGGCTACTTCAGATCCGCACTTATATGAAATTCATTTATGAAGGGGTTCGAAGCAAAAGGATCTAAGTGAATCCAACATTGGTTTGAGATACTCAAGTTAAAAGTTGATTTATTATTGTAAATTCTATGTAAATTCTGGGTTGTGCGTTTATTGGCCGGCCAACAGATGTCACTAAAATGTACAAAATGACTTGGATGTCTTTGTCAACAAATAAACACTATCTTTAACCATACAAATATGAATATAACTGAAATTAAAAAAAAATGTCACTTAGATCCTTTTGCTTCTAATCACTTCATATAGAAGTTAGCGCCACCACCATCTGAGTACAAGACGGAAATGATACTGTTCAAATAATTTAAAAATTTGAAGAATGAAATGTGAAATGGAGCAAACATGACAGTCTGTGACATATTATTGATGCTCTCATGACTGAATTTAAATAATTTTGTACGAACATCAGCCTTCAACAGAAACAGCTGTTGGAAAAAGTTATTTGAGTCAAGACCACTACTAACTCGTGTAATTGATAAAACATCGTCAGGATATTTTATACCTGATATATGTATGTGAGGCTTGTGCCAAAGGGAACGTAAATTTGAAATTGTACGTAATTTATCACTAAAATTTTACCACTGTGAAATCATAAATATTTTTACAAAACTTAAAACCGTTTAAAAAATTGGCAAAAACATGGAAAATAAATCTGGAGCCAGGGGTTGAGGTGCATACATTTGTGGACTCATAGCTCACACTAAGCACGATAGTAGCGAATTCAAAAACATTCCCATTTGCAACTGATATGTTGTATTTGCAACAAGCAGCAGAGCTAGAACAACAATACCAATAATTTTTGTCTGAGCAACATTTTGAAATTGCTTGAGAGAACACGGAAAGATAGTGTTGTGAACTCATTTCCACTAAGATCGTGAGCTGTGAATTTGGAAAGTTAATTGGGCTGGAAGCGATAAAATATGAAAGAAAATGTTTAGATTGACAGGAGAAAATATAGAAATTTTCCCACGGAGACATCTTGGATGGTTTTTATATATTAGAAAACTTAAAAACAAAGAGCTAATAATTTTCAAATGATTTTATTTCCATAGCTTTGTATTGCATGCGGAAGTAAAAGAGATAGAATCAAGAGTGCAACCCTTCTTTACTTAACAAGTTTGTAACACAAAAAAAAATTTTATAAAACGTTTGTTTTCCAAACGTAAAAGCTTTGTGGCAAATGTCGTTACACCTTTTTTTCCTTTCATCATCCCCCCCATTCTGTGTTTGGTTAGAAGTTTTTGTTGCTCATACGCCATGGCGTCCCCTAAAAATATTCTCTTACTTTCGGAAGTGTGAGTTCAATTGGTTCATCCCTGATGGTTTTTTGCGCCTTGTTGCTAATTGCGCCATTTAAGTAAAAATACTCCCCTCACATCCCGTTTAAAATATACTTTGTTTCCGTAATCCAATAAAGTTAGCTCACCAGCTCACCAAGTGGGGGATATATTTTAAGGAACTACTGCGCTTCAAAATCGCAAATAAAGTTTCAATTGAAAAAAATTGTTAACAAATGAAACAAACAGCAATAACGCTGCTAATGAATTATGAAGAAAGCATATCGCATGACACCACAACAACCCCACAAAAATCGCATAAATCTCTTTCTGGCAGTTGGCAACGAATTGAATTCTAAAATTTTTAGTTTATGCACTTAGCAGTAGCCAAATAAATTGTTTTGTTTATTGTTATGTACAAACAGATGTTGACACTTAAAAATAAAACAAAGCTTTTCAATCCATTTTTTATAAAGTCAACAAATCATATAGCAGCTCAACAAATGGTTTGGCTTGCAGCGAAAATACTTTAAATCTATAAAACATGCATGGTTGCATTATTCAAAAAGGAAGTAAATTAAATTTTCCAATATCAATTAAAATTGAAATTTAGTTTGTTCAGTTCGAAAGCAACACAGCTTGTTGTACATATGGGAGCCTAAACACTCGGATGTATATTTCGAATTATTTTTCCAAAACAGGCAAGTGTTGTAATTGAATTTTTTTATAATTTTTTTTTTTTTTTTTATTAAACATTTTTCTTATTTTGTGGAAGTGGTAGGTACGAGACTAGCTAAGAAATTTCTAGCTTATACCACGCCGAAAGCTTTATATAGCGAATATTTATTAAATTAAATTAATGAAATTTCATCTATTGCTAATATGACTAATAACATACATATTTCGAATATTGCTCTATGTTGTAAACAACTTTAAAACCTCACAAGCGCTTTAAATGAACTTCTACTTAACTACGCCATCGAAATAGTTGTGTTACACTAGCTCAAGTGTGAAGTTCACTTGATATTGAAACAAATTAACAAGACTTCAAATGTGCAATCGATTAAGAGTTACACTCGAATTTGATATTTATTGTGACACAATAAAAAGTTTCAAAAGCGCAAAAAACTATATAAAACTTGCATAAAATAGTTAAAAGACTGGAAGTACTTTTTGAAAGAAGTCACTTAGCTAACTGACACCCAAGCTGTTGCTCAAAGTTTTATATTTTAAATTTTTAACAAGATTTCTACCATCATAATCATAGACCAAAAGCAGGTAAATCGTGTTTGAAAATTGTGGAAAATTACGGAAAATTCACGGTCTTTTTCAATAAGTTTCTGTTGTAAATTTAAGAGGTTACACGAAGACCAAGAATTTCTTCAAGAAGTGTTGTCATTGAGTGAAATGCAGAAGTTCTGAACATACTCGCTGTAAACGGCAACTTGACGATTGATCTACGGCTATAAAGGCTCTCAAGTGTCATTAAAACTCTTTACCTTTCTTATGGCGGAAGGGACTGAGGTGACATAGAAGGTTCAGCGTAGTCATATAAACTGACCTGGTTGGCCTTAAGGGCGCAGCAGTTAAGACTCTGTCCCCGCATCTGTTATTTGTATCAAATTTATAATTGAGGACCAAAATATACGAAGTAACTATGAGTTACTACAAATTACTTGGTTTCGTTCCGTCATTAGAGATACGCCTTCGCGGTTTTAAGCTTTTGAACAAAATTATATGCTCAACTTCTTCTTCTTTCACTCAATTAATCTCGCCAGCTTAACAACATGTTGCTTTTGAATTGGCTATAGTCAGCATAGCTTGCGTTGAACAAATTATTCGGTTAGCATGTTAAGCAAGCATTAATTATCAAATTACACTGACCAACTTAACCCGTTTCGCCCAATGAAAATACGCGCACGCCACACTTAGGCCGTACAGGTAACCGGAATTAAACTAAAAGAGCTGTCTATGTGTGCGTTCTTTGAACATAAATTGTTTAGTGGCTGTGCCTTGGCACACTCCCACACTTCTTGCTAACCTCGTTTAAATGTGCCAAAGCAGAATGGACACGCCACTGTTTATGCTTCTCCATTATTTACTTTTATCCTAGAAAAATTGGAAAACAAGCCTAAAATTAGAAAGTGTAGTTTAAAAGTTAGCTATGGCAGTCATGTCAGCGTGCTGGGTAATACTTTGAGGTATCCTATGCTGAGCGCTGGTCGGTGTAAAATAGCCAATTTTGCTGCCAAATCTGCAATGGCTAAGCAGCAGTGTAAAAGTTGTATGCCATCGTAAATATTTCTATACTTCGGTATGCGTGTGCTGGAATTTATGCTGCTGTGCTAACGCTGGCGGAAACTTTGGAATTGGGTGTGAATTTACGACACTGAAATTAATTTGACTTTGACACACAACGTTTTAAGAATTTACTACTTTCAAAACATATATGTACTATATATGTACATATGTTTACTATGTATAAACGAGCACGGTGCATGCAAGCGGTGCATTAAAGAGTGAATGTGTGTGCAGGTTTCTCGTAAAAATTGAGCACACTGGTCAAGCGGAAATTTAAGCGGAGAGTGAAAGTTACGATATGTGCGCGCGCTCCCAACACAAAATTGTGCCGCATTGGTGAAAGTGTTTTATTCTGCAGTAGTGAAACGGAAATGTTTAATTGAATCACGGTTATGAGTTCTTTGCGTTTTTGAAAACCTTTAAAGCGTTTAAAGCGGTCGAATATTTTCATAACTTTTATGTGCACGTGCTCTGGTGCATTGGTGTTTAAAGTGAACAGCAGAAGCCAAAGAAGAAAATTAATAATAAAACTGAAAGATAAGCCATACAACTGAGCAAGCGAATATCGAGCAACTATTCAAAAATCAGCGCAAGATTCAACTGCCAGCAACGTCGTAAGATAGGCAGTCGCATTTTGAAGCATTTAAGAACAAGAAGCAACAGCAAAATATTAAGTTGTTGTTGATGTGGTTGTCTTTAACATACAAAACGCGATGTGCACAGCCCTTTCTCAGATCATACAGCGCATACAATTTGTGACCATAAAATCCTCAAACTAAATTACTTAAAAGCTTACATTACTCATAGGCCATGCGCAGCTAAAAGGTTTCATAAACACAGAAAATAAAACAAAGGAAATAGGCCGTTTAGCACCGGAAATATGACAAAATAATAAAATGTTTTCGTGTTGATAGGAAACTGACTTCAATAATTAAAGTGAATGTAAGTAGAAGGCGTCATTAAATAATTATTACCAGCAATTCAATACAAGAAAGCGCACCATAAAAGGAAATAAACATTTTTCTTCAATTATTGCAACGCATGAACCAGATATTCACATAAATGTTGCATATTACTCTCATTTTTACTATAAACTAAGTAAATATATATGTGATGGATTTGTTGAAGTTTGCATACAACTCGATTTAGATTTATCAGTGTGTCTGGTCATATCAACCGAATTTTTATACTACAGTTAGAATGTGTAGCATTTTAAGAGCTCAAACTCTATGAAAACCTGACAGAAAACTAGATTTTTGCGATGTTTCGAAAAGCTATTTATTCCTATGAGAGATGCACATGAATAAATAATGAATGGAAATTCTAATTTTAAATGTCAAAGGTCGTAGTAAAAACTAAGTACAAAATAAAATTTTAGTAAAAACCAAATTGCGTATTTTCCTATGTATTTCCTAAGAAATGTATTATGCTTTACTTGCAAACTAAAAGCTATTTATTTACTTAAATTTAGTGTGACAGTTTCAAGGAAGTCTTAAGTGACCTCAGGTTAAGATTTGATTTTTCTAAAAATAAACTTTTTTCACACGCGAAGAAGTGAGTAGCATTTTATAAAATGTTCTCCTTAAAGCAAAATTAGCATGGTTGGTGAAGCATTTTAATGTATTTGAATATCCCAACCATAAAATGATTTAATTCCAAAAATTACAATTTTCGTTTCTACTTTTATTTTCATCATTACTTCTGAACTTATGTCCTAAATAGAAATGGCTTTTCAAAAGGAGATAAGGAAATTTATTTCTGCTGTTTGCTGAGCATGTATACATTATTTTTGCGAACAACATGAAGCGCAATAATAAAAATATACATGTACATTAATGACAAAGAATAAAAAAAGAAGATTATACGTTAAGTAATGGTGATAAAGTCGAAATTCGTATTAAAATTTATAAGCGAAATGCGACTTTGCAATTTCTGATCCCAATAAAAACAACTAAAAACGTCTTGCTCTAATGAAATTTGATTTAATGTCAATTTACGATGCCTTGTTTTTGAATTTGAGAAGACACAAAGAGAGTGAATAACGAGTACCAACTCAATTGATAGCGGAGAAATTTGGGCCTAAATTTCCAAGCAGCTATATCGTCCCAGTTATAATAATGTTTAAGTGTTTATGTGTGAAAAAACATATCAGACTTGTGTTATAATTGCTGGTTTATTTATTTTCAAATGCACATTTACCTATAATCGGTACTTTCTGGGCAATATTTAGCTCATGCGCCGAGTAGCTCGCAATAAATAAGTGCACTTTATCAAAATGAAGATTTAATTTCATAATTAATTAAGTTTCAAGCGACCGAGTAATCAAGTGGAAACCAATTAAATAAAATTGAAAGTAGTGAGTTTTAAATGTAGTTCTTTTAAAGCAAGGAATATGTGGCTACTGCATTCGACAAACTACCACAGTCGGCTTTTTTGCTTTGTCTCTGAACCATTAAGATCCAAACAATTTATTTTCCGGTGCTAATCATGCCTTCTATATAGATGCAGGGGTGCCCTCGGAACAAATTTAGAGCCTACTTCGCTACTAAAAACAAGAAAAGCAACATACGAACTTTTTCTACACTAACAGATGGAGGACAAAAGTTACATACTTTAACTTATTAACGTTCATTGAACAGTAAAATATAGGCAGCCACGCGCAAGCAAATAAATTAAAAATGCTTTAGTCAAGCAAGTGAGAAAGCAATAAGTCACAGCGAAAGCGCTTAGGAAACGCAGCACTTAACTTTTTTTTATAACATCCGCGACAGTTAATTGTAAAATCGTATTTCCAAGCCATTAAAACTGAGATTCCTGCAGAGTGAGTGCAATTTAAATGCTGCGACCAGAATCTCTTTTATGTACCTAGGCAGTTTGTACACAATTAGTTGCATATGTATGTGTTTAAGGTCATAGTCGTCTGGTTTTTATAGTTGTATTTCTCACATTTTACTGCTGCCTGATCAGAATATTTAACAAAGCGCGCCAATATAAATGAAAATGAAACGGTCTGTCTTCACAAAGCGCTGGTACAAAACAGCAACTAGCTTTGAACTGTAGGCAGTTAATTTGTCGTCAGTAGCGGCACGAGTGGAAATAACAGTTTTGTTTAAAGAAATGCGACAGAACATGCATATAAAATGAAATGCAGATAGACAAATATGTTGAAGAAGGCGGAAAGTGCAAATAGCGAATTGATTTTGAAAAATAAAGGAAAGAAGTACACTTAGAAAATGATGGGAAGCAGGGCGGAAAACGCCTTTTGCATGAAAGTTCTTTTATAACCAAAAAATAGAGGAGCGGCTCTCAGGAGTACTACGAGAGTCCTTATTGGACCGTAAGATTTTTTTTTATAGTTCTGGAATATGTTAGTCTGCAGAAAATAATTTTAACCGGTCTTGATGTTTGTTTAGTGCAAAAAAAAAATGTATGTTCTGAACAGGCTTTTTTTTTTAATTATATCTTATTATTTAGGTACGGGCCAATCTCTTTTATATGACACCTTACATTTGAAACAGGAGGCAACCTTTTGCATGAATGTCATATATTTGAATATTTTTTAATCTTTTCGCGATAAGACAAGTTTTAAGAAAATGTAGTAACACATTATTTTAGAGCAGATCTCTTTTCATGGATATTTCTATGGTTTATATATTTAAGTAGTTAAATACTATTTAAAAATTAAATTTTTTTATTTAAGAAAAATATGTTTTCAGAAAGAAAAGAAAAATTGTATAAACCAAAAATTCTAAAATTGTCAAATGAAAATGTAAACAATTATTTAAAATTTGTATAAATATACAAAGTGGTTATAATAACAAAGTACATAAATAAATGACCCTACAATGTCATCTTTTTATACTTATTAACCTGTTCCCGAGTATGGTCAATGCTAGAAGAAAAAACTCTTGATGGGGTTGTGGTAACCTTAAAAGAAATCATTTATCATTAATTGTTTTTAGGGCAAGCTTTCGCATATAGCCCCTCAAATTTAAAAATCAATAAAACTTTATGTACAGATGTCGGCTGCGGTTTCAGTGTAAATAGCAAGTTCAATGGGGTTTCCCACCTAAAAAAATACCAAAAAAAAATGATTTTCTTTTTTCACTCTATTAAGCTATATCAGCGATAAACGAAGAGAATGTGCGTAAAGTAAGTCAAAAGAAAATATAGCCAAAGAACATCTCGTTGCGCCTTCAGCTACGTAGCATGTGCTTTGTATATCTAAGGTACGCCATGGCGTATGCGCAACAAATGTGCCGCAATATCGACTTTGAAGGTTTATATAAAAAAATCAACTAAAAACAAGGCATGAACCACCTGTCTGAGATAGATTATAAAAAATAAGCATGACATCTTTGCACGCATATTTAAATACAGTTTGCCTTGCGTTGAATGACAAAGAATCTCTTGTTATTACTTTTATGCTTCGAACATATTGACACTTCTCTGAATAAAATCGCTATTTCTCTTGGCAGATTACAAATTCTACTCAACTGCTCATATTCAAATGCAATTTGCTCACTTTCACAATTTCTGACACTTCTGTTTTGCATTTTTATTATAATTTTGCACATTTCAAAGACACGTTCTACACAGAAAACTGCAAGCTAATATGATATTTCAATAGAAAATTGTATCTTGTGCATGAGCATCTTGTACTCGTAAGCAACATTGCAGCAAACAACAGCAGCGATATTGTATCAAACTTTGAGTGCAGCACATTCGTGAGATATGCAAAGTTGTGTTGTACAAAGTTGGGTTTTTGTGGATGTGTGAAACAGTCGATGTTAGTAGAAAATGTCTTGGGTTTTTGAAATTCTTCATTTGCCTGCATGCAAGATTCGAACAGCTGCCAATACGAAATTTGACAAGGGCGGGAGGTTTTTATATTTCACTACAATGTCTGAAGTGAATAAATTTATCTATAGCTAAAGCCATGATAACAAGTTTTGACTACGAGTGCATAGAGAAGAGTAAAGAGGAGAAACCAAATGTGTGCGCTGTTTTAGGTGTTGGCATACGTGCACTGCAGCTGTGGGAAAAAGTTTTTAGTTGTAAAAATTTGACATAACACTCACTGTCAAACTTCGTGAATGCAAATTGGAAAGGGCAGAGTTGGTACAAAATAGTGGTATTCGAAAGAGCACGGAGACTGAGTGAGTACCTGGATCTGATCTCAACGCAACATAACAAACCGATATTTGACGCAATATAGCCCAAAGGGTAATTGAATTAATGGAAAACCGTAAAGCTCTGAGCTGCATTTGAGACCTTTTAAAAGAAGTTCAACTAGTTGCGTGCAATGCTATCAACAGGGTTATTTAATAAAAATTATGGGCGCTTCTGAAGGGATATGGAATATGACAATGCAGCAAGGAGGAAGTTAGATAAGGTTAATAAACTAGGAACGACAAGTCTCGCTAGAACCTTGTCGGGTATATAGTAGTATCTAGCCTTATCACAAAGATCTAGAATTTAACAAAGTCTCCAACCATTAGAAGAAATTGTGAAGCACTAAAAACTCTGAACTCTAACCATTTGCATTTGTAGATGATATACGAGGTGTGTTCAAAAAGTATCGCGAATTTTGTGTTTTTTCAAAAATTATTTATTTATTCATGAATATCTATTTTGTCCCCTTCAAAGTAATCCCCATGAGATATTATACACTTGTGCCAACGGTTTTTCCAATCTTCGAAGCACTTCAAAAAATCATTTTTTTGTATCTTGTTCAGCTCCTCCTTCGATGCCGTCTTTATCTCGTCAAGAGAAGCGTAACGTCGTCCTTTCATGGGCCTCTTCAGTTTAGGGAACAAGAAAAAGTCACAGGGGGCCAGATCTGGGGAATACGGTGGCTGCGGCATCATTAGTGTGTTGTTTTTGGTCAAAAAGTCGCGCACAAGCAACGATGCGTGAGCAGGGGCGTTATCGTGGTGCAAAAGCCAATTTTTGTTCTTCCACAAATCCGGGCGTTTCTGGCGGATTGCTTCGCGCAAATTGCGCATAACTTGCAGGTAATATTCCTTATTGACCGTTCTTCCCTGTGGCAAGAACTCATGATGCACCACGCCCCTGCAATCGAAGAAAACTGTCAGCAAAACTTTCACATTCGACCGAACTTGGCGCGCTTTTTTCGGTCTTGGTTCGTGCGGCAGCTTCCATTGAGATGATTGAGCTTTGGTTTCCACGTCATAACCATAAACCCACGATTCGTCACCAGTTATGACCCTCTGGAGCAAATTTGGGCCGTCGCGGACAGAGTTTAACATCTCATTAGCAATGTTCATGCGATGCTGTTTTTGGTCACAATTGAGCAATTTCGGTAAAAATCGAAGACGATCCAAAACACGTGCAAGCAAAGCAGCTGTCAACAATTAACTGAACATTCAAAATGGCCGAGCTTGTCGGCATAAGTGAGAGACATGAGTACCAACATAACGCCACAAAAAATTCGAAATTCGAATATACGTAACCAGCGAAAATTCAAAATTCGCGATACTTTTTGAACACACCTCGTATGTTGTCGTTGTTTTTGTTTTTAACAGTACTTCGCTCTGCCTAAGCCACAACCCTGGGATCAGAACTACTAGCAGGCACTTCTAATGGAAGTGATATGTAACTAGCTGCTTCAACACGATTGACTCTTCTTGAAGTTGCTATCAGAATAATCTACGTATTGAGCAGTTGAAAAGGTGGTTCGCGGTCGCGATTTCACGAAGCTTTCTTTGGCTTCTTTGAGAGCATCCATTGACCGAATGCTGGTAAGATAAATTTCTGACCTAGTTTGGATGTTTTTGAGGGCCTGCTTATGGATTTTGAGCTAAGTTATGTGTAACCGGTAACCAAATATGTATTTATTATACAAATATGTATGTTGGTAAGCCAAAAACAAGTACAACCATAATATTATCTAAACTGACGTCTGGACAGTATTCATTACTGATAATTTTAGCTTATGCATTGAAGCTCCCATAATGAAGTTTATATTGCACACAGCTGTTTCATATCAAACAGACAGCACAATCAAAAAACAACAAAATTGTAGTTGTATTTAAAAAGAATTCAAATATTTTCAGCTTCAACTGTTGCCATATGTTTTATGCTATTTTATATTCATGGCGTACGTGACGTATGTATGAGAAACATTTGCGTATCCGCAACTCAAATAAGCGCCTGCATACAATATTAACCAACAAATTAATAAATGTTGGACATGCAAAGCTGCATGCAATGAATTTGAAACGAAAAACGCTCTGTATTTGGCGCACATATTTACCAGAAGATAAGCGCAAGTGCACGCAAATGACGTTGCAGAGCACGCAACTATACGCCAATCACTTTTGGAGCGATTTCAAATGTTGATATGCTACTTTACATAATTGCACTTATTAGTTAGAGTCTATTTGTTTACACTAAGCTAATTAATAATTGAAAATAAGAAGGCAAACAGACGAAACTAAGTTGTGGGCTTTAGCTATATCTTACATATAGCAGCAGCCACGCTTTTTCAGTGATATCTCTATATATTTTATTTGTTTTTTGTAAACGGGTTGCCACTTGTTTTAAAATTCATTCTCAATGTGTTATTTATACCTTTAATAACTGAAGAACGTTTGAAAAATGTTGATAACTTTTTTGATCTTCGATTTGTCTTTACCGTGAATAGAATAATATGTATGCAAGTATATCTTATTCATAAAAGGGCTGCCAACTGTTTAAAAATTGTTTTTAATACAAAAGTATCTTTAATGGTTTTACTGTTAAAAAAAAATGTTTACTGCATTGTTAGTATATATACGTAGTTTATAATTAAGTAAACATACATGGAGTATTGCATACCAACAAATTGGTTGAATCGTTGTTTTTTACCACCTGTACATTTTTCAATTATTCGTGACTATAAATGAGCTCAAAGCTAAGAATAATAATTTTTGTATGGAAATTTTAACAATAATTTTTTCTATGAAAATTATTATTGTTTTTTACTTGTTTAATAAATATAAAGAAAATTACTTATTACAGTTTTTTATTAAAAAAAAGAAAAGCAAGATTTTACGTAAGCTTCCAGATCTCTTCATCAAAAAAATTTTGGCACGCTCTGGTAACCATTGGCGTATCATAAAAATATTATGGTTTTTGCCCTTAAGCTTGTTTATAGTCATGAATACTTTACAAACACTTTAAACATTTCCTGTTAATTCAATCGTTTAGATCAACTTGAGGAAAATCCCTAATCGGGTTTCGGCTTTGAATTTTTCAACCTGCACGCGTTATTTATTGAATTCACCTTTTTGCTCTTTTTACTTGTTAATTTTAAGTGTCAGAGTCACAGTAATTGATTTACCTGATCTCATTTTGAATTCAATTGTTTTTTTACAAAATTCAAGCATAAAATATTCATCAGTAGATTAGCATAACATTGGGAAATCGATTAAACGAGGTTATAACTGTAAGCCAATTTTCGTCTTACAGACTACATCATCTCACCCACATAGCCGCCACACTGCTGATAAGCCAGCAATACATGGGAAACCCACTAACGCTACACTTCAACCGAAGTAAAAGAACAAAAGAAGACAACTCCTAACAGCAATTTGCCCAGCTTCAACCTAACTCGCCTGCCAAATGAAAAAGACACAGCTAGAATACCAATAGCATCGCTGTGTGAGGATAAATTGGATATTGAAATGGTTTAGAGGCAGCAAAGATTCATGGTAGCTACTTTTTTAACTGAAATAAGAGTAACGAGATTTAAATTATTGATGGTTTTTGCCAGAGAGAGATAAAACCAAACATTTAACAAGTAAGAAAATTAAAGTTCGGGTGTAATCGAACATTGCACATTAAAAGTGATATATTGTGACGTCACACTTTTAGCAATCCCCTCTCTTTGTATACCCATACCCAAGTTTTAGTTTTCAATAAAAAAAACTTATGTTGGAAATCATTTTATTAAATTTTAATTATTTCTATATAAGTCGTCACTGGTTATTGTGAAAGTATTTTCTTATAGTCTTATTTTATGTTAGTTCAACACCGCAATCGACAAAGCACACGAAGTCACAGTTGCGGAAGAACTATACGGTATGTGGATCTCCGGATAATTTAAAGAGTAATAGATTTATCAGCATAAAAATTGTTGATACTAGAGCATCCACGATCCAAACTAAGCAAAACCAGTAGTGCATAAATACATTTTTTTAGGAGGCCTAATAAAAACTTTTAAGCAAAGTAGTATAAACATAATTTAATGAATAAATAGTAAAAACTTCTATCCGAAACATGTTGCACATTGCTGTATTTCCTACTGGTCATAGTTTCTATTATCGTCTTCAATGTAAGGTCCTCCAAAAGCTTATACATGGAGTGCGAGTGTTTAAGCACATTTGAATTGATCTTTGTCATTTTGTTTTATTGACAGGCGATAAAATTGTCTATGCTGAGAAGAAACCTAATGTGTTAGTCATTTTTAACCTCCAGCCATGTAGAAGTACGCACGCTCAAACAAGCATACTCTGACGTAGCATATATCAAGCGTTGGAGTGTAACTTTTTAATACGGCTTCAGGGAAATCAATAATCAGGGATTTGATATATTCGTAGTTCAAAACTGGAAATATTGTGACAAATAGGAACAAGCTCCGTTGCAACCAGAACTTTACCAGTTCAAGCCCACAAAACTGATTTAACATAGCAACGAATTTCTGAAGTGAGCACTTATTCAGTCGCTTTATGAAGTTTTCACAATTTTGAGTGATCCTTTTTAGAAATTTTCACCCAACAATGGGTTTTTCCAACAGGGTTTTTGATTTCATTTATATATCTCTATATATATATGTGTCTAAGTATATGTAGTGCACAGTTTACCTTGCCTGGCTGAATTTCGATTTTAAATTATGCGAAACGCTTTATAACGTCAACACCTCCAGGCTTATTTGATGATGAATTTTTTATTACAGTCAAACAGGCTAACTCCTGCCATTACAGAGGTGGCTTTGCGTACATGACGAACAAAGCTAAGAAGGGCATGCTGGAGCAACGCATTTTCCTTAGCCATGCTTTTTTGTATAAATCGTTTCTTTCCCTTTCTAAGCCATTACCAAGCAATAATCATCACGCTGGTGGCATTACCAATTTCGCTCAGATGCTCGTCGATAGCTTTGATTTAATACTTAATATTTATATGGAGCTAAGGGTGCACAAGGCTTTTAAAATTTTCATATGTGAATACATCAGTCAGTTTGTCAGCTCAAATTGCGTCTGTATTTATTTAGGGGGTGGTGCTGGTGGCGCTTCTGCTACCTTAAATAAATGCAAATTTGTATTTTTTTAAATTAAACTTTTGTTTGCTATTACACTTTTATGCACTTATAATTATTGATTTTTTATTAATAAATTTTTTCTTTTGTTTGCTTGTTTTGTGTTTGTTTTCCTTGGCACGCCAATATATGTTTAACGCTTTTCGCCGAGCAAAAATTGACTATTACACATTGCTTGTCAAACCAAACAAATTTCTTTTAACGAAGATGGAGAGATAACGCGAATTATGTACTATAAATATTATGGATTTTTTAAAACAACAAACTGTTGACGTCACTCGCACGTGAAGCAACAAAAATGTGTGAATAAATACAGGTTCTCAAAGTGAAAATGATCCAATTGGTTACTCTTATACAATACGAAAACTTCTTCAGCTAGATCAGTTTATTAACTTTATATATTTGCCTGTAAGTTTCTAAAGACGTGGCCTGAATATCCAATTGAATACTGAGCAATGAGTTTTGTAGACCATCAAGTTCTAGTCTCACATATTGAAAGTCTAAAGGCTCTTAAAAATTTCGTTGATTTTTGGTCAGTTTTTTCCACATTGCGTGTGCCTTACAAATTGAATAACCGTTTTAGAATTTTGGAAATTTTTGAATGAGCTTGGAAACAGTGATTTAAATAGTTTCTCTGAAATAATTGTTTATGTTTTATATGTAAGTTATTAGAAGAATCAATTGGAATATTTTTTTTTTATAACAATTATTATTGTTTTTTTTGTTTAGTTAATAGTTATTTTTGTAGTTAATTACTTAAATTTTTTTTAGCATAGAGAAGGGAAATTTTAGAGACAACGGCCATAGCTTTCTTATAAACCCATTTCGGAAGCCGCTTGACTTCTTGGTCAGGAAAATTTTGGCACGATTCACTGGCCATAAGTCTACCAAAACTCTTGGTTTCCTGTCAGCGAAACTTATACTTCTATTTATTTCACCATAACATGATAAATTTATATGTGTCCTTTTTTGACACTGCGACTGTACTCTTTAGTTTTGTCTTCGGCTTGACACTGTATATGTTTACAAAGATATCCATACATTTGTGTATTTCATGTGTATGATGTGTATTTATGTGTAAAAACAGAAAGTTGGGTGTGTTAAAATAATTGGAAAATTGAGCCTTCTCTGCAAGGAAGAATATTTCTTGATGGCTACGAAAATTTTTGCTGACAATTGAAAAAGTATGTAAAGAAGAGTTAGGAAAAATCTGCAATAGCTTCCCTGCCAACCACCAACGGACAAAAATCTCGATAAACAGTGAGTCTCGCGTCCCAAAAAATTTAATGAAAAAGTTGCTTAAATTACATCGGAGTGGTTCACATATTGGTCTGAGATCCTGCATACTTCCAAGCGCTTGTTGGTTTCCATACAGATTCCATAAATATGGGTACGTTTTGGTAACGTTTGTGTGTGTGTTGAAATCAGAGTTTTCACTACGGCAAAAGTTGGTAGACATTTAGATCCATAAGGAATAATAAAGAGAGTTCTTTGAGCGAAAAGTTATAAGTGCACCTGCCTTAAGGCATGGAATATAGTTATATATTAATTTGCTGAGAGCATCAACACACATATTAAGTACATCAAGTACGAACTTTACACGCTTCAATTTTAATTTATTCTTAAAATGCTAAAAGTTTTCCAGAATATGCAAGCTACAACTAACTTGCAGACGCTCAATGCCAATAGCATACACAGCTGGAACAAGGAAGTGCAAGTAAAAATGAAAGTGATGCGGAAGTTGTCAAACACGCCCACACAGCTATGTATGTTATTGTACTCACAATTTAGCTTCTAGATATTTGCCAACAAATAGCGCATAATAACAACAATAATAAAAATAATAAAAAATTGGAAACATTGTCAACATTGACAACACCAAGAGTGTTTTTGACACCAAGGACGATAACGCAAAGAAAGGAAACACCAATCAAATGAAAAATTGTAATTTTAGCTGTTGAAGTTCTATGTAAATAAAGTATAAGTAAACACCAATAATAAAGCTAACAATAAAAAAGTGCACAAGAACAACCAAGTGGTACGCGATATGAGGAGAAAGAATAAACCAATTGAAGGGAGCGAATACTGCCTTCGTTGTTGAAATAAAAAAAGTGGATGCAGGAAAAATGTCAGCGCTGAAATATAAAGAGATGTAAAACGCAATTTTTAGTTAAGGTAATAAGTAAACTTTTTTATTTAAAGACATTTCTCACGTCAAGCTGGAGAGTAATAAAACTGAGGGTGTGAGGACAGATTTAAAACTCAGCGGCTTTTATCCATCATTTACTGATCTGCATCGTCAGCAAGTTAACAATAAAGGCAACAGATAATTTTTAGCTACATTCGTAAGTAGCTCATGCGGATGGATGCAACATTTCAGTTATATAAAATATCGTACAATAAAATTTACAATAATGCTCAATATTTAGAAAGCTCAGCTCGTAAAGTAATATACTTTTTTTGCTTTTTTTAAAACTAGTCTGACATATTTTATATGTATATAGGCATCCTATCGTAAAATGATTGGGTTTTTGTGGATAAGGAAGGAAATTAAAAGAAGATCGCGAAAATAAATAAGAATAGCTAAGAGAGCTTGTGAGAGGGAGGGGGGGGGGGGAGATATATATTGAAAAGATATCTAAGCAGAAAGGGTGAAATCATTAAGAGCAAAGATTTTTTGTTTAAAACTTAAAATATTTTCTCTCAAATATTCTTGCTTATTTAAATGTAATTAATCGTGTAAGCGAAGCATGACATGTGAAGCTTTTCCGCTGCTCGAGAGTGGTGTAAGATAATAATCAGATTTTCTGGCTATTACCTGTAGCGATTTCGCCTTACATATTAGACTTACGATCTTAATAAACTGAAAATTTCGAAGCAGCTCGCATTAACACTCAATTGAACAACACATCCAAGGCTAATGGAAGCTTTCATGGCAATTGCATATACACTTCTCCTTACGGATGAGACGTGCTTCAGCTGATGAACTTTAAAATGAAATTAGAAGCATTATAGACTAATCACTAGGCTGTCTACGTGCTACGGGAAAATAGTAAGACTTATTGTTAAAACTGTGACAACAAGCCATAAGGGCTTAAATTAAGCTAAGACGAAATTTAGTTATTACCAGCGGTGTATGAGATTTATTTTATATTTTTGCACGACTTTTGCTCAAAATGTGAAGATTTTATGGGCCAAGAACCAAAAAGCCTGTATCTGCTATTACCTGTTGCAACAGTGGAAATTTTTGGTTGTAATATATTTAAGTGAAACTGAATTTCATGCCGTATTTGTTGGCCTTGTTCACACACACATATGCAGCATTGACCAGGCCATAAAACAAAAACTTTTGGCCGTTAACCGAAAAGTACGCTAAAATAAACTGCTGCAGACATTTGCAAAAATTTTACTTTTATTTAATGTTTAATTTTGTATATCAAAGCTAGTTACCTGGCTCGTCATTGCGTGCGTCTATACCCCCGATTTCGGTCGCCTAAAGACATATTTTGTGCTTCCACATGCCGTTTTTGGATATGTTTGTGATTTTGTGTTTTTAATGCTATTGTAGTATACATTTTTTTTTGTTTTAGTATGAGCAAAAAACTGATTTAGTTTTGGGCTCTTCTTGCTCGTGGTGTACAGCTACATACACAAAAATAGAATCACAATATATTGAGCCTTTTTGAAATTTAGTAACATTTTTTTTCTTACTTTTATTCTAATAACTATTTGTGCAGTTCTGAGTTCAACAGTTTTGCTATTTTAATGGTCTAAATGAGTAGTGAGTTGAAACATGTTCCTGCAACCTGAGAATTCTTACTTACATTCTATCAAACAACGTATCCCTTTCCTTTCACTTGTTCACCTTTCTATCACTAGCTTACTGTGCCGACTTAAAAATTTTTGATTATATAAAATCCTAAATTCTCATACAAAATCTGTTTTGTATGCAGATTGTATCAATGCTTCCAGTAAGTCAAATCCTACCACCCATGGCTACTTATCTCTGCCGATATGAAAATTTGGGCGTCAATAATATCTCAATTTTAATACTCCTGAACTGAAACACCAATGCATATTTATGGAATATGTATGGGCCCTAGTCGTTTAGGTACACATTAAGTCGATTAAAAACATATGATTTATTTGTCTGAGCTACTTTTGTTATTTGACACGTATGTCAGTAGCAGTATTTACAGCTACTTTTCAAAGATTGTGAACTATTTCAACGAAAGTAACTCAAAAAGCTCTTTCTTTGCCAGTCGACATTAGCTGCGACTTAACATTGCATCGAAAAGCTGGTGCTTCAATTCCAGCACAAGAAAGCTAATATATGCCACAGCGCCTAAAAGTAGACAATGTACTAAATTTTGCTAGCTAGCGTGAATTATATACAGGGTGTTTTTTTTACAGGTTTGTTTTTCGAATAGAGATAAAACTGGCATTTTGTGGTCAAATCTGGCAACTCTAATGTCATTTATGTTCAGTTTGGTTTGCCATTTCATTATGAACAGGTTGACAAAAGAACAACGCTTGCAAATCGTGCAAATTTATTTCGAAAATAATGGTTCAGTTCGCGAAGTTTACCGTGAGCTCCGTCCATTTTATGGTCGACATAATCGTCCATCAGAGCAATTAATTCGGTTAACCATGGATCGTTTTCGCACTACGTTTACTCTATGTGATAATACGCATCCGCAGAGACGTCGAACAGTGCGCACCGAAGAAACAATTGCCGCTGTAGAGCAAAGTGTTGAAGAGGACCCGAATGAATCGATTCGCTACCGTGCACAGCAATTGGAGCTTTGTCCATCAACTTTATGGAAGATTTTGCGCAAAGATCTTGGCTTGCGACCTTACAAGATCCAGCTTGTGCAAGAATTAAAGCCGCGAGACCATGCAATGCGTCGTGATTTTGGTGTATGGGCCGAAAATGAGATTGATTTCGATGCTGATTTTCATCGCAAAATTTTGTTCAGTGATGAGGCTCATTTTTGGTTGAATGGCTACGTCAACAAGCAAAATTGCCGCATTTGGAGTGAAGAGAATCCACATGAGACCCTTGAAACGCCATTACATCCACAAAAACTGACTGTTTGGTGTGCTCTATGGGCTGGTGGAGTCATTGGGCCATACTTCTTCCGCAATAATGCTGGCGAGGCAGCTACCGTTAATGGAGACCGGTATAGAGCCATGATAACCGACTATTTTGTTCCCGAATTGGATGGCATGAATGTGGATGAGTTGTGGTTCCAACAAGACGGCGCTACATGCCACACAGCGCACGTCACAATCGATTTATTGAAGGAAACATTCGATGAGCGCATAATTTCGCGGAATGGACCTGTCAATTGGCCACCAAGGTCGTGTGATTTGACACCATTGGATTATTTTCTTTGGGGATATGTGAAGTCGCTCGTCTACACCAACAAACCAGAAACGTTAGGGGAATTGGAAGCCAACATTCGTGGCGTTATTGCCGACACACGGCCCCATATGCTCGAAAAAGTGGTTGAAAATTGGACCTGTAGAATTGGCTTTATTCGAGCCAGCCGCGGCGGCCACATGGCCGAAATCATATTTAAACATTAATGGCATAAAATTATCCTTCCAATAAAGCCAAATTGATGGACCTTAAAACGATTTTCTTGTGTTTTATTTCAATTCGAAGTTCTATACCTCTAAAAAAAACACCCTTTACTTGCCTCCACTACTACACCACTTAGCTCACAACTCAATGCTACTTTTGTGGGAAATATTTAATGTAGCCATGTTTTTTTTTTGTATTTGCGCATTGTCTCGCATAACCATTAGCATAATTTGTGGTCGCCAATGCTGCTAGCATAGTAGAAAAGGGATTTTGAAGGCTTAAGCATTAGCATAAACCTGTTTATGGTGAAATTATGAAAAATAATAAACAACTAAACTCTTGTTTTGCCATATGACTCTATGTCACAGTTAGTTTGTTTGTGGGTAAGTAGGTAAGTCAAGTAATACCCAGCCTTAAAGGGAGTTTTGGCACTACAACTCAGTAGTGGTAAGCGCAAGCTTTCGCAAATTAAATTGTGCGCAATAATTAAGCAATTCCCCCACCAACCATGGCTAATAGTGGTAACAACTCTGATTCCAACACCGACAAAGTGCATATTTAGAAAATTCGATGGGAAACAACAAGTGCCTAAAAGTATGCTGGCTCTACGGCTACTCAACTAAACAGAGAAGCAATTTGAAATGCTACAACGCAGTTTCAAAGTTACAAAAGCTCTCATGAAATATAACGAAGTGTTGTTGAAACACACGTGCCAGCTAAGATTATGAAAGAGCCACAACCCAGGCATCGAAATCAATGGAGAAATACGGGGAAGGATTATTGTTTGCTGTCAGAATGATTCGGATTCAGAATAAATGACATAGCACAAAGCAAAAACTTCCACTTCTTTCTTAACGGCGGCCGTATGCGTGGATGGTTGACGACCAATTTTTCTCTACAAAATTACGAACATGGCTCAATCGATTTGTCCGGTCTTTGCAAGAAATTTTGCATGTGGAAACTTTTATCTACATATCATTAATAAAACTATATAAGAAAGTGCCAATAATAAATCCTGAAATCAACAAAAGTGACTAGAAGTTATTTACCATATGTTTTGTATTCACTCAAACAACACCAACAAATCTTCTTTGCACATTTAACCTTTTCTTATACATTTGTATCATCCTTTATTAGCGTTTGAACATTTTGGCATGCTTTCGAAATGATTTCCTTTATTCCATGACAGTATAATCAAATGAAGTGATAGCAAGCCCGAGATTATCAGAATACATATTAAAATCGAATAACTCAAAAAGAAAGGTAAACTGATTTCTACAAGGTTTTAATCCACTTTATATGTAGCACAAAACTGATATTTTAATTTAATTATAAATTGAGTGTGGAAGAGCCGAACATGAAAAAACAAGAAACTTTAATAAATGTAAATCCCTGTCGTGTTTGCTGTGGAAATATGTGTGCGCAGTATGAAAATTAAGCTCTGAATGTTTATGTTTCAAGTAGGGAATAAACATCACTGTAACGCGCATCGAAACATAAACACAGTAAGTACTCGTAAGTAGTTTGTGACAGCACTGATTGTAGATTGACGTTGAACAAGTGTTTATCTTTTCTTGTTGCTTAGTTTTCAGAATTTTTCATTTTGTTTAAATTCTAGTATAACCATTGCGAATACATACAAAGGGTGAATGCGGTACAGAAACATTCACAATTGTAAACAGGTTCCACTTCCACTTCATTCCCATTGTTGCCTTTTGAGGAGAGTAAAACATCTTAGTTCAAAATCTACAATTATTTATAACGATTTAAGTCAGTAGTGTCAAAAATGTACACTTTAAAAACAAGTCCGACATTTGCAATGCTAATTTGAACAGATTGTTGACCACTGCACTCATTTATGCTAGAGCTATACATAAATGGCAGTTCAGCTGACAAACAAAACAAACCCTTATTTTGATAGCGTGGTGTTTCACAGAACATGCCAAAATTTCTCTGAAGAATTACTATTGACTTTAAGTTTTTCCTTCGTATTCTATTAAATACGTTTAATAAATTATTTATTTGCTTTGTTGATTATTTAAATTATTAAAAGCAAAAAAAAATAATAATCTTCATATAATTAAAAATTATTATTCTTCGTCCTTGAGCCGCATAAAACTAAATTAAATTGTCGGCACCAATTTGTACAATACGTCTAAATTTTAAGCACTAAGAGGACCCATTTATAAAGATATTTAGAAATACAAGGTGACGCAAAAGTAATCCTCCTATCAGAAAATGCTATAAATTTTGCGATTGGCCCCTAAAGTCAGTTCTGTTTTGACATTTGTGTAGTAAACACATGCGAAATACACGTTAATAAACAATGTTACGCTACACTGCTCCAGAACGCGGAATATTGCTGACTATTTATTTGACCAATAATCGGTCGGGGCCAAACGGTTACTGTGAATGGTGAGCGCTACAGAGCAATGATCAACGAGTTCTATTGCCGCAACTTGATGAATTGGGATTGGAAAACATGTGGTTCCAACAAGACGGTGCAACAGCACACACTGCACGTGCCACAACCGATATGCTGAACATCGGAAGCTTACTTTTGCGCCACCTTGTATAAAGTCGCGAGTAAACTTGTCTAGTTTTATTTGAAATCACTACCCCCCTTACAATCACTTCAGTGCAACCCACACATGGCTAATTAGTGCTCTAAGTTACCTTGATTAACTTGCATGCAATTTGATATATTTTCATTACAACAAAATTATTTTGAGCACGAATTGTGGGTAATTGAAATTTATAATTGCATTCAAAACATGCAAAGACCAAAAGAATTCTTGGTGTGGTGTTTGTAAGCATGAGTTTGACACATTTGAATATACGTAATTTAGGGTTAAACGTCATTACTGTAGCCATTAGGTTTCCCACGACAACGAAGTACAGCTAAATATTCTTCCGGGTGAACGCAAAATACGCGTGTGTATGTTAGACGCTTGGTTAATACATACAAACATACAAGACCTCAGTGCATTGGCGTATGTCATCACTTGCAAATTGCGACCCGTTGGGAGCTTGTGGTTATGGTTATCGACGATATTTGTCAAAAGCTCACACACCCGTTGGCGGTCAGAAGTGTTAAGGTGTTGAAGCTGAATATGCTCTGCAGATGTGTGGTTCTGTATTGTCTTGTGGGTTCGCAAATATGTGTTAATGTACCTGCTTTTGCAGGACCTTCGAATTATGGGTTTATTGGTACATATGGGCCATTATGTATATTTTTACTGGCTTTTACTAAATACATGCACGTAAGTAACTATTGAGAATGTGATTCAATCAGAAGGCATATTTAGCTGAAACTGGCTGCGAATTGGTATACTGTAGAACTTTGAAATGTTTAATTTTGTAAAATTTGTCCATCGTCTATTCGAACTGATGTTTTGTAAAGAAATCTTTGCTGGATGAGTTGCGGTCGGGTCAAATGGAATTCTCCTCGCTGAAGCACTCTAAGATAAACGATATTGTCGTCAGCTAAAGTTACATGACTATAACGCATTTTACCCATTCATGATACATGGTACTATTGAGCTTCTAAGACCTATATAGAGCTGATTGAATCAAGCTGAGGCTAGCTAGCAGAACTGACGAGGTCAAATAAAATTATAGTCCGTTGAAGCATCACCCAAAATTTATTCATATTCGGAGAATTACTATACCAGCAAAAAAACAAAACCAACAACTAAATAAAATTTTTTCACCTTTCTTTTTTTGTGTCAGCAAAATTAGACTTATTTGCCTTTAGTAAAGGCTTCTGAAGTTATATGGCTAATTTGCCATCTAGTGTCCATGAAAAATTAACCAAAATGACTCAAACTTCAATATCTTATTATACACTAACTAATGTAAATTGCTTATTTGCTTTGGAAATGGCATAAACAACCAAAATGTTGATCCGAATTAAATAAAGCAAACAAATGTACAAATACGCTCCTAACAACGCTGCCATCAACTTTATTTGTTTATTCGGCATTAATAATTTGTTTTTTTTTTTTTTTTACTCTGCCCCTAATTAATTACGTCAAGCGTGCTGATTACCTACCTGTCACTGTCTTATATTAAAAAATTCTGAAAAATTTATTAAGTGAAAGTTCCGCATAATTCTGCGCCCCCAACAAATTAAACTTTCATTTCCTTCTCAAACAAATGCTTTATATTTGCTTTTCAATTTTATTAAGTCCATCAACATTGCAGTAAATAAACGACTCTGTGCAAACATTTGCAGGTTCATTATCTGAAGGTGCTTTAATGCAAAATTTGGGTGAAACTCCCGCGCTTTGGCATATAAAAAAATTCATTATGTTTTCAGTCACAAATTGAAGTGGAATAATTTTGTAGAACAATTGAGGTCTGTACATTCATAATGAAGAGAGGTTTCGTTGAGAAATTTTCATTTTATTTTATTTTATTTTATTCTACTTTATTTTATTGATTTCTTTTTTTTATTTTATTATTATTATCTTAATTTTATATATTATTTTATTTTATTTTATTTTTTTTTTGATTTAGTTTAATTTTATTTTGTTTTATTTTATTTTTTTTATATTATTATTTTTATTTTATTTTATTTTTTTTACTTTGTTTTATTTTATTTTATTTTTTTTTTATTTTATTTTATTTTACTTTATTTACTTTTCGGAAACTTCCATAGAATGTAACATCACAAAAAAAAAAAAACAAAAACGTTTGAGCACTTACGCTTATTTTTCAAATATCAGAAACCCACAGCAAACAAATTTTAATTCAACAACAGTCTCAATTCATTTAATCAGCCCTCAAAATTTGCTGTTTCACGGTGTTATTTATGTTACTGTTTTTTTAGTAATTAAAGTTCACTTTGGTGTGAGCGATAAACTAAATCAGGTGCATTGCATTTAAGTTATTTCTGAGAAAGAAGGGGACCCAGAGCTATGGTTGGAAATTTGTTCATTAACGTCTAACTGGGACATTGAGTCATACCGTTTGTTGTCTCTAAAGCAGGATTAGAGGTCAAAAGTATTAAACTATTAAATATCTATCTAATTAACCTAATCATCAAATCTGAAGTATCGAATGTAATTATTCGATCAAATGGTGCCCAGGGTCTTTAACTGCGGAGAAGATGACGGGCATAATCTTCATCTATGTTGTGGGTATTCAACTGGCAAAGGGCGTCCCATAAATTAGTATATGTATGCATTTTACCAATCTACAAATTGACCTTTTCGATACCATAAAGCATGGCGTTGACTCTAAATTCATGTAAACTGTAATCTATAATTAACTAAGTCCATTTCTAATCATAAAACGTCGCACCTGAGGTCTCATCATGGTTCATTCATAAGCGTAATTAGATAAAGGCCATGAAAAGCCCCCGCTACTGCCACTTTTATAATAACTCAATTACTATTTCTGACTTCGGTTTGTTTATATTTATGCCACCCATTTAGTCATGCAGTGAGCTCATTATAGGTCAACAGCTAAAATGAGTAACGCACAAAGCTCGAAAGTACACAAACAACGACAAGCGAAGCAGGCATCAAAATTTTTAATTCAAATTGTATGAGACTTAATAAGCATATGAATAAAAATAGAAAATTATAGAAATGTTGCTAGTGTTTGATGAAATCAAAAGAGCGGAAAGTACAACGAATTTTGTACGCCAGCGGCAGTGTGCAGGAATCTGTCACGTTGCGAACTCAAAATAATAATACCTTACTGTCAGGCAGAAATATACAAGTTGACATTTACATCTACGAGTAGACATATACATTTCATTAGTGTTTTAATTTTTTAATTTTTTAATTTTTTAGAAACACACACTATGTTCCATCTTCACACAAGGACAGTAGGCTTTTTACACGTAGCCGGATTGGAGTTTCGCGCATTAAACGAAGCTCTATAAGACATTAGATTTTTAGGTAGGAGAAAATAAAAATATTATCAAAAAATCGACCACCCTAATGCACATATTTAAAGTTTATTACATAATTTAGAATTATTTTCCACGTCAATGGCTAAGCATTTATTTTGAAATTCCCATGAGTGTGGCTGGGCGACTAGCAAAATTTATGCATTTTGCCACACTCTTAGCAAAGTCATTGTAAATGAATAGCGTCCCAAGTGGGAAGTAGTGCGTTTTGACAGTCCTGGTCTTTAGGTCTATCTTTTTAGCAAATGTAGAAGAAATCAGCAGCAATTTTGGACTATTTTATTTTATCTTATTGAATTTTATTTTATTTTATTTTCTTTTATTTTATTTAACTTTTTATTTAATTTTACATCATTTTGTTACATTTAATTTTTTAAATTTAATTTTTTTTATTTTATTTTATGTTGTTATTTTTTATTAAAAATTTTTTTTTTAATTATAATGAATATGAAAGAGCTCAAGGCCACTAATAATTTTTCTATAGCGGAAATTATTATTGTTTTTTAATTTTATTTTATTTTCTTTTATTTTATTTTATTTTATTCTATATTATTTTATTTTTTTTTATTTTTCTTTAGTTAATTTTATTTCATTTTGTTTTATTTAATTTTATTTTATTTTATTTTCTTTTATTTTATTTTGTTGTATTTTATTTTATTTTATTTCATTTTATTTTATTTTATTTTATTTTATTTTATTTTATTTTATTTTATTTTATTTTGTCTTATTTTATTTTATTTTATTTTATTTTATTTTATTGCATTTTTATACCAACAATTTTTGTTGATTTACGGCGGTTGTCTCTAAACATTTTTCCTACTCTGTTCAATCAAAAACTTTTAATAATTAATTAAAAATGATTATTAAAAAATAAAAACAATAATAATTATCATAAAAATTCAAAAAGTGAATAATTATTATTCTTGGCCTTGAGCTCGTTTCATGAATACTTATTTTATTTTCTTTTATTTTATTTTCTTTTATTTTACTTAATTTTAGTTTTTTTTATTTTATTTATTTTATTTTATTTTATTTTATTTTATTTTATTTTATTTTATTTTATTTTATTTTATTTTATTTTATTTACGTTAGATAATGTCATAAATCATTGTATGGTAAAATTCTACATTTAATCAGCTTTAAATGATACTGCAACCAGAACACCAGCAATTATATTTGCTGGAAATATTTATTTTAATTCAAAAGATAAGCATAAAGAGAAGGCCAGCTCTGTACCACTTTTTAATTTTTATTTTTGTGAACGCAGCGTGCGCACGTGGAGGCTTTGAATAAATTTATTTCATATTTCTTTACCGCAACAAATATGTACATACTCGAATATCACCATTCTATAAGTCCGGCTGCTCTTCCAATTGTCATTTTTAAAACATTTAATTAATAACAAAACAAACTTCTGAAAGTCCGTAATGATGCAAAGAATTACAAAAAAGAGTATTTACACTAACTTCCCGTTTCCTGAGGAGCTTAACAAAGAAAAAAAGTTAACGAAGGAACTTTTAATTTTCTTTAACTGCATAAGATTTTAATGAAATTTACAATTAGCATGTAAATGTTTCGTCTGCGTTGCACAACTTTTTCTATGAATTTTTATTTGCAACGGCGTGAAATGTACGAAATAAAAGAAGCAAGCGACAAATTAAAAGCGCCTGCAACTTGGGCTGTTTCCCTTTCCTTTTTCACTTTCGCGCAAACATTTTTTTCAAGAGACCGATGAAAATGTGTGCTAACTAGAAGAAAATTGTATAAATAAATAAACGCTTGCAATGAAATCTTCGCCCTGTTTTTTCACTTTTAGCCTGAAATGACACCTGCGACTTTGTGCCAAGAGCTTTAGCTACTACAACGATATTGTATGTATGAGTTAGTGTTTGCTATGCCACGCTAATGATTGCCATTGCTTTGTCGTCCCCACGCGTTTTTGCCCACACTCTTGCCATTAGTCCAGCTGATGTCCCTTTGTTGTTGGTATTATTTTTTCCTTTAATACTGACCCAGCTGCTGGTCGTTTATTTTATGACTTTCTTCAAAGGTGTTGCCATTATAATCAGCATTATCTTAGACGCTAAATATTGCGTTTGAACTTGTGATTTGTGACTGCGCTTGTGTGTTTCTATGTATAATGGCACGTTCGTTGGCTTCAACGCTTCATGTTAAATTTGGCAAATTTTCGATTTGATAGCAGAAAAAGCCAAGTGTTTGTATAGACTTAACACAAGAAATTCTCGCTTTACATAATAATTGAAGTTTTCTTTGTTTTTCGGGTAGCCTTGTCAAGATAAGATAAAATCGCATAAGTCCTGCTCACGCAACCAAAATATTTGATACCAAATAATGAAAGCAAATATTACAAACAAGGAAAGATATTTTATAACACAAACCACTATTTGAAAAAATGCTTTGTGTAGAATTAACTTGAGCCTAATGAAAAATGATAAAGCGTCAAAAAAGTGATTGCGGTATCTGAATATCAAAAAGCAAGAGATACTTTGATCATCTTTGTTGTGTGTTTTTTTTTTGCTGCACAGAAATTCTGGATATGAGTATAAAAATGAAGACATAAGCTGAATGCCAGTGATAGCGAGCGAAATAAAAAAAGAGAGAAAATTACTATCTGCCAATCGCTTTTGACTTGGTATGCGGGCAGTAACGTGCACATAAGCGCTGAACATAAACTTAGAATGCATAATATGAGACATTGCATAGCTCTTTGGTGACTCAGCACATCAACTGCCATGCGAAGGTGGAAAAGATATCGGTTATAGAACAATATATATTCACACATGCTCTGTGAACAATTAAAGCAGAACTTGCACTTGCAGAAACTCTGGTTAGTCTTTTCCCAATTAGTTTAAATATATAATTAATGTATTCATGACTATATGGACTAAAGGCCACGAATCATTTTTTTTATATGAAAATTATTATTGTTTTTAATAATCCATTATTGTTTTTAAGATCCATTTCAGAAGCTACTAGACTTCTCCATCAAATAAATTTTGATCCGCTCTGCTAACCATTTTGATACCAAATTTCTGTCAGCTAATCTCCTACTTCTATTCGTTTTACAATATCATTGCACAAGCACGGCCATCTGGCGTTATATAGCATTGATAATAATTGACTTTTGTGTTCATTTTTTGGTACTCCAACTGTGCTTGTCGGTTTTGCTATATTATTTTATAATTAACCGTTTCAAATGGTTGTGCGTAGTATGTCACCTTTGTCAATTTGATACACTTTCAAGCCTGAGTTTTCCTTTCATTCTAAGTATTATAATATATTTTCTCGATATTAATTATAATCGGTTAGTATAATTTTCTCCCATCTTCTCCGTTTAGGAGAGTAACCCGCAATATATATTTTCTAAAGTGTCTCTGATACCACTGTCTTTGTAAGAAATAATATTGATTATTTCGAAGACATAGCTGAAAAGTAGTTACAGCTAAAATGTTCGTTTCCTTTTTATAAATATATCTAACAGATTTTTTTTTAAAAGCGTAAGTGTTTTTGAAAAAACTATTTTGCTAATATCTTTTTCCTAAATACTCCAAAATCGCAACTAAATAGAATACTTTCATCATGCCTACGTCAAGAATATCGAAAAAAGATGTTCATTTGTGGGTGCAAGTAATATTGCAACACAAATAGAGCAGCAAAGTTATTTGATGAGAGATCACGTCGTCAAAAGAAATTTGAACAAGCCGCAAATTAAAGAAAAAAAAAACACTTTTTTTGTTGTGCCATCTTCTTTGTGGTAATTTGTCTTTTTTGCTAAAGAAGTAATCAAACGCCGTTCTTCGAGCATGCCTTAGGTCATTTGTTTTACTTGTGCTGCAAAGTAATTTGTCTGCTGTGCCAGGCCAAGAAAAAATTCTTGTCTTTTAGTGCAAAAAGTATAATTTATTAAATTGTTTTCTTAAACCCATACTAATATCTATAAAAAACACGCACGTGACCAATTACTCCGCTGCATTGAACATTAGAATTTTCTCAATTTTTTTGTCTTCCCTTCCCTTTGAATGCAGAGCATGCTTGAGCTGATTTTGTTTCAATCCCACTTTGACGCAATCTCCCATTTCAAATGCGCATCGTTCATAAACTCGTTAACAAAAAAAAAGGGTTGCCGTAATAGGATACGGCATGCTATCCCTATAGATATCCATTTCGGTTGTAATAAAAAATTGTCTATCAAAAATCTGCTAGAGCTGTTGTCTGGGATATCACGAATTTGTTGAGGAAGCATTAAGCCAAGCAGGAAACAAAATACAAATATTTGGCAGTATTGTTTCGTATATATGTGCGCTTATGTCTCTTGTGGAAAGCTACTTTTTGTGTTACTTTGTAGGGTTATTGTTTAGATATTATTGTTTTTATTGTCTGATTAGAGCTATTACTAATTTCTAGCACATATGCGTGTGTTTGCGTGTTTGTTTGTCTAGCCCCTGCCAACCAGCAATAGATAAAAATCTGGATAAACAGCGAGTCGCTAAAGAAGTGGGCAATTTTGTTCGGCGAGGTTCGCTTTTTAACCACGTTGAAAATGTTTTCCGTGTAGGTGTGAGTGCATACTTTTAGGCCCTTGCTGTTTTCCATACAAATTCCAAAAATGTGCGATAATGTAAGTAAAAATGTGTAAATTTGTGGAATCAGAGTTTAACCACGGTTAGCCATGTTTGGAAGGGGCGGGTTTCCATTTAATGCTTCTGAAATTGTTGATGTGAGCGTAAATAATATATTATTCGCATCAGCCTAATTGATCTGATCCTACCTTTGTGTCACTTATTTCCCTAACATAAAAATCATCTACATTAAATTGTTTTTCTTTTTACATAAACTTGCTTAATTGCTTATTTATAAAATTTTAAAATTAAGTATTAGGCTTGACATTTGGTTACTCAAGGAAAAACGGCATATTTCCAAAAATGTTTTCATACAAATAGAATATTTCTTTAAAATCCGGCATTTGCGATGACACCAAAGAAAAGCTTCTATTCGCTTTGACGACCCTACTTTGTTGCTTAGTTTAGACCATAAAAAACAAATTGAACAAATTGTGGCAAGCTCTTTTGCAAAACAAAATCAAAGTTTTGGTGAAAAATGGGATATATTTTTTTAAGATATGAAGCGATACAATCACATATTCGATATAATCCTATAAATCTGAAACCCCCTTTTTACACTACTTTTAAGAGATTTGGGTGTATGCTTTACTTATTTAACCCTACTTGGAATGCCCTTACTGTTTTGATATGAAATTTATGTTCGCAACAGTATTTCTTTTATTTGTATTTATAATTAGGTGGATGACTAGGGCCCTTTTTTAGTGAAACAATAAATTATTATTTTTTTGCTCGATGACAGGAGAAAAGACTGTGGTTTGCATTCACGTAATAGAAACGTGTCAGAACTTAGTACAATAAAACGACAAAAGCCTACCACGCTTCTGAAAATAGAAGAAGAATTAGAAAGAAATCAAAAAAAATAATTAAGAAATTGCACAGAGCAAAAAATGTATTTACTAACAAGATATTTTATATTTACAGCAACAAAAGTGGGCTATATTTAGTTTGGATTTTAACTTGCGTAAGTTTTCGATTGAATTTTGAGTTGAAGAGCTGGAGGACGAACGTGTTAGTGTGAGTTTGTGTTATACTTGAGTTTGAGTTTGAAATAAAGTTTTAGTTTGAACTCGGTGCCTAGTTTTATTTCGAGTTTGTCTTCTCATGGAGCACTGACGGGTGAAAATTATGTACATGTTATTGCTTGGTTTACTAATAATTAGCATTAGTTAAATATTTCGGCTTTAGAAAACTGATGTTAAAGTAATTAATTAAATTTCTTTCAAATTCTGTTCTGGGAAACTTTCAGTATTTTGCGGAACTTGATAGTAGACTGACAACAAGTTGTATATCAGCAAAGGTAAAAAAGCAAAAACTACTCCTATTATAAAATCTCTAAAATATTTGTCTTTAGAAATTACGAACAAAACTATTAACTTTGTAGCAAGTAGCTCGCCGAATTACGTTTCAATGTAAATATGTTGACAACAAAGTAGTGCAATGACATTTACGCCTTTTAGTCTACACATTTAAGAGGAATGAGTTTTTTTATTTACTTTGGCTAACACGCAATGCCAAATGACATGCTGACAATATTTTTGATGTAATGAAACTAAAAAAAATGCCTTTCAGGTAGTGGCCCTTTCAAGCGCCTTCACAAGTTGTTACACCTTGGTACATACATACAAACTTACACCAGTTACAAGTCTCATCATCATATTAATAATTTTTTATTTTCATATTTTTTAGATTACCTCTGAGCATGTCAACAATACATAGCTCATTTAATGACGCTCCTCAAAATATGACGAATTAAGGAAGCAGAACAAAGGGCTAAATTTAGCTACTCAGCCAGTTATGAGACAACATTAATTTAACGTTTGCGCTGTGTGCCGTGACAAAAGTGAAGGGTAAAGAAATATTTTTCGGCTTGAGGATTGGCAATTGAGTTGTATGAAGAAAGTGCTCACATATACTATAAAATACCCTACCAGCCATGGCTAACCAGCACTGCATAGTCGAAAGCTCCTACTCCAACACAATCAAACATTTTTCATCCTGAATGTATATTTATGGCATTCGTATGGAAACCAACATGTGCCTAAAAGAATGCAGGCTTTCAGACCTCGCACTTATACGGAGAAGCTTTTACAAACATGTTAAAAAGCGAAAAAACTCTCCAAAGAAAATTTTATTCGACCTTTTGGGTCAAGCGACCCATCTGTTATATGAGTTTTAATCCACTGATTTTTTTAAGGGCAGCGTAAGATCCACTGCGACTATCGCCAAATAGAACCTAAAAGCCACCAAAATTAAGCGCCACAGACACACAAAAAAGCGACGACATGGCGATCACCTGTAGCCAATAGAATTCCATTGCACGGAAACAAGACACCCATCTAAATACTTGATTTTCAGGCTTTTTAAATAAGTCACTTAAGAAAGTGGAACGGTCGTGTGTGTGTGAGTTGTGTGCTAATGGTGGATCAATGTTGCGTTAAGCACAACAGTCTTAACACGCAAGTATCGTATCATAATTCAGTTGGGGTTTGTGGCACCTCTGCCTGCTAATGTGCAATATTTGGTTTAATCATTTAAATAATATTCATCGGTAAACACTTTTTAAAACTTTTTAAATTTCCACAGGCTTCTGTTCTAAGTTATATCAATTTTACAATTATTTTCTTATTACAAAACGAATATGTATCCTTTCACTTTACTGCTTCTCCCTCCTTTCTATGCGACTAAGAAACGAGTATTTTACGGCATACGACAACATAGCACATGCACGCATATGCGCCTCAACTATGTTTTGAATACAGATATTTTCTCTAGTTGAATACTTTTATCACAATAAAAATGCTTACGTCTCAAGCTCAAACAAACCCCGTCTTGCCCGTATTTGGGCATTCCAATAAATAACATTTTTGTTAAAATGCAAATTTTGTTGTTGTTGCTTTTTTAGTTTTGAGCATCCATTGTCCTCTGCTCTTAATATTATCGTCCAAATACTTTTCTCAATGTGTGTTGTCAAGCTTATTACTACTCTCTGCAAAATATTTTGCCTACATATCTAAAATTAAAACTACGCATGCCAGCCCTTTCAGTATCTAAATGTCAAAATGTTAAATCACTTTTGAGTTATGCCCATACTTAGTACCCAAAGTGCATATTAAGGCAATTGTGCGTGTAGCATTAGGAAGGGAAGACCATTTGTATACCCTCGCAGGACAAATTTAAATGGTTAAATAGGAGAATACAATGCTTCAAGGCATACTAAAGGGCACGAAATTGAAGCAAAAAAGAATCATGCTTTTAGGCCTTTAAGAAAGGTTCAGGCATAACTGGCAGGACTTCAGTTTGTGGGTTTTATAAATTTAAACTTCAGGTAAGTTCAACTTTTTCCCCTTTATTTCGTTGAAACTCATTTCTATGCAAATCTTCACATCGTTTTAACAGTTATAATAACAATAAGAATTTGGTGCGATACACATCCGTTGAGAAAAAGCACAAGCTTCACTCCCACTTTGTGGTATTATCAATCCCGACGGAGTTTTTGCTATTGCTCAACATTATTTTTTTCTATAGGCGCTGTAGCTTGGCAGGAAAGTTCAATTCGGACGTTCGTGTTTTCGAAAGCTGTTTTGAAAAAGAAATGATTTCTGCCAATTGCCTTAACATTGATTTTCAGCCGAATTTGACGTTTTCTTAAGATTTGCTAGGAAACCGACTTACCAAGAAACACATTTGTGTGAATAATTAAATTTAAACGCCAAACGCTTAGGAACACTCTCATTAAAATGCTGCAAGTACTTGTTTTATACCACTTTCAACTCTATTTTAAGTGTCAAGTCCCATTAACACTAGCTACAACATCAACACAAATAGTAAGTCATTAGTAAGATACACCTCTCGACTCCCAACTGCAACAATTAGCGATAAATGAAGAAAGTATTCCTGGTATATATACGTATATAATAATCCTATGAGCATACTTAAGTATATATATATATTTAAATATATTTATGTACATGGTAAAATATACCAGTAAAGCAAATCGCATATCAACACTGAAACGCGAACTCTGAACATGTTATATCCCTGCAAATGTGTGTTGGTGTGCGTTGTGCGCAAAAGCTTGTTGGCGAACGACAAGCTTGTTCGATAGTATATCTACCCTAAGAAGCATGGCTAAGCGTAGTGAAATCTAATACCAAACTGTCAAAAATTTGTACTAACAACAACGCATATTTGTGGAATTTTTGTGGAAAACACCCAGTGCTTAAAAGTATGAACAAAATTGCCCAGTTTTCTAGATTCTGTGCCAACACAAGAAATATCTTAAATTTTAATTTGGACCTCTAGTAATGGAACGGTTGAAGATGTATACAATTCTATTCAGCACTTTTATTTGAATGATATTATACAAATGATTAACAACTGTTCAGTTCAAATGAACTTAATCTATGAAACGCACTTTAGATATTGCTTTACGAAACTTCATTTAGTTAAAAATATTTATTTTTTTTTAATATCTAGTACAGCTCGCTGTGAATTGCAAAACGAGACAGAACATAATATTAAAAAAAAAAAAAAAACAATTAATTGTGGTTATTGATTACTGCAAAGCCAGCAGCCACCAAATTTGTTTTCGACACGATTAAATTATTTTAATTTGCGGTTTTATAATAACTCTATATAAATATGTAGCTACAATTATATTTAGTTATATGTGAATATCAGCGCTATGACTTGAGCGGGAACTTAGAGGAATATATATTTGCACTAGTGCATCCAAATTTGCAAAATATTTTTTCTTTTATATTTCTTATGTTTTCAGCTTTCAGTTTTTTTCACCTTACACCCCAACGTTTCTTAGCATCTTTTTATTTCGTTTGTAACACTAATGCCTTCATAGCTTCTGGAAATAATTTTCGAAGTGTTTTGATCTGCTTTACGGTAGACCAGCATGCTACCCATATCGGCCTCGTCCTTGCACAAGTCCACTTAAGCAGCAAGTAAATGTCTTAGCTCAGACTACCAAGAAACACGTTATCGACCTATATGAATATTAATTAGTACGTAAAGTACTTATTGAGATCAGGAGTTATGGGGTGACTAGAGCGTAAATCAACTACTCAGTGCAAGATAGCACGTGTTGACAAGAGTTCGGATGCATTTTGCGGGGCACTCTAATGTATCTGTTGTATGCACAAATGACATAACTGCTTTTAAATCCAATTAAGCATTTCAATAAATTGAGGTTGTTTTAATGATTGCGAAAACTTTTAATTTTGTAAATAGTTGGAAAAACCGGAAGTTGCATTTTATAAATGCAACCAATAAAAGCAAAAAAACAATAATTTGAAATAAACTTAAAATTTTCAAATATCAAGTGCGCGTAAAAATATGTTACTTTTGCAAGTTTCTTCATTGGCGATTTTAAAATTTTACTAGAGCGTCGAATCATACGGTAGGTTGTTTGGTCAATTTAGGTGGCAATAATTCGTATTTTGCTTAAACTCAAAGCGAATCACAATTATCAGCTTATAAATGAATTAATAATATTTAGTGGAGGCGAGTTTTATAATTTATTTAGTTAAATTTAAATTGTAGTATGTTTACTAACATCAAATATAAAAAGATGGTGCTCGTAAACTTGCCACTGATTTTATATATAAATATTGCAGTGCCTAAATTTAGGCGCTTTACTAAGCATATCGTCAAAACTCTAGTAATAGGGTACGCTGCATAAAATCGTGCAACTGATCTCTGACCTTTCGTCTACAGTGAGTATCATTGATCCCTACTGTGCTGTTATAGTTGGAATAAGTCGATTTAAATTTGTGTAGTCTACTTATAGGCGTTAAAAGTAAATTTGTTCGACCCACACTTAGGGGAAAAAGGGAATCTGTGAGACGCTACTTGTTTATTGTCAAACAAAAGGGATCAAATCAACCCATATAAAAAGATCAAAACTGGCATTAGGCACCTGCTCGTTTGCGACTCATCCTAGACTAAAGCTACGCCCTAGACTGATAACATTTTTTGCAGGGTTACTCCATTCTGCACTATGACGCGCATTTTAATTAATTGCGTAAAATAATAGTAGCAGCGGTAGCAGCTAACAGCTGAATATCTTTTACTTTGTTTAATTCTTTCCTTTTTGGTGTCCAACCTGCTGCTTTTATTGTTTCAACTTTCGCATAAAACATGAAAATGCAAACTTTGCTTGAAAAAGTTGCAAACACAAAAAATACTATTTTCAAAACATTGTAACCGAAAACTGATAACAGTTGTTCATACTAACCAGGTAAATATATTTGCGTTGCTTTTCAAGTATCTGGTTTCGTCAGTTTTTACAAAACCCTGAAATTTCCCTTCACAGCTCAGCTCGCTGTTTTTATTTGTAATGCGCACATGCGCATCTTGGTGAGTTTTTTTGACAGTCAAAATATAATTAAAAAGTTTCAGCTTACGCTTAAAAATAAAAAATAAAAAAACACATTTCGCTTATTTCACAATTTTTCTTCTTTCTCTTAGTTTGCATGCGTTCTAGAGTTTGGTTGCTAGTTGAGTGTTTTATTTTTATTTTGTTTATTGTCTGTTATTATTTATGAACAAAAACAACAAAGGTTCATACCTCATTCGCTCATATTAGTAGCATAAAGCTGCGCTGTGCGCCTCGACAAGAAGCTGTGCAACAAAAAATACGGATGCAATAAAATTAAATGCATAGTCAGGGTTTTGGCTTTTGCCACTACATGCGGCAAGTAATTGTCAAGGTTTTAAGTCTAATTATTGCAGGAAAAAGTTACGACCAATTCACGTTGGCGTCAAGGTAAGGGATGATGTTTAAACCAAATTTGTAAAGGGTTAGGATACATATGATATATTGGAGTGGGTCCTGTTTAATATTTATTTGAATTCCTAGCTATCTAAAAATAGACAGCACTCACTATTAGATTGCGTCATTCCTGCCGTGAACTTGTGAAAATTTTGACTGCACTTTTATATTTGATAAATCATAAGCCCTAATTATTTTTCTTCATACTCTGTGTTAAAACTTAGTGCGAAAATCAAGTACTATGATTATTCCAATAAAGTTCTATTGCTTTCTTTCATCTTTTCATATTTCGGGAATATAAGTAATGCAACGTAATTTTAAAACATAAATTATCCGAGTCGTTTTGCTTTTTTTTTTTTGTTTTTTTTTGTTACGGGTTATTGTTTATTCATATATATTTTGAATGTTTTGTTTGCACACTTTGTGTTTCTTGCTTAATAATTCACAATACAGTGTTTCTCAAACTGCTTGCTTCTATCACGTTTTGCCAGTGTAGCTTCTAATTTAAACTTCCCTTCAGTGTTGCTTTCTTATTTGAACCGATTCTCAACTGAATTAATTTTTGTAACCAGATAATATGTGATTTCTTGTGTTTAATAAAATTGTCGAATTCGCCTGAGTTGATCTTATTCAAATGTCGTTCAACGTTGATATTTTCAAAATTTTAAGTCAAATCCGTTATGGGTTTTCTGAAATCGGTAAAAACCTTTCTTCACTAAGCAAAAAGCACAAGTACAATACCGGCTTTGACACTTTTACGTTTTTGGATGATAATCGTAATAATCGGCATGAACATGTGAGGCAAGTAATTTCCAAGCTTTCCTTTTAAACATTGGTAGTGAAGTGTTGCTGGAAATGCTTTCAAGAGAACTGCAAGGACAATAATAAGTAGAAATCTAGTTTAGTCATCCATTTTTTGATAGTTCCAGCAAAGTTGCCAGTATATCGCAATCATTTTGCCGAATCTGCAGAAAATAATGATAAAATTCTTAGGATTTTCAAAAAAGCGAGTCAAAGACTGGGGAGCCGTTCTGCCGTACGCCTCCTTTCACTGCAGATAACATTTTGCGGCCTGTTATCAAAAGATTTTAAAGTATTCCTGCTAAAGATATGCTCATGCAAAGCTCAATTTTTTGTAAATCCAGTGTTTTACGTGCTTTACATATTGATGACATGTAAGCAGGACTCCCTTTAACTTAAATTAAACCCAAAAAGTTTGCGAAACAAAAATCAACGGCAACTTAGGTGAGAGCTGAAATTGCCTTCATGCTATTTTTTTTGGTTTCATTATAAATAAATTGCGGTAGATAGACATTTGCAGGTATTTCAAAGGTTTTAAGAAAATTGTAGGTGCTAGACAATAAATGGTATAATTATGCTGTTAAAAAAATACTTAATTTCTTAAAAGTTTGCGTCAAAAATGTCCTACAAAAACAAAGAGTAGGAAAAAGGACAACGCAAGTTTAAAAATTTCACAACCAAACTCTATTCACGCCCATTTTATATCGTCTAAAAAAGTTATTTTACGATTATTTAATTAAAATTTGCATATTTCGCCAAGCTACAAAAACTTTGCTGCTATCAAAAATGCTCAACACGTGCTCTACCTCTGAGTATCTCGCTCTTACCAACGTAAGCCTCCTAAATGCTTTATGCCCATTAAATATGGATTCTAAGGCAAACGTAAAGCCATAAAAGCTGAGACGATGATTCTGCTATCAGCACCATTTAATTTATTGCCATTGAACCGCTGACCCAAGCGCGTACAAATTGTTGTCCTTTGCTTTTATGAGCGACCCTTTTCTAAGGCGCCATTTCTATGTTTGGAGGCTTTCGATTTTTTTTTTTTTTAAATAAATGGGAAATGGGAAATTTGGTAAACGCGCAGTTGGTAAGGTTGGTGGTCATTGCTATGACTTTTGCTTGAATTCACTACTAAATTTCTCAATATTAGGTTGCCTTGCAAAGTGTTGAAGGAGTAAATACAAAAAGACACGTACCAATACATATCAACATATTAGTCCAGTGAGTATGTCAATAGCAATAAACAAAGATGTTTGGTTAACGTGTGGGTCATGTGAGTAAAATCAATTTTACTTTTAAATGTTTTGGTAGTTTATTTTGCCTGATAATAAGCTGCAGTTAAACCAAGGAGTTACTAACCAATTCACAACTAGCATCAGTCCAACTGAACTAGTCACTCAACTGTCCTTTTTTCATATAAGCAACTGGTATTGTAACAGGAACTATTATACGAGATATCAATTCACAGATTTTGTACAAAAATATACTATTCTATAAAACTAGTTTGGTATTGGTTTTTCAATGTGTTCATTTTACAGATTTTGTAAGTTTGACGAACTAAAGCCCATAAGTACTCGGCTTACATGCACATGATCAAAGGTTAGAGCTATGGTGCCGAGAAGACTAAAATTAGAATAAAAGTAGTACTTGGGTTTTTTGAACTCTGGGCACTCTAGTACTCAAAAACTTTAAATATTTATTCGTTCAAAATTTGAAATTTTTCGTCCCTTCAAGTTATCCCGAAAAAGTGAAAAAAAGAAATTAAAAAAAAAAAAAAAAAATTCTGGAGAATCTGAGAATTAATAAAAATCTATTTTTGGATCACGGAAAAAGAGTTCAAAATCGATCCAAATTCTTTCACACATGCGGACAGACGGACACTACGAGCTTTATACTTTATATATAAAAAAAACAAATTCTGGCGTGTACATGAAAATCGCCGATACACGTGTATTTTTATTTTTTCTCGCCTTTCCAAAAAAGTATATTTGGTTCATAGGACAGAACTAAAGCTCGTTTTTGTAACGCAGTGTAATGCATAATTGAACCGATCGGTACTTCCAGCCAATTTCTCACGTATGCCGTCATTCCGCATTGTGGGCTTATAGTTATTGTGTCTTAAAAATTCGCTTTCGTTCACGAAACGTATAACGTAATTCAACCCCAGTACTTTTTCTCTCTTGCTTGGTGTTTTACTGCATGGAAATACAAGACTCGCAGACACTTGTGCGCATTTTTAATGCTTTTCCAAAAGTTTCCGGAAAATAATTTTTTCATATGAAAAGTCTAAATGAAAAGCATTGATTGAATCAATTTTGTCATGCTCATACATACGAAGTTTGAATGAATTAGAAAAGTTATTAAAGTTGCACATGAGCACGTGCTCAAATCAGCGCCAATGATTTGTTGACTTGAGGTTGCTGTTTGCGCAAGATCTTGCTTTCAAGAAAAGTAGAGCTTTCCAACGACTTTCACAAAAACCAAATTTTATTAATAACACAAGCGTTAAAGGAATTGGCCATTTAACGTGATCAGATGAGTCTTTGTTATATAATCTTAACGCTTGTATGTACTTATCTTTATGCGAATACTTTTTCACTTTTCTTCTCAATGCGTTCGTTGTGTAGCACGTGACTTGAATTTTATGTATGTATACATGTGTGTATGTATGCTGTGAAATAACTTTTGCAGCAATAATTTCATTAACTTATGCATAAAGTATCTAATATGAAGGTCATTTATCATAAAATTAATTTCCTATAGAACAATCATTTTCTACAAATTTAAATATTGTGATTTTTCGTTTGGTTTGCGGTTAGGTAAACATTTCAGGAAATCACGTTTTAGGAACTATTGAATGTTTATGCATGCAACCGCATGTTTCGTTCATATCTGCAAAGTTAGTATCCACAACATTTTGTTTCTTGAACGAAGTTCATAGTAGCACAATTTGTTTAGAAGGTACAGCAGCGGACAAATAAAAGTGTCATCTACTGAACTAAGCAGACACTTAACCTGACTTTCGGAAAGCGTAACTGGGTATTAAGTTCCTCATCTACTTCTGAGAATGCCAAATGAGTGAAGTGTACGTTAGGTGAGGGCCACGTCCACGTCCTCAGCGAAGATTTGAAAGTCATTCATTTGTTCTCCCAGTCTTCATGTTAACTCCTAAGGTTCTTTTTGGTCCTCATCTTTCCTATAAAGGGTCTCTTAGTCAATTCATTATCTGTTATATCATTCCCCCACACAAGGGAAGTACGGGATTGTCTGTTTTTCTTTTGTCTTGTTATATTGCTAGTCGTTTATCAAAAGCTCTAGGGGAATAAACCTTCTGAACAAATATTAGTATGTTGAAAAAATGCTAAGGAGATATATAGACTAAACTAGCAGTATGTTCGAAGAATGTATTTCAAATAAAATATAGATCTGTGAAGCTCGAAACCTTATGTACAAAAAATATGTATGTAACAACATATTTGTGAAGATAACAGTAAAACGAAATTGGTAACTGCGTTAAACCATAATCTTTTCAGCTCGCTGCTACATGAGAAAATCTCAAATAAGAGAGTACACAAAATGAGATATTTAATGGTGCCAAAACATTGAAATTTATTGAAAACATACAAAATCCTGCGCTTTTTAGACAATATTACATAACTCGCATACGGTAGGCCTTGAAAACCGATAAACCACTTGCTCCTAATTGAAATTTGAGGGTAGCATTTTTTGTAAACACCTCCCCGCAGCTTGAACAAAACGCTTTGTTGAGGAACAATCGGCCAACAAGCCAGCATATACATTATATATGTGCATCTATATACTCATCTCAACATAAACATACAAACATTTTTATTATTGAGCCAAATTTTCTAAGCAACAAAATTGCCAAATAGCAATATATCACACCACAACCGCTCTCCAAAGTTGCTGCAAACATGAAATTAATTAAATGTTGCAAGTAAACTTTGGCCACCGGCAAGGGTTAATCAGGAGTGATTGGAGCGTTATTGCAAGTGTGGCTTCTAAAGTTTTAGTAATAGAAAAGTTGGTAAATTATAAATAAATAGTTGCTTGATCAACTTTATAAAGATTAGGTTATTAATGACATCAAATTTGTGACTTTTGTTGGCACTTTCATTGAGAGTTTCAAATTTGGTAAACATGGAGTTAAAGGTCGGCAATTTTTGATTTGGCCCTTAGGTTTTTTGGGGTCACATAAACAGTCACAGCAAGGTTCAAGTAAGCTTGGCAGTAAGCCCTAATCTCGCACTACTTTTAGCACGAAAAACTCAAAGCTCAGGCCGCGTTTTGTCTTTGTGTTGCTATTTTTGTTTTATCCATTTCCATGCAGGTGACTTTTCAAAAACAGCCTTTTTTTTGTCAGGTAGATGAAGCAAATACTAATACTCGCTCGTTCGGCTCGTTTAACATTTCCTTAGTTCAGTTGAAATTGAGCTACCTTACCAAAATCTTTTCCTTATTTTTTGATCTTTTACTACGCCTAGTTGCTTTTATGTATAACTTTTTCATTCGCATGACCCATGATTAACAATTTAAGCTTTTGTTTACAGTTTAAAAGCTTTTTTGCCCTTTTTTTGGCTTCCATGTATCACGCTGTATAATCCAGCTCATTGAAAGCGTACCAGCTGCTCCTTTGTGATACACGCTCCAAACATGTAATTGATTTTAGGAGAAGTAAATATGTTTTAAGAACCCCAAAGCCACATAACCTTCTTCGTTTCATCAAGGTATAAAGCAGCTTTTTCATTTTCTATTTAATCTTTAATTCTAATAAGTACACAGAGTTAAGAGTTAAGCTGAATGAATAAACAATACGCAATTAATTGGTTTTGCTTCTTTTCTTTTTTGGAAATTGAGTTACATCGATTTCTTAGATTTTTCTCTGCAATAGAAATTACTTGCCAAACCAAAAAGTAGTTAATTGAATTAGCTGCGCAAATTGTGCAGTGTTCCGCAACGTGTGAAGTGGTACCTCAGAAGCTACTTGTAGTAGCTACATTTCGGTAAACAATATAAAATTTTTGTTTTAAAATTCCCCTTTGAGCTGTGAGTAGATAATTAAGGAACTAGTCCTTATACTTACAAAGGTTATAAACCTTGTAAGCAAGAGGACATTATGATAGCCTAGACTGCTCGAAGCACCTGATTAAGATACGACAAAGTATTAACTACTGTCCAACAAAAAAAAAGAGTTCGAAACCATTTATAGGGAGTGATTCCTTTCAAATACTCAGAATTTTTAAAAATTTAAAAATTTAAATTTTGCTTGAGATATTTAATTCTGAAGAAAGAAGTAGCAAAGCAATAAATCTCAAACCAAAGCACCGCTAGATCCTCTAAATGAATGTGCTACAAAAAATCAATACAATACACTTACTAGTATTTCAAAAGTAAATAGTTTGCTTTTTTATTTCAAAAAAGCAAATTAAATTTTGAGTGAAAAATGTGTTGATGTAAATTTCTATTTAACTGTCAAAATTTGTTTCTTATAAATGTAGTTATTTTCGAAGCCATAGAAAACTCACAACTAACACTTATATAAAATCATACAAATGTCTACACCTTTTCAAGTTTATACTGAAAAAACACAAGTTGATAATGAGAAAAGTAACTTTGTATTAAGAAAAAATAAATTTTTGTTGAGAAAATACAAATTCATAAGTAGAAATATAGGTCGTTTTTATTTATTAATTTTTTTTACAAATTTACTTGTGATACAACTAATATCGGAGTAATTGGTTCATGTTTTTGTTATGAAGTTCGACTTTTCAACTTTATTGTTCTCATTATCAACTTATTTTTTCTCAATATGAAGTTTCATTCTGTGGTTATAAGCTAGCTTATTAAAACTCCTTTAAAAAGTATATATCAAAGTATATTCCCAACTATTTCTCCAAACTCTTCCGTGAAAAGCGACTTTTGCCTTTTGTATCAGCGTATTTTTGCTGTGGGAAACCAACGAATTTTGCGAAATTCTGACTCAATGCCACCTGAAGCGTTGATTTTACTTTAAATGTGCTTTTGACAAGCTAAAATGTAATTATGAAGCCACAAAGACAACTATATTTCAATTAAGTTAAAAAATGTGAACCCTTTATTTACGATAGTGAAACTTCACGCTGGGGTATGTGTGTGTGCAGTTGCAAAGTTGTAGGTATATAAACAAGTCGGCAGTGCCAAACTAGTCAAGAAAAATATTATAATTACAACTAGAATTTCTAACTCAACGCAAACTAGTCCGAAGAAGACTAAATCTGTAAAAAAAAATTAAGTAGAAATTTCTTAAAAATACTAACTAATCTTTTTAATTTGTTTGTGTTGTCAGTTGCAGAGCTCGAACGTGTGAGCTCTCCCAGGTTAAGTCGAGTATTAATCTACCATGCATGGGAATATACATAAAGGGTGTTTTTTTCAGGGGTATAGAACTTCGAATTGAAATAAAATACCAGAAAATCGTTTTAAGGTCCATCAATTTGGCTTTATTGGAAGGATAATTTTATGCCATTAATGTTTAAATATGATTTCGGGCATATGGCCGCCGCGGCTGGCTCGAATAAAGCCAATTCTACAGGTCCAATTTTCAATAACTTTTTCGAGCATATGGGGCCGTATGTCGGCAATAACGCCACGAATGTTGGCTTCCAATTCCCCTAACGTTTCTGGTTTGTTGGTGTAGACGAGCGACTTCACATATCCCCAAAGAAAATAATCCAATGGTGTCAAATCACACGACCTTGGTGGCCAATTGACAGGTCCATTCCGCGAAATTATGCGCTCATCGAATGTTTCCTTCAATAAATCGATTGTGACGTGCGCTGTGTGGCATGTAGCGCCGTCTTGTTGGAACCACAACTCATCCACAATCATGCCATCCAATTCGGGAACAAAATAGTCGGTTATCATGGCTCTATACCGGTCTCCATTAACGGTAGCTGCCTCTCCAGCATTATTGCGGAAGAAGTATGGCCCAATGACTCCACCAGCCCATAGAGCACACCAAACAGTCAGTTTTTGTGGATGTAATGGCGTTTCAAGGGTCTCATGTGGATTCTCTTCACTCCAAATGCGGCAATTTTGCTTGTTGACGTAGCCATTCAACCAAAAATGAGCCTCATCACTGAACAAAATTTTGCGATGAAAATCAGCATCGAAATCAATCTCATTTTCGGCCCATACACCAAAATCACGACGCATTGCATGGTCTCGCGGCTTTAATTCTTGCACAAGCTGGATCTTGTAAGGTCGCAAGCCAAGATCTTTGCGCAAAATCTTCCATAAAGTTGATGGACAAAGCTCCAATTGCTGTGCACGGTGGCGAATCGATTCATTCGGGTCCTCTTCAACACTTTGCTCTACAGCGGCAATTGTTTCTTCGGTGCGCACTGTTCGACGTCTCTGCGGATGCGTATTATCACATAGAGTAAACGTAGTGCGAAAACGATCCATGGTTAACCGAATTAATTGCTCTGATGGACGATTATGTCGACCATAAAATGGACGGAGCTCACGGTAAACTTCGCGAACTGAACCATTATTTTCGAAATAAATTTGCACGATTTGCAAGCGTTGTTCTTTTGTCAACCTGTTCATGATGAAATGGCAAACCAAACTGAACATAAATGACATTAGAGTTGCCAGATTTGACCACAAAATGCCAGTTTTATCTCTATTCGAAAAACAAACCTGTAAAAAAAACACCCGTATATGCAATCTTTCCACTACAATTGAACTTTTATTTCTTTGCCCTACGTTGAGAAAGATATATTTTTTTATGAAATCGTAGGACGTGTTAAAAATATCTATTGATTATATGGGAAAAAGACAGTTGACTGTTGTTTTGAAGTTGTTGTTGTTTTAAAGTTGTTACTAGTCGATTTAACTGTAGGGAAACTTCCAGTAACATTTTAACTATCAGCAGCATGATGAAGCTGTCAAATGCAGCCAAATGTGCGCTTTCATGCGCATTCAAAATTGTATGATATAAAGATTATTATCGCTGACAAGAGCTCAATCATAGGGGAGAGTAGGTGAAACTACAAAGAGCTTTTCCCTCTTCCCTTCATCAAATATTTATAACAAATTTTCTGGTTAAACTAATTAGAAAGTAAATGTAAGAGGGTGAGATATATGTATGTAGTACTCCTATGATAAACACTTTCAACTGTCATTCAGTTGAGCACTACAAAATGCTTACATGCTAGACGGGCTCATAATTAAATCCCGGAATTGTAACAAAAAAAATTATTGCAAATATGTTACTAAAATCTCTTACTGAAATATTTTGCGGTTGACTATTCAGGAATAATAATCCGGCTGGATGGAGAAAATGTTTTCTCCTCTAAAATGGCCTACAAAAGTATTGATTTTTTTTTTTTAGTTAATTAAGGGAAGATAAAGTATAAGGCAAACGTAAAGTCACCTTCAAAATTAAAAGGCAGTTGAGAAAATGGCAAAACAAGGTACCGTCCAGCAGTGATTAGGACATGACAATATTGTTCAAACAACTACAATATTGGATGGTACACATAATTACTATAAGTACATTTGTATCGAATGAAAGAGTTCAACTATTTTACAAATACAATGAAAGAACAGCAGTTGTTGTTGGCAGTGAGCAAAGTAATTAATATGAAAGCAAATAATTTCACAAAATGCACCGCCGGCAACTTTTATACGAGCTCAAACTTGCACGCGCTAATGTCTCGTAACAAGCCCAAGTTGTGTGCTGTATGCTCGTGCATCGACATCTTGGAAAACATTAACAACTTGCATGATTAGCAAAGCTTTAGTCAACAAAAACGCTACCGCATACACATAAGATTGCTCTGACACACAATACCAGCTGAGCGACTGATTTTGTACAAATGCGACTTGTTACAGCTCAGATTACAAATGAAATTATATTGAAGAAAGAGCATTTCATTTTATGACACACTGGCTAGTTAATTTTTTTTTTTCTGGCGTGGAAAGTGTGTTGTTGGATAACGAGATTATTCGCATCCATGACAGCGATGTACTATGCCAACAATAAAAACATGGAGAAACAATTATAAGTGCAAAAAGGTTTAAATTAAAAAGCAGAAGGACTTGGCAGCCATTGATTCTGTAACTGGAGTGAATGTTAAGACTCGTACTAAGGTCTGCTAACACATACGAGTATTGTGGTAATATAAAAATATTGAAGCATTTCGTGAACAAGGCACACAATTTACATATTTTTATTATGTATATAAAAAAATGTGCATTTTAAATTTTGTGCACAGCTTCAAAATGTTAAATTCTGTTATGTGTGTTATAGTTGTGAAGCCCACTCCATTTCCCACACAATTTACCAGCTCAAAGAGTAAAAGCCTCTAAACAAATTTATGATATTGCCAAAACTTCCGTTATAATGCACTTAGAATATGATCAGCGCGGAGAATCCCTCCTATTGGGTGCAATAATCGCATTGATCACAAAGTTCGGGATCTGCAGTACTACGCAAAACCAATGTGGCTGTTAAAACTAAATTATCGCTGTGATTAGTTTAATAGGCACTGGAGTCGAGTTCATCATCCTGAGTAACACTATATTCGGAACAAAATTTCGAAGAGCTTTCTTCTCTCAAAAAAATAAAAGCATCTTTCAGTTCTGCTCATTCGCAGTACCATTATGTGCCATTTATCAGTATCTAGGCATATACTTAATTAAGTTAACCTGTATCGAGTTTGCCAAACAAATGGACTGCGTGATACGACTAAATAGATTTTTTCCGACACTGGTAACTTTTATACTCGTATATGAATGTATGTAACTATTTAAAATTTTTCTTTTCATTTTAAAAAAATTCAGTTTCTTGTGTTTAAAGCACAACTAGGCGTTATTACTACCACAGGTGTCTGTTTTTTATTAAATTCCAGCAGACTATTCAAGCATTGTACTGCAGTCACCTCTAGCTCTGCCGTGTATTTAAAAAATTTTAAATAATAACAAATAAATTATTGAAATGATACCACAATAAACTAGAGTTTTTAATGAGAGATTTTCATGCAAGAGTTATTACGAAAAAAAAAACTTTTTCAACTAATCAATAAGCAATAAATTTCTGCAAATAAATTTCAAAAAAATAAAAGAAATATGAAATACTGGCCATAAAAAAGCATCATTCCAGATGCCACTTAAAACAGAAAAAATGCGTTTCTTTCCACAAAAACATTTGAAATTGAGTAATTCAACAATTTTACAAATTGTTATTAAAAAAGCTGAATACATTTAGGCAGCAAAAAGAATATAAATTATATATTGGAAAATATAAGTACTTCAAGCACATGCTACAGATAGCTAAACGTTCTTTATTACAACCATTTTTCAAATAAAATGCAGGCACCAAAAGTACTTTGAACATTTTATCAATAAATTAAACCATTCAGTTCATTTTACAACTTGTTGAACTTTATCGATAAATTACTGTGAAGTTCATTGACACCATAAAATAAAAATGTGAATGGTTTGGTTAAAATAAATTGATTGAAGTACTATGCGTTCTAAAGCGGCTCTTGTTTTCAAGAAATCGAAATAATTAAGGGAGTATCTTTGGCATTGCCTTTGCCGTCCGTCCTTGTCATCGAATATGTCACCGATTCCCTCGCAAAAATTTGTTTTATAACCAAGTAGTGCGGTGGTGCTTTGGTGTGTGCTATAACACCTTTCGCGCCTACATTTCGGTAGTTCCTCAAAAAACTTAAACTCCGAGTAATAATAGCAATGCGTCTGCTTGTTCATTGAGTACAAATTAGTAATGCCAATGCCGGTATCTCATGTTTTTAATGCACCAAAAATCCCGGCATTTTTTTTTTACTAACGAGAACTAAACAAAGAAGAATTGTAAATTTTTTATACCGTTCTCTTATGTCATTTTTTTTTCACAAAAATTGTGTTTTTCAAGATAACTCATTTTAAAAATTGCCTAAAATACGCAAAAATTTGCTTTTAATATTAAAAAAAATTATGTTTCTTTGTCACTAGTGAAATAACTTTCTTTTTGTATAAAAAGAAAATATTAACACTGTCATTGCTGGGGCTATAGGGCTTAGGGTTAGATATTTTGTAAGCCATTTCTTCACTTTTTTTAACCAAACTGTTGTAAAAACGGGAATACTCTGACCCCGGGATTGTAAAATCACATGTCGTAAGCCCCGGAATTCTAACAGTCCAAAAAATGTGCAACCCTAGGTCATATACATATGCAGAGGTATAGAAACAGAATTTCGATTTAATGCACTGAACGTAAGAACAAATTTCTCACCAAAGAGCTCGGGTAACAACCAATGAATATAGCCGTTGCAGTAATTAATTTTCATAATGCTAATGGAAAAACATAAATTAAGTTTTTTGTTAAAAGATAATACAAATACCAAACTACTTGTGTTGTCACCGAATCAATATTCTACATTTTAGCGTATGTTTACCAACCAAATATATAAATAGTGGTTGATCTCACATACATATCTATACATTCAATAAAATACAAAAGCCCAGCATTGCGACACAAAATTATTCAGACAAGAAAGTTGAGGCGCAACTGGTATTTTCTGGCTATCAACACTCTATTATAAAAGTACGCAAATTTGAGGATTAGCAGAGTGCCCAGAGTTGAAAAACTCTAGGCAGCACTTATTTTTTAAATTTGATGTTATCAGCAGCAGCTCTGTGACCGCTCCCATGCCGAGTACTCAAGCACACTTGCCAGAAGGAATTTAAATAATTTTCACATAAAAATTACTAAAATAATTCAACTAAGCTTTTTTGATCCACTTGGACTAGTTGAAACCTTTTTGTTGTTGCTGTTATTTTTAGCGACAAAAACACTCCCCGAAGGTTTTGAGGAATGTTGTCGGCAGTGAAAGTCCTTTGCAGGATATGCCCCTGGTATACTTTCGTTCTAAATGTGAGAATTGACAGCTCGTAGGCCCTCTCCATATTGCAAATATCCATAGATTCATATTAAAAATGTCACTTGTTTGTCCGAAAAATATCCAGAGTTGAATGATTGCTTGGGATTCATACTAGTTGTGAGAAAGCGAATTAGCAGAAAAGCAACAAGTAATAGTGCCGACACATTTGTAACTATCCGTTGGTTGGCGAACTTATTTTTTCCTGAACGCTCAGTGTCCTAGAAATAATTGTTTTATTGAACACTATCGCAACGTTTATATATACCCTGTAGTACATTCACCACTAAAATGAAATTACTAGAAGTGAAAGTACTATCAAACGGGAGACAAATTTCTTAATAGATTTCCGTAGTTAAAAATCGGCAGTTCCGTAAGCAGCAAAAGTCGTATTTGAAAATTTATTTATAATTATTTATTAATTTATATATATATCTTTAACACTGGAGTGTACGCGTGGCCTACTATAGTAGACCACGGCTACATTTTTGTTGACAACTTAATAGCGTTGTATGTTAGAGCGGCGCAGTTCCAGGAAAGCCCTCTGCTATTTTAAAATGGACTACCATAGTAGGCCACGCTTGCATTGGTGTAAAAAAAGGGGGCGAGTGTACTCTAGTGTTAAGGAGAAAAAAATAAAATTGAATTTTTATACAGTTTTTTTAGGCAGTCGCTTGAAATTCTTCAGGATCGCTGCGCACAAAAAAAGTAATTCAAATTATGAGTTCCTTACATTAATAGCTCATTTTGTTTTCGTAAACTCTAAGCAACTTATGAATAAAATAACTAAATAAAATTTTGTTTTTCAAAATTTTAAATTTGCTTTCTAGTGTAATAAAATGTTTGAATTGAAAGCACCAAAAAAATATGCAGGCAGTAAACTGCAATTTTGGTTGCTATCTTGCAAGCGACAAGTTCACAATTGATTTCCAAAGGAAACTTTAAGTTTTGAAAGAGAATTTGCATTTTGTTATTTTATTCATAACTCGATAAGTGCTAATAAAAAAAAAATGGGCTAAACTTGAATTGTTCGTTTGAAAGTTAGAAGGTTTTTTTCATGTAATTCTTACATAGAATCTAAAAGTGTGAAATGAAATTTTAGAACCTGCCAGGTGAAAATAAGTAGAATTTATTCAATCAGTCTAATGTGTGTAAGATCTATGCAAAGTATATTGGTAGCAACAATTGGCGATTAAGTATTATTGCTCTACTTAGAAGCCAGTATAAATGTCTCTATTATTCGTTTTTCCTGGAATCGTTATATTCTGCATGTTTCTGAAGAAAATATGTAATTAGTTGTGACTTATGTAGACATTTATGATATTTATTTTGCTGATACTTTGTCATACCTTAGATACGACTTTCTACAGTCTTTGTCTTTCAATGTGTCCATTCATCAGTTGCGGTTTTGCCTAAACCTATAATATCTGTCACAAGCGGAGGCTATTATTTTGTTTACAGATAATTTCTTGTAGCTAGGTCTTTATCACAGGTTTTTTCATTTGAAACATTTTTCCCAGCAAATCTCGAAGAATATTTCTTAGTTTAAATTTTTAATAATAAACTCAAGACAAGAAACACTGCGTCCTAGCTTTTGTGACTTTTATTCGGAATAGTTAAAATTGTTGGTATGTGCTGTCCTAATATACAGCATGTATGAGGTTCACATCCGTTAAATGGTAACATCACCGCAGCGAGCGCTCATGATCCCACCTGCTTCGCTTGACACCGTCCATGATTTCGAACCACACATCAGGACAGTTATGGTGGTAGACTTGTTGTCAAGACTGATTCTGCTTTTTATTTCGCTATTTGTGACAATGAACTCATTTTATTTCAAATAACGGATGACCAACATTCATTTTTATATGGAGGAAAATGGAAGAGTACTTCGGAAAAAAATGAAAAAATTCAAGGTGGCTTTTAAAAAACTTCAAAGTTGTACTCTGTTACAATCTACAAATGATTAAAAAAACATAGTAATGCACACTGCGAGTGGTCAATATAAAAGTTTATTACCAACTGTGCTTTGTTCAAATAAAACCCACAAAAAACTAATTTTATTATTAACAACTGTATTAATTAAATCAATATTATAATTAGTTATACTTTTAACCCTATAATTATAACTAGCGGGAGAAATGCAATTATGCTGTTTAATTCACTAGTTTACATAAAGTACCAGAAAAGTAGTAGTTTGTATTTCTGTTTTTAACATATTTTGTGTTTCTTTTTCACTTTTGATTAATGTAATAAAAGAGCAAAAGAAATTTGAATTATAATCAGTCACTAACGCGCTCATTATGTAAAACGCAAATCGATGCAACGAGTCACTCTTCTAGGTGGGAGCGAAATTCGTATAATAAACTCTGTTTCAAAACATTGAAAAAATTTACATTTTTTATGATACAGGCAACTTTCTTCCTTATGCAAGTAGTTGCACGCTTATTTGGACAAAATTTTATATGGCGCACTATGGCGTTCAAATTGATTGTGAGCAGTTTTTGCACGCGACACGCTTCATAAATTTTCCAGTCAAAATTATTTTAAACATTTTAAAATTTAATAATAACAAAACTTTGGAAATTAAATGAAGCTTTAAAATGAATAATGATAGCTAAAACCAAACTATTATTATATAAAACGCAGCGCCACGCAACGGGTCGCTTCTACTCGTTTAAAAAAAATCGTATTATATAAATTCGTTCACGTGAATCACATAATTAACCACTTGAACACCAATCTGAACAGACCCTTACATTTGCAAAGCATAACATCAGAAATTACGGTGACTGCTGCCGTGGTGGAGTGTATATGAGTTTGCCTACCATATCCAAGGTCTCAAGCTCGGGTAGTCGGTAATGCTCCTACTGTATTTTGAAAAAGTTTAAAAAAAAAATTATGCAAATTAGCAGAAGCCTTTCAGAGTTATATTAGAAGCTCGGCCTTAAGATTGTTGTTGTTGCTGTAACGACAAAAACACTCCCCGAAAGTTTTGTTGAATGAATAGTCCTTGGCCGGATTTGAACCCGGTACGTTCCGGTACTCCCTTGCGGTACTGACCGACTGTCGTGGTAGCGATTTATGACCAGTGAAACCTTCTAGGTTAAGTCATAACTCCTTCCGTAAGGAAGGATAAGGTGGGTAATGAGAGGTGAGAGCACATCCGTAGATCAACCATCGAGTTGCACGTCATTACCTTTGTGCATATTAGTCGCCTCTTACGACCGGTATGCCTACTTCGGGCATATTCTAAACCCCTAACCCGCAGGGGGGGATTTAGATTCATGTTATATTGTTGAAATTGTAAAAATTTTGTTGAGTTTTGCTATCTAAAAAAGGCCTTTTAAAACATTTAATATTGGACTTCATACGATTGTTGTTTAGAATGCAGATGACTTACGACGAAGTCAGAATTTTTTCAGGTTTTTATTGTATTTTCTTGTTGTTATTGCAGCGGTATTCCGTCCCCCTTTGTCTGGACATTCAGTCATGGATGAGAAGAAAATCCAGCTTTTTCTCGCTTTCCGAGTAGCTGTCACTTCCAATGCGCGCAGTCTCACCACCCACAGTAGGCGCCATAACACATATTCCGCAGTCCTGTTTTCATACCTAAGCGTCTTTATGTTTGTACTCGTAATGACAACTTTTCTGTTTCCGGCATATCTTGGCAAATTTACATACAACGTTTTTATTTACAAAAAAATCCTGCAAATTTACTTTTTTTTTTCATACTCAAAGAGTAGGGTGAACCGTTGACGCTGACACAATGATTGAGTGCAGACTTTACAAAATTACAAAAAAAATTTTGGATATATAACAGAAACAAAAAATACACACATCTGATATCTCTATGTCCTGCCTTTGACGCCCAAGGCAGGCTTCTACTGAGGAATAATTAGTGGTGAACTGTTGGAGCTTTAACTAGGTATGAGAATAGTCCAGTGACGGGAAAAACCGCTTAGGCTCAGTGGTTTGACTTAACCTTCCTTACTTGATCAAACTGACGTTAGCTTTTGCTAAAAGGAGATGACTTTATTGCTTTGTTAAAGAATAGCAATAAATAAATAAAATAAATAATTATGACAATATAAACTGGAGGTAACCTCTCTCCTTTGTACTAAACCTTTTTCACTATATATTCAAAGCTAAAACTCGAATAATAGCAGTACCACCCAACATTGGGAACATTATTTTTATGTTTTAATGCAAATCAGAATTTCTTAGAGTTTTTGCGAGTTTTACGCATGTATATTTGTTTGTGCGCGCAACACTTAATCACTGCTGTTTGCAATTTAATTATTTTTGCACTTTGCATTTCTGAAAATCTAACTTAAAACATAGGGTACGTTTCAACGTTGCTTCCGCAGGTGCAATTTCTATTTGCGTGCTTGCCAAAGCCTTGCAGTACCGCGGGCATCTTCTTGTATTCATATGTGCGCTTTCGCTTTTTCACTCAGCTATTTGCATCACTTAAGAATATAAAATATACGTAACGGTGCATCCTTGGCATTTATGACACAGCCATTTGTAACTTTCAGTCAGCTTTTTTACAATCATAAAGATAAATTGGATTTTACTACATCAACTGGCGGAAGCAAATTAGTATTTATGCTCGTAGTCATATGCGTAGTTAATGAAAAATGTTTAAAAGCGTCTGCATATAGTTATTTGTTTAAATGCGGAGGCAGTTAGTTTCTGTTCTATATAACAATTTGCTGTGCACCAAAATTAAAACCATTGAGTTTTGCGCTCGCGGTCGGGTTGGCGCAGGTGTCATTCGTAATTTCATTCGTGACAGAGTGTCAATCGCTTTTTCATCTTTTTATTTAATTAATTTTCAAAGCTAGAGATAAATATTTATAACAACTTTGAGTGAATGCATATTTACAATAGACACTCGACCAGCCGGAAGTAAGTATAAGTCTTTGGCGATGCTATTACTTTGAATGTGTGTCACTCAATACTTATTCATAAACTCGATCAGTTGGGCTTCCAGCCGGGTCTCAATCGCTGGATCTCTTCTTACTTTAGTGACAGGATACAAAGAGTAGTGTTTAAAAATTTAGTATCGGATGTCATTTATGTCTCTTCAGGAGTTTCTCAAGGGAGCCATCTTGGCCCGATTCTGTTCTTGTTGTTTATAAATGATATTTCTACAATAATAAAATTTTCAAAAATGTTAATGTATACTGACGACATAAAGCTTTTCATGTCATTCGCGTCATTTGAAGATAGAGATAAGCTACAATCAGATCTAGATACACTAGTTACTTGGGGCGATTCAAATTATATACCACTTAACCTTAAAAAATGTAAATACATGGGTTTTTCGCGTGGAATTTCTCAGCCGGCTTCCTATACAATTAAAAATTATAGTCTTGAGCAAGTGTATGATTTTGTTGACCTGTGGGTTACTATGGACTATAAACTCAGTTTCAACCGCCATATTAACACAACAGTCAATAAGGCTAGAGGTGTCCTAGCATTCGTTAAACGATGGTCTAAAGAATTTAGCGGCTCTTATGTAACTAAAGCTCTCTTCACTACATTAGTCATACCGATACTTGAATACGGTTCTATAATTTGGAACCCGCGTTACCAGGTTCATGTAGATCGCTAGAACCAGTTCAAAAACTATTTTTACTATTAGCCTTAAGAGATTTTCATTGGACACCCTATACGAATCGTTTAAAACTCATTAATCGGCACACACTTTTTAGTCGGAGGGAAATGCTTGGAACTGCTTTTATGATTAAATTGCTAAATGGTTCCCTCTCCAGCCCATTTCTTCTAAGTTAAGTGAACTTCAATGTACCGTCTCGTCCTTCAAGGTATTTTAAACCTGTAGTCTTAAAACAGTGCGGAACCAATTTTCAGTTAAATGAGCCTTTTCGCTGTTTGTGTAAAGATTATAACTCTCTTTCTGGTAGATTTGATATTTCAGACTCGCTTTTCAGCATAAAAAAAATCACTTCTTTCTATCCTAAATACATAGCGACTAATTGTTTCTTATTCTTTGACTTCTATATTAACTTCTAACAATAATTTTATTCTGTTAACTAATTATTTCTTAATGTTTAATCTATCTTACATCAACTTTACTTAACTGATGAGGTTTTCTCTGTAGCTGAGCAGTTTTAGATCTTCACGATTAACAAACCAAAGCCTTTCAACGACTCGGCACAACCGAGCGTTATGCGGATGCGCCCCCGCGCCGGACTAGCGGGATATGGTGGGTAATCCGTTTAGAGATTATTATTATTATTAGTTATCTGCACATAAAGGGTGTTTTTTTTAGGGGTATAGAGCTTCGAATTGAAATAAAACACAAGAAAATCGTTTTAAGGTCCATCAATTTGGCTTTATTGGAAGGATAATTTTAGGCCATTAATGTTTAAATATGATTTCGGGCATGTGGCCGCCGCGGCTGGCTCGAATAAAGCCAATTCTACAGGTCCAATTTTCAACCACTTTTTCGAGCATATGGGGCCGTATGTCGGCAATAACGCCACGAATGTTGGCTTCCAATTCCCCTAACGTTTCTGGTTTGTTGGTGTAGACGAGCGACTTCACATATCCCCAAAGAAAATAATCCAATGGTGTCAAATCACACGACCTTGGTGGCCAATTGACAGGTCCATTCCGCGAAATTATGCGCTCATCGAATGTTTCCTTCAATAAATCGATTGTGACGTGCGCTGTGTGGCATGTAGCGCCGTCTTGTTGGAACCACAACTCATCCACATTCATGCCATCCAATTCGGGAACAAAATAGTCGGTTATCATGGCTCAATACCGGTCTCCATTAACGGTAGCTGCCTCTCCAGCATTATTGCGGAAGAAGTATGGCCCAATGACTCCACCAGCCCATAGAGCACACCAAACAGTCAGTTTTTGTGGATGTAATGGCGTTTCAAGGGTCTCATGTGGATTCTCTTCACTCCAAATGCGGCAATTTTGCTTGTTGACGTAGCCATTCAACCAAAAATGAGCCTCATCACTGAACAAAATTTTGCGATGAAAATCAGCATCGAAATCAATCTCATTTTCGGCCCATACACCAAAATCACGACGCATTGCATGGTCTCGCGGCTTTAATTCTTGCACAAGCTGGATCTTGTAAGGTCGCAAGCCAAGATCTTTGCGCAAAATCTTCCATAAAGTTGATGGACAAAGCTCCAATTGCTGTGCACGGTGGCGAATCGATTCATTCGGGTCCTCTTCAACACTTTGCTCTACAGCGGCAATTGTTTCTTCGGTGCGCACTGTTCGACGTCTCTGCGGATGCGTATTATCACATAGAGTAAACGTAGTGCGAAAACGATCAATGGTTAACCGAATTAATTGCTCTGATGGACGATTATGTCGACCATAAAATGGACGGAGCTCACGGTAAACTTCGCGAACTGAACCATTATTTTCGAAATAAATTTGCACGATTTGCAAGCGTTGTTCTTTTGTCAACCTGTTCATGATGAAATGGCAAACCAAACTGAACATAAATGACATTAGAGTTGCCAGATTTGACCACAAAATGCCAGTTTTATCTCTATTCGAAAAACAAACCTGTAAAAAAAACACCCTGTATATACCGGATCAAGCATCTTATTTTTTCTATTTCGTACGTTGCTGATTTGAACAAGAGATCTATCTAGCATGCTTTTAAGGAAGTCATGTTGAGTTATAGGTGTCATAATGTTTGAGGTACTAAGATTAATCCTATTTACCGTATCTCACAAGTGAGAGTACAATTTGCTAATGGCTGAGCTGTAATTCCAATAAATATAAACTTAGAGTGAACTTATTACTGCCACAAATTCATTATCGGGCAGGTTGTGCACATAAACAGCTCGAACGCAAGATTTTGTTCCACGGCAATAACGATACCACCCTCTCTCGAGCTTCGATAACGCCGATACACGAAGTACTTAACTAAAATACCTTAGAATTAAATTTAGCCAGGTCTCAGTTAAAGCCACTATTTAAGCTGGAAAAGCAAAACTAGTGAGGAAGAAAATATCGAATTTTGATCTTAGACCACGAACATGTTGGTTGTATTACTGATTGTAACAATCTTGAGGCGTTCAGAATTCAGTTTTTTGGAGCAGGTACGAAGTGCAAACTTCTTTAGGCGCTTTTGGGTATTTTTGGAAATAAAAAAAAAAAAATTAGGAAAGCAAATAACACATCACATTTGTGAAAGGGTTGCCAACTTCATTTTTTTTTTATTAAATTAATTTTCGCTGCAAAAAAAATTTGTATTTGCAAATATGAGGGCTTAGCCTGCAGATGAGTAATAAGATATCATTTTCTACAAAAAGAGTAGCCAATTGGTTTTCCTCTATAGTTAGTTTATATTGTTTAAATTATGGAAAAAGCAAAAAAAAATATTCTCAGGCGGTGCAATATAAATGTTTGCTGGCAATTCATAAAATGCCACTATTCTAGGTTTTTTTTGTATGTTTTCTAGAACACATGTAAAGTTATGTAGTTTTTTAATTAATTAACTACACAACAAATAAATATAGTCATGGCTTTGTTACCTATAAAAACCAAATAAACCCAACCAAAATTACAAAGCATGAAATGATACCCAGCGATAGTAAAAACGCAAAATATACCAGTAGAAGAAATGTCTAGACATTCATTTTTAACTTTTATTTTAAAGAACTACCAAAGCAGTAATAAAATTAATCTCAGCTGATTGCAAAGAAATTCCATTTCCATTTTAATAACCATCCCCACAGCAAGCTAAAAATACGTTTTCATTTCTGTAGTGAAATGTTGGTACGGTTTGACATTATGCCAATTAAAAGTTTAAATTATTCTCATTATCTAGCAGGGCATTTAGGGCACACACGTGCAAATGTGCGCAGATAAAAAGTGTCACTGACAGGACTCTTAAATAGGGTAGTAGCAAGTAATTTTAAAATTTGTGTTGCTTCCTCGCTCATCTCAACTGTGGCTGTATGTTTTAATAGGTGCCTCCTACTGAGCTCGTTTTCGAAAACTTCGCACTAATGAATAATATATGTACGTCCCACGCAATAACGCCTTAATGTATGCAGCTTTTTGAAGTGTTTAGATTTCATCCGCCAAATGTTGACATTCGAATTTTCACATGTCGTTTTTCAGAAAATTATTTATATGGACGTATGTGTGTGAGTGTTGAAATACTCAGGTGCTCAGCAAAAAGTGCATTGTGGTGGCAGCGATGTTACAAACAATGAATTGACATAGCCCCGCAAAAATGTGCAGTCGCAGCCCGAGATAAGTCGCCAAGAAGCATGCAACTAATGTCAGCTCTGATCTTTTTACATGAGTTGAACTGTTCGCATTGGTTTAAGTATGTCCGTCCTAAAAAGTTAGTCTCTTGTACTCATTTATAGCTAAACTACTACATGTGACTGATACCCTTTCTACTCAAAAGAGTACTATCCGACTTGTCTTTTACCACCTATGCGTATGCTATTCAGATTAAAATTGTTTTATATTGAATTGTGACCCACTGTGTCCAAATTGTTTAATGACGCATCACTCTCTTTAGATAGAACTCACATTATTTTTTCCAGGGAACCTGCAGACTACCAAACATTTATACATATACTTTAAGGGCACCTCTGTAATATTCTGATGGCAATATCCTCAACCCTTTAAACGGTTGCCTAATTACAGGCGACAAGAATTTAAATGTCACAGTGCTGCTGTGCAAGTTTCCAACGCTGCGTATTCAGAACAAAAGTGGGACAATTTAACTACAGTAGCGTGCCAAATAAAACAAAGTGATGTTATTCCCAATGTTGTTGGTAACAATCTTTTTTTAGTATTTTCTTGTAAAAAAGGTAGTTGGGTCTATAGTGAAAAACATGCTCAACTTATTTTAAAACTTGTAAAACCAAAATGGAAACCAAGTCTCAATTTTTAAGCTTTCTATACAAATTGTGTCTGTAAGCTTCCATTGACTAATTTTGGCTCCCTACTGTGATGTTGTTAACGTAACAAGATATTTAACAAATGATTGCTATCTCAATTGCAAGCGAAGGCAGTAAAGTGAGTATGTAAATCTGCTAAATAACATCATTAATTCGAGGAGCTTTACCTAAGAGTACATATTTACATAAGCTAAACAATGTCGGAAGTTTGGCTGCACGACTCTTGAATGAGCCCGTGATATGCATACAGAAAGTACTCAAAACGTGTTTAGATATTAACGAGAGGCTTAGGTCTTAATTTGTAAACACTTAACTGGGCAGGATGCGTGGACTAGGGATGGCAAGAAAAAAATTATTCCACGATTAATGCAACAAATGATTAATTACTAAATAAAAATATTTCAATGCAAGCAATCGCAAGATATTAAACGATAAATCGAAATATTAGATTGTTGTTTTTATAGCAAAATAATGAAATTACTTGTAACTTTTGGAATCATTGTTAAACAAGATCTTCAGGATGGAGATTAGAACTCAATGAACTTCGCAACTAATCGGTTATTAGGCCCGCAATGATCATAGAGTTTCTCACAGATCAAGAGATAGAAGTACGAGTACCAGCACTGGCGCATGCTGGCCAAATTGCCTTCTTCTTCCCAGTAACTCCTGTGCGACCTGGTACAGTATTGTTATCGCTTTCTGTTTGGCACCATAATCAAGGGACAATTTATATTGCCGAAGACAGCTTAGCAATCACATCAGGCTCATACAATGTTGCCTCTCAACCTATTCTGCACAACATGGTCCATTTCTTTGAATACCTCATCACTCCCCAAGAAGCACGTAAAGTTCATTGCTTTTGTCTTTAGGGCTCTTGTAGTTAGAAATAGCTAACATTGCTACTCAGGGAAACCAACGTTTCCTTCGTAAGCTCGATAGTGAGGAGGGAGGCTAGTAGCACTATCCGTTCGCTTTGTTTGTTCTAATTTTTGTCGAGTTTTTGAGTCAATAATTTTCATGCTTTTGTTATCAAGGATTAAAGTTCGTTTCAATGTAACCGCAGAAAATTTCATCAAAATAAGAACTAGATTATAATATGAAATTTTCGCAAATACTGCAAACGCCTTGCAACTGAAGCTTTTCTTCATCTTTTTTAGGAAGCCACCAACCTTTCCATTAGCTAAGTTTTTTCGTTATCTCCCAACACTTCATACCAGATGCGCAATTTATTTCCTTTGTTGTTACTCTACACTTTTGTGCGGTTGGTTGCAAAAGATTTTCTTCTGTACTTAAGAATTTCACTAAAAGTTGTCAACTTTTTGGTTTGAATGCCAATGTCAAGTTGTAACAGCGGTTGTTTTGAATGATGGCGCTCATATAGATACTTAGTTAGCATTGTCAAGTTGCTGGGCCAACATTAACCACAAATAAGTAGAAAGGAATTTTTGTGTGAGTTGAAAGTTTATGGAGAAATATTTTATGAGCAAACATGAAATGCTGAAAACGAAGTGAATGGAAGGGGTATATATGGCAGCTGGGTGTTTTGTCTTTGAGTGGTTTTTCTTTTTGATTTTTCATGCTTATTAAACCTTTGCAAGTGAGACACCATCTTTAATAGGGGTTTGAAACAACCCTAGGGTTTATTAAAAAGCAAAGTCTCTGGTGGGACTGTATGTTGGAATAACAAAACCAACCCCATAATTAAGCCACTGATTTTACCAGGAAATGTTTATAATCTGTGGCAATAAGCAAAAACCCAAAGTAACTTTTTGAAATTTTTCAGTAGAGCGCTTTGAAAGTTTAAATTGTAGTTTAAATGTATGAAATGAGATATGATTTTTTGTCCATAAAATCCACAATTTTTGAGCAAAAGCACACGATGCTGATACTATCTCATTTTCGACCAAGCTTGGCTTATTCCGCTTATTCTCACAGATATAAGGATAATACTACATTTACAATGCACCAAATGAGCCATTTTGAGCGACAAAATCCAAATGCGTCGCATTGCCCAAGTGACTGATTTCATCGCATTTGGGCCGCTACAACATGAAAAAGTTTTCGAACGCATTGCGTTTGAAGTTTCGCATAAAGTAAATGTCAAAAAAAAATGCAAATGAGCCAATGTAAATGAGTTTGAAATGACTCATTTTGATTTTCTAAATGCGGTGCAAAAATTTGGGGCATCACCTAAAAGTATGCCGTAAAACAGTTTCCAGTAGTTCACAAATAACTGTTGCTTGATATGGACCAGAACTAAATAAATAAAGTATTAAAATGTATGCATTAGTTAAAACAAAAAAAATGTTTGAGGCCATAGTCAGAATAACAATCCACTAGCGATATGAAAACATCTTGAAAATGTGAGCTGGTATTGGAACTTTGTATGCAGATAGTTCATTTATAACCAAGAATTTATTAAAATCTCGCTTCTTTCATCAGAATTACGATATTATTATTACTATTATTATTCTTATTTTTTAGTTAAACTATTTCTTCGTTTTATGTTTCTGCTTACATGTCTTAGTTTATGTTTTCTATACACAAATTTTTTACCACTTCAATTATTATTTTATTTTATTTTATTACTAGAGTGACCAGCAGACTTTGTCGTGCCCAGATATTTACCTGAATGGACTAGAAATATTGGCTTTTCCTATCCCTATCATTATCTATCACTATCTCTATCCCTATTCCCATTCCTATTCCCATTCCTATCCCTATGGATGTAACTATTTTACACACACACAATTCCACTTTACCATCGAAAAACAACAAAAAAAAAAATAATTATAAAAATTCGCACCATACAAAATGTATGGGAAAATAAAATTTTTTTCAGGAATTTTTCGAAAATTTTATTGGCTATTTTCCTATTTTGGTCAGAGAACAATCTAAATTACTGCCAATCATCCAAATCGGTGCAGGCGTTCTTGAGTTATGAGCGTTGGAACTAACGTCACTTTCTTTTATATAGTTATATAGATTATTTTTTTAATATTTAAACAATTATGTTTTTTTACATTAGTTTGCAGCAATCACTCTTGAAACACATCACTTTTTTCACACTTATTTTTCATTCTTGAACACCGACTTTTTCAAGCAAATCAAATTAGTTACTTAGCACTAGCCCCTTTCCGCTATTAGGCAACTCGCTAAGCGAGTTTTGAAAACTTTGCAATTCACAATTTTTTTTTTTTTTGTTATAATTTTTCAAATATTTCCCTGCTATTTATTCATCAACCCAAAAAGAGGTTTTTTTATCACTTTACCACCAATTAATCCAAGAAATATCTTTTAGATCACTCAACAGAAAAATGTTTACGTACCGCATCATTTCGTAGTGCGACTATTGTCGCACAAGACCGGCGTGAAACTGACTTGTCGCTACCAAACAAAGTTGACACAAAGGCAACCAGAAAAGCAAAAATACCAAAAAGCATTTGGTTGTAAAAGGACCAAAAGCGGCCGAAAAAGAGCGCGCCGCTTTGGTACAACATTGCTGATAAATTTAGTACACATACCTACTTTGTTGGTACAACATTTCTCCTCAAATATAACTGGTATAACTGTGCTACAGCATGTGCATGAGTTGTTGTTTTGAAAGTGAAATTTTATGAATGAGAAAACACTTGTTTGCATACGCGACCACGTGTCACTTTCACACAATAGTACAGTTAGGAAAACTGTTATACTGTGTTGACTAAACGCAGGTAAAAGCAACTTAAGCTTGCGTGCTTACATTTGTATGTGTGCATGTTAGTCAAAAGACTTTTGCTTTCATTTGGTTTAGTAGAAGAGAAACGACTTCTTTTATGGTTTGCTGCAGCTTTCGCTTTAGTTTATTTATTTCAATTTAAATTTTGTTCTATGAGCAATAAAACGCTTAAGCTGGCTTAAACTTATTTACGTTTCGGTATTTTTTTTATTTTTTTCAAGCAAATAAATGCAGCTTATACTTGATTTTCTTCTTTCAACTCAATTCGATTAGTAAATTGGGTACAAACGCACAGAACAGCTAAATCCATAAATGGATGTTTATTGTATTTGCTTATAAAACCTACGCCTACATTCATTTACTTGTAAAAAACCACAATAAAACCCGAAAAAACATAAACACCAAATAAAAGAAAATACAATCAAAAACTGGCGTGCTCATGCTGCATAAGCAAATCCATATCCTGTAACGGCGATGCGCTGCCTGTAACAATGTGGAAATGACGACCAAATGTAGTAAAGCAAAACAAGAAAAAGCAAATTTCTCAATGACTTTGTGTAGAGGGAAAGAAAAAGCAATAAAATTACACCTCCCAGCGGCAATAAAAATGTCATCGCTACATTGGCAACATTATTCTTTTGTAACGGGAACGCCATAAAGATTTGAGCAACCATTTCTTAAAGTTCAAGTGCTCCCTTTCATTGCTTCGTAAGTGATAACGCTCGTACAAAAAACTGCCTTAAATTTTATTTGACGTTGTTGTGTTTCTCTGAAAATTTGCTAGCATTTTTCAGTTTATTTACTTTTCAAGCATGTTTCTCAATGCTTGAATGATTGAAAAATATTTCCTGAAATTGTATATAACTTAGAGAGTCCTCAGTCCTTTTTTTGGAAACAAAAAATTAAGCTAAAAATATACAATTTTCGCTTCATACCCTTACGGTCCGAACTCCACAAGGCCACCTGAAACCGACCTTATGACAATAACTACATACATTGAACTTTAATGTTTGCACCCACGATCAATAGGTGAAAGTTTTGATTAAACTCTATGGCCACATAAAATCTTATGCATCCGATTCCATTTGCAGCTTAAAACTCTATTCTGTTTTTTTATCACTTCTCTGTTTTATTTGCCTTTCTATATTTGCGTTAAAGCGTAGAGAACCGCAAAACAGTTAAGCATTAATGAGATTGAAAATTGCAATTAATGGCTAATAACTTTCTTTACATTCAACCACAAAAGTGCAAATGTAAAAGGATAAGTGTGATTTTTTTCAATACATTCTCACAAACTCACTGTTGACTTGGTTCTAGTACATTTCAGCGATATGTTTTACTTGTAGATATGTTAAGTGACTCACCTGTAAAGAAAGTGGATAATCAAGGAAGGTTAATTAGTGGTTAATGGCAAAATGAATTGAGGTGATTAATTTTACATAGAAAAACTAAATGTAGGAAGCCTTTACAAGAATGTACTTTGATAAGCAACAATCTGTAAAAACACTTGAATGGAACTAAAAGGAATGAGCCATAAATATTTTTTATGCAGACAACTGGACGGGTCCCTGGCACCGAACTCAGTCGAGCTGTCTCTTGAATTTGCATCAATACTATTTGCAAAGCGGGCAAAAATGCTCCAGTTAAGTATCAAAATCGGATGCTTAACAGGCAGCACCAGCTGAATTTTTATGAAGAAAAACATCGCAGCAGACAAAGTCTTCTAGAAGACCGACTTTGTAGACTAATCACGTGCCATCTCAGCATTGCACTTCTACCGGAATGTCCTCATAGACATTCACTTTTAGTTTGTAAATAATTTTTCCAGCTTCCGGCGGCGAGTAAAAACGGAAACTAGGTCTATCGTGGCTGCATTTGGAACAACCCATCTATTTAATTGTTCAACCGAAGAAACCATTCCAATTGTGTTGAAACCACATGTTTCTTCAAACTTTCGTTAGAAGATCTGGGAAGCGATGCCACAAACGATTTAATCAGTCCTGATTACCAGCTAAAAAATAAGCTCTTTGTGCTAAGCTAAGAAGCTTAACTTTGCTGTTGTATTACATTATAGAAGTTTCAAAAGTAGCAACACATTTTCGCAGTTTCTTTTTGAGAGGTATTTAAAAACGAGTATCCCTAGCCTGATGGCTTTACCTTGTCCCACCTTGCTTTGTCTGAGTGTCTGTAATAATCTGCCATAATTTTTCCAAATTTGCTTCAATTTCAACTGTCCCAATAGTCCCTAGTTTATAACTGTATTACAGCTAAACTTAACATTAGTGTACTAAAAGCTCAGAGTAAGCACGCATGTTATTCAATGATACTGAGAAAGCTAAAAACAAGCTTTTGCCGCTTTATGGCTGCTGAAAAATGTGTTACTCAATGTAAGATTATGCTTAACACTATCCTTGACAAGTTTGCAAGTTACAGTAAACACTCGGCTTTTACAGTAATAAGAGAATGGAACTATGCTAAGCTTAACATGCTTTAACTACTGTATTTTAACAGAACAGAAACCATTTCAACTGATACCTCAATCAGCATACTCTTCATATTCAACCCATTCAGACTATTTCCTGTTTCAATATCCTAATAAACGGGTTGTCGGGAGGTCCTCACTAAAGAAATTCCTATTTCGCAAGCCTTCAAAGAAGATTTTGCTGAAAAATAAAAAATTTTGTAGGCGTCAATTCTATGCTAGCGGAAAGCATTTTGTCCCTGAAAAATAAAATACGTTATAGTGAAAGAACGTCTTAGTTTTTTTTTTTTGCAGGTGACGTGGAATTTTTTTTTTGTGTTTTGAAGTATTGAGGTAATGGAATGTATAAAATATCTATTTACAAATTAAAAATGTAATGAAAGCATTTGAGAAAATTTGTAAGCAATACAAAAAAAAAAAAAAATTTGGGGAAAATTGAGCTTTGTGTGATAATCCAGTTCGAAGACATCATACCATCACATCACATCATACTATCGCATCACATCATATCAGCATATCACCATGAAAACGTCACATTATGTACAAATTATTATTTTTTAAATATAAATGAGCCAAAGACATATAATAACTAAAGATATTTACCGCTTTTATTGTACTTCATTAAAAAGTACCCTAAAAAAAAACAAAGATATTCCCTTAATCAGGTGACGGAAATACATCAAACACACTTTACAACGCTATCTGCTTGGCAATGATTTACAATTCATCTGCCCAATTTTTTAACTGCAACGTCGAATTTATAGTTCCGCTATGCTTTTCGGTTTCTCCATAATTTCTACTTGAAAATTTGAGAAGAAAAGTAGTAGTCTCATAATAAGCTGATGCGCATTGTCTTCTCTTAATAGCAATACATATAGAATTTACAATCAGATTTAAAGGAGATAGTATATAAGTCATTCAAGTCTGGAAATAGCGTAAATATCCCCCTCATTTAGCATTTATTGAATTAAATTTATTCTTATTTCAAATTCATTTTTTATTTGCCACATTCTCGTAATAAACATACCAACTATCTGCAACTTGACAGAAGTCATCAAAACTACATTGCCAAATCGAATATATGTTTGTGTAACGAATCGATAACGAAAGGATGAGCAAGTGAAATAACAGAATTGCAGAGTGCACTTGGAAGTTTTCTTTATTTTTTCTTTTAGTAAACTGCAAGAACGTGAGATAATATGCACCTCAAATCTATTAAAAAATTCCACTTCAAGGTATAGTTGGCACAAGCTCAAGGAAATTCAAACTTTAGGAAGACTGTCAAATTCCAATATTAAATAGAAAAGCAGGCGCCAATATTAATCGTAAGAGTTTCTCCTTCCCACAAAAAGTAACATCACGACATAACGTTTCTCATTTCCTCACACATTTTCGCTAAATCGCTTTTTACTATTAGACTAGTCGCTGAAAAATAGTTTTTGCCTTTGTTTCTGATTTTAAGGTATAAGAATAAAACGCTAAAAGCTAAAGTGGCGTAGCGTAAAATGTATTAAGAGACACGGTCACAATGGCAAATGTGAAAGTTAAATGGATATGAAGAAGTTTAACAGGAACTTATGTTTCCGTCGCGTACGAATGCATGCAACTTCAAAGCAGACAATACACACGTACACAAGTTGGTGCCAAAAGACATTTCCTATGCACCTATGTGCAGGAACCGTAGCGGTTATGACTTTCTGTGAAAACATTTAAAACTCAAGTATTATTTTATAAAATTTTCCTTACAAGCTCGAATTTTACTTTTATTATAAAACTTATGTTTTCGACGAAACAAATAAAAATCAAAGTTTAAAATCTATTTTTGACTAAAAAGTAAAATTAAAATTATTATTACTTTTAACTACGCAAACGAAATTCTGATGTTCTGTTTTAATTGATTTTTTCTACTAAAAAAGAAAAGTCAAGTCTTATCTGTTATTATTAACTAAACCAATAAAACTCGAATTTGAATTTCTAACAACTACTTATAAAATAAAAGGAAAATCATAACTAGTACATAATCAAACTTTAACTGTTATTTACGGCTAACAGAATAAAAGGCAATTGTAACTATTAGTTTTTAATAAGAAAATATGTCTGATTAACTTTTTGAACGGCTTTTTTGTCTAAAAAATGCAAATCATATTAAAATCTGAACTATAATTTTTGGCTAAACAAACTTTTCCGACTAGTCTAATAAAAGTCAAATTTCAATAGTTATTTACGACTAGTAATTTTGACTAAGCAGATAAGTCTGACTTTAACTCTATGAACTGCTTTTTTTGACAAAAAAAAATGACAAATCTTGACAAAGATTATTTACTGATAATGAAATTCAAATAACAGCGACTGTCTGAAAAATTAGAGTCAATTTTAAGCAACTATTTTTGACTAAAAATATAAAAGTAATTTTTCAAATAAATAGTTGAGAGCTTACTAATGTGCTACATTCATATCTAAATTTCCATTCGAATTTTTGCAACCGGACACAGCATAGGGTTACGTATTTAGTACCATCTTTTCTATTTTTCATAGTATCTAAATGCTGCAATCGCCTAAAAATATGCGAGAAAGGTCAGCATTCCCAGCGGAATTTACATAGATTTTTTGTTTAGTTTTTGTACGTTTTACCATTGTACAAGAGTGGCTAAAGTAAGCTGTTTCGCAGTTGGTTGGTAACTTTAATCTTTGTATATTAGTTGTTTAAATGGTAGTTTCAATTTAATTTCATATAGCAGAGAAGGCATTAAAATAAAACAAAAGAATTTCAGCAGAAACTTTCAATATTTTCAAGTTTAATGGCATAGACAAAAATAAGTTTCAGATTCGTTTCAGCAATATGTGCACTTTTCCACTGAATTCCTACCAAATCAAAGCAAATAACTTTATTTCCTCCGTCAAGGTTCAAATGCTTTTAAAAAAGCAATAAAATGTTTCTTCTTTTGTAGGTGAAAGAATCAAAGATTCATAATTTGTAAATATTCAAAGTTATGAACAAAAAAGGGGAAGTAAAAACTGGCTGTGCTTTGTTTCTTATATACCAGGTGTCTAAGCTTTATGGAGGGCGAGTAGTTTTTTTGAGTTATTATTTATTTTATTTTATTATTTATATTATATTATTGGTTTAGAAAGCAAAAGGGGTGTGCGGAGCACATGTTAAGTATAGGGAGCCCTTTTCTGATATTTATTTAATTATTAATTTATTTATTAAAATTATTTGTTCTATATAGAACGGGGTGCGCCTGTTACACCTTGTATTTATTAATTGGGGGCGAGCACGGTTGGCTCTGAGGCATTGCACGGGATTGGCTTCCTCATTTTCGCTGTGAAAAACCCCCGCTTTGGGATAACAAAACATAAACTATATCTTTGGGATATTTCATAAGCTGCTTGCGAATTACAAGATAGTGCAGCGCAAATAGAATAGACGAAATAAATAGTTATAGCTTATGTCGCTTAAACACCAGGGATGTTTATATTTTGTGCTGCTTAATAAGTGTTATAAACTGTGGGTGTTTGATGTAGAGAACCGGCTTAATAAATAGTATCCTGCTTGGGAGAAATATCTTGTGATAAGTTAACTGAGCTCAAATAGGACAAAGCCAGAAACAGTGCTATCCTTACTAGTTTCATATATTATACTCTCGCTTTAAATCTATTAAGTTCAGAAGCAATGTGGTTCTTTCCTATAAACCTTATGGCTTTCAAAAGGTAACGAAAGGATTTTTTTTTAATGTGTCTCACGTATATTAAATGAAATAATTTTTAATATGAAAATGTATATTTTAGGAAGACATTATTTTATCATTATCCTTATTCCTTCAAGCACCACGATACAGTATCCTTTTTGAACATGCTACTAGCTATGTGTTGATCAATTTGTTTAGGGATTATATTAAATTGGTTTTCGTATGATGGATTTATGAATAATTGCTTGATTGAGAGATGGGATATTGATATGACTTCAATGACATGAGCATGGCCACCAAAATATGAGATAAACTTACAGCGATGAATAAACACAAAACAGTATGTTCACAGGTACTGTCACAGATACTGTAAAATATGATAACTAATACTGGCATATTAAAGATATCAGCAGCCAGTTATCAGAATAGTCAGCAGTTACAAGCGCATAGTACGCCCAGATATCTGAAGTTGCTATATTGCACCTTTATCCTACTACTCAACGATACACGTATTTATTAGACTGGATAAATATTTTTTTTATTTTTTTTTTAGGAATGAGCTCAACGTCGTTGTAAATCGCCAAATCATTGACAAGACCAGTGCTTTGGGCTTAATGGGAATGAGCAAATATAGTTGGCGGAATACATGAAAGTACATGTGCAGAGTTATCAGATTCTCCTAATTTTTTTGTAGCTGTTTTTTGTGGCTGTTTTTTAAGTTTGATATATTTATTTTAATACCAAAAACTTGTCTCGCTCGAACCTTCTTTGAAGTAGATCCATCTATCAAGCCTACTTTTACGGAATGCCAATATAGTGTAAGGTTTCAGAAGTTTATATCTTGAAAAGTTATATCTTAATTATTTTAATTCACGTAAATTATTTTATAATGTTTCAATTATGTGAAGGTAAATAATACGCCCTATTTACTCCGCTACATACACACATGCATAGGTATACATGTAGATTGCGCTTACCTTTAATAAAATCGACAGCCATCTCCAATCCATATGTATCCTTATCACAATCATCCAAAATGTGCGCTCCCAGCGTAATGTTCGGCAACAATTGCTGTTTATTCACCTGATCCAATGTATAGAGCATTGCTTCGAGTGCTTGTATACCACCCTGTGGCATAATTGGTCCACAAGTGATGCTATCCTCACGTGAATGGACCATCATTAAACCGCCTAGAATGACATCGCCTTCCATCACTGAAGCATGTTTAACAGGCCATAAAGCAGCGTTTGGCGTGGCAGTGGTTGTGAGTAGAAACGTCGATGCACCTGAATTTAAAGTATATTCTCTTGTTATGATTTCAGATGTCTCTGTTGTTGTTTTTGTTGCTTTCCTTGTAGATGTCATCTCCACAAAATTTGGCAAAACATAATACGAGCTTTCGCCTTTGGGCTCTTTGCCATTTTCTGTCCAAGAAGAATTTGTTGGTTCTGTTATTGTTTGCATTGTTGCTTGTATTCGTGCAGTAGTTGCTCTTGTTGTTGTTACTGCTGCTTTTGAAGGCGTTGTGCTGCTTTTTGTGGTGTATTTTGGTGCTACAGACTTGCCTGCAGCTCGCATCGTTGCGTCTGTGACGCCCTCATTATCATTGCCTTCAGCAGCAGCCCTAGTAGAATTGTTTGGTGGATTATTGCTTGCATATTTAGTTGTTGTATTGTTGGTTTGCTGTTTTAGCATTTGCTGTTCCTTTTTTGTTGCAGACGTTGAAGGCCATACTGTAGAGAGGAAGCTCTTTTCCGTGGCTAGCGCAATTTCGGTCGTTGGTGGTCGCGCGTTATTTGCGGCGTCCTCGAATACTTTCGCTGCAGCGGTCAGTGTGGCTTCTGTTGTTGTAAACAATTTAACAAACACTCTATTGCGCTCTGTAGAAATATTCGAATGAAATGGGTTTTCGGTGTAATTTTCGTGTTCAATACCAGCAGGAAGAACATCAGCGCTTTCCATTGTCGAACTCTTTGCTTTTGTTCCATCACGCAACGGCTGCTGTTGAGTGGTCGCAACATCAATTTTATTATCTATGTCATTCACTACATGTGCAGTGTAATCCTGCGCTGTTTTTGTTGTATACTCAAATCGCTCTTTTTCAGTCATTTCAGTGTCTAATATTACCTTTTGAGTACTGAATTGATGCATTGAGTTTTCCTCCTCCTCTGCACTTACCTTATCAGAGTCAATCAATAGCGTGTCATTTAATTTCAGCGCCTCCCCTGTTCGCATGTCGGGTCGTCGTCTATTAATCGCAGCAAGTTGTTGTAGCTGCTGCCAATCTTGCATAGTTTCTGTTTCGGCGCGCTCTACATTGGCCAAAGGCGGCACTGGCAAATTCGTGAGTTCCCAATTATTTTCCGCTCTATTACTTTGCTGTAGCTCATCCATTACCGCAAATTGTTTAGAGAGCACTGCACCTTCGGCATTAAACATAGCTGGCACCTCCCTGGTGTGCGCTGTGGCCTCCTTGGCACCTTTATCGAGCACCGCAACTTCGCTATTGCATGCTGCAAGCGCGCACTTCTTTGCTTCGTTTATGATTTTTGTTGTTTTTTTGTCCGCTGCACTACCAAAGCTCAGTGCTGATGGTGGCGCAGTAGGATTTTGTTTATTTGAGCTCAGCACTGCTTGTTCGTTTGCAGTGCGCGTTGTTGTTTCGTGCTCGCTTGACTTTGGCATTATTCTCCCATTCAAATTGCTTTTCCACATAAATTTATCCACATTCCTTGTTGGTATAGGAAGTGAATTTTCCAAGCCATTTACGTCTGCAGCAACAACATCACTCGGAACAGTGCTTGCTGCTTGCGCACTGACATTGATTAGGGGTTTAATGTGCTCGTTTGTTTTAGCATAGTTGTTGGTATTGTTGTTGTCGCTTTTATTATTCACTAAATTTACAACCGTGATTGTACTTAGCATATTTATGGCTTGCATTTCTTTAATCTGTGCCTGTTGCTGGTTATCAGCGCTGAATGCGTGTTCTTTTGCTTTCGCTAGCCGCTCGCTTATATTTGGCATCATAAAAACGTGACCATTACCCTTTTGCGCAATCCCATGCTCAATGCCCGGCTGACCCGAAACTACTTTATCACTTTCGAATCCTTTTCTTGCATACTTTAAGGCGCTCTCATGATTTTTGGGCAATTTCACTTGTTGGCTCGTTTGACTTTTACCCTTCTCTTCGCTAGTTGTGTGTTTGCTTTCACCAGTTCTTGCCACTACTGGCTTCAGTTTGCCCTTATTGGCTGCGCGCTTGTCTTTTTCAAGTTGTTTAATGCCAGTAAGTTTTACATTTTTGTTCGGGGTGCTTAAATTGGTATTTACCTCGGAGTTGTTGGCTGTGTTATTGTTGCTCTGAAGTTTCGCTTGTTCGTCGCGATTTATTGCTGCTTTCTCTACTCGTTGCGTCTGATTGATGGCTGCAGCATAATTTCGAGCTTGTAAATTCCTTTTTTTCGCTAAGCGCGCCACAACACGTGGTTCGTTGGTCTTGCTTTGCGTCAACTTCTCCTCCTTCTGTGCAAATTCAATCTTTATTTTTGGGTTACTTGTCTGATATGTTTCATTATTCGCTGTATGCAGCAATTTCATTGATTGATACGCTTTTGTTTGGTCTGCTTTAGTGCTCTCCATCTTAGTCGCTATTGCATGCGATTTGTGTCGGCTTGCTGCTATCTCTGACATATTCGCTTTCACCAAAACTTTCGCCTGCATTTCAGCCTTGTTGTCTTTCTTTGCCAGCAACTGAGCTGGTATGTGCTGCGCCTTTAACTCAAATAGAAATCCGGCTTCCCCTGCTTCATGTTTGCTTTGCTGCTGTGGTTCGTGCTCGCTGCTAGTTTCTAATTCTTCAAATTCTTGCTTTTTGCGCTTTGTGTTTATTGTAGACTTTAAGTACCTTGACTGCTGACTCAGTTGTCTGTTAGAAATTGATTGTTGTGGTTTTTGTTGCTGTGCTCCTTTAAACTCTTCATCTTGCACATTTGGCGTTAACCTGTGCAAGTCTTTCGGTGCTTTGTTGTTCGTCTCTAGTGGCATTTTGAAGCCTTGTAACGCTTTTGTTTCTGCTTCGTCTAAGTCGTCTACCTTCAACTGCTTTTCGTGCGTTTGCCTTTCTAAGCTGCTTTGTTCTTGTTTGGATGATTTCCATGCGCCTTTGTTCACATTTGTTAGTTCGTTGTTTTTAGCGTATTTCGTGTACCACGCCTCTCCGCTCTGGAATCGATTGTTTATTGGTTTTGGCAGTTTTTGCTCTTTCGGGATTTTACTTTGATTGTTTTGCTGGCTTGTAGAGTCCTGCCTGACTCTTCTTGTAGCATTTGCTATCGTTATTGACGTTGAAATTTCACCCTCCACTGCTTCCACCTCATTGACTTCCTCATACTTTGGTACTTTGAGCGTCTTATTTGCCTTCTGTTCATGTTCCCTCGTAACTTCTAGTAGTTTTTCTGTAAACACAAAAACTCCATTCACCTTTGGCATAGTTTCATTGCTTGTTGTTGGCATAAAAATCTGCAACATTTGGTTATCACTTTTATTAGTCACCTCGTTGACTTTCATCAGCTTAGTGCCATCTGCCACGCTGTTATTAGCTTCAATTTCAGCGACAACATCTTGAACATTAGCGACTGCATTAGCATGCGATATTCTGCTATTTGTCATAACCAGCTTGATTTCTTGGGACATGTTTGTTTTTATTTTTGCTCTTGTTGGAGTTTCCTCTTCCTCTTTTACTTCTTCTGCCACCCCTTTGTTGTGTATGTCCTTTTTGTTGCTCGAGGAAATTATCTTCTTCTTTTTCATTTCTACTTTTTGTTGCTGCGGCCGTCGCGTAGCAATTACAAACTCTCCAAAACTTTCATCCTTCGGCTGTTTTTTCGTCCTTTCCTGCTGCATTTCAGTTTTAAGCAAACTTTTCGGTTTGACGTCGTTGTTGTCGCTGATGTTGTGCGACATCATGTAAGTAGTTGCAACAAGTTTATTAATCCCCACTGTCGACAGCGATAAAGTAGCTGACTCAACTTCATTGCGAACTTCTTGCTGCGTTGTCGCATATTGTTTTACTGCAGTTGCCGTAAGAAACTTTGGTGGCTGTTCTGGTTTTTGCTGCTCTTGTTTTTGTTGGTGGTTTTCTGGGCGTGATATACGAGCGCTCCCGGTGGTGGGTGCTGGTTGCGCTACACCAAAGTTTATAGCCGTTGTTTGAATTTTGGCATCGTCGATCCTCCCAACAGGCAACCCTTCATTGTCAAATGACTTTTGAAAGCCTTTCGCTGTTGACGCCGTTGTTGCTGTTGGTATGTCACCACTTTTGTTGTTGCTAATTACTGTTGTTTTATAGAAAACCTTGGCATGTGGCAGTGGCAAATTTTCATCACTCCTGAAACTATTATTAGTGGCATCAGCAGCGGTTGGCCCCGTTTCGTCTAAAAGTTGTTGGTGTTCGCTTTCACTTGAAACTATGCTTGACGAAAGTAGCAGCAAAACGATGATTCCTCTTGTGATTATTATGTGCCATCGCAATAAGTTTCGCACATTTTTATGATTTTTGTTAATAAATTTTTTCCGCCAGCTCATTTTTCGGCAAAAATTCCGCGCAGCTGCTGCGCCGTTGTTGTAAGCAAGCTGTGGCTTTTGGACGTCGTTTTGCCTGTTATTCTCGCAGATTATATAGAGTTTATGTATCAAACTTCGTGAACTTGTTCAACTTTACGTCTTAATACCTTTTCCACACATTCACAATGATGAGAGTTTATTCAGTTCTGTTGAGAGCGAATTATAATTTATGCTTGATACGCAACGACTGAAGTAGTCTAGCCGGTTCAAAGCCAATAAATGACGTTGATGATGGTGATTATTAAAATATTTTCCGAAACGCAGTCAGCTATACTGGGGTTGGATAACTTGTTGTTAACTGAAAAAAAAAAATATATATATATATATATGTAAGCTGCATATTTTGATTGAGATTTATAAAATTGAATTCGATTAAAATCTGACACAGCAAAGATTCTAGTTCTGAACTTCATTCGGGAAAATACCTTTTTAGTCCTCAATCTACGCAATCAATTGACTAATTTAATTTCTCGTTGCCCCACGCTGTGGAAATTGTCCCCAGCTGCATTACCGTTGTTATATGTAGTTCCACAATTTATATTTAGTTCTTTTATTGGTATTATTTCGTTAATGGACCCCGTTTAGTTATATATCTGAACCACTTCATAAATAAATACATTCCAACTATTTCGTTTCGACAACCTTAATCCGAGCGCGCAGGAAATTCTAGACATTTTAGCTAGTACTAATACTGATTACTTTCATGAAAAAACTGTTTCTGTTTAACAGAATTTAAGATTCCACAATATACTTTTGGTTTTATTTGTTCAAACAGAATTTTATTAATTTCATTTAAAATGTGTATTCTACTCCTCAACTATCCCGAAATTTGGTTGTGTTTTATATCCTCAGTCTAAATGGCCATTCACTGATTCTTTGCTTATCCTATATCCCTTCCCCTTCTCTCTTAGCGTGTACCTTGTCCTATAAATCTACCTCTTTCTTTTCGTTTCTGTTTCCTGATAGGATTTTCTTTTTTCTTCTTGTCTACCAAACGGCAGATTCAAGTCTTTAGGCAGGTGACATGAAAATACTTCAGCCAAATTTGAAAAAAAAAACACAGAGTCGCACCTCGGCAGTATTACCAAATTATTTTTATTTTCATACACAAAAACAGCTAAACTTTTAATATTTTCTGTGAATTCTTTTGCCGCTTCCTTCACTCAGCATTTTTATGACACATAATAAAATATGATTCTTCTATTAATTCTTAACATAAATTTTGCATTTAGCCTTTGTAAGTATTAATACTTAAGAGTATACGAGTTGCCTGTTCAAATACTAATATTACTGTTTGAACTACCTTCGTCCCAAGTATGTGATGAGCTTACTTTTGTTTGCTAAGCAACTAATTATGGCTGTATGGCTGTCATAAAAGAAAGCTCCAAGCTTACACTTTCAATAAGTGTTGTACAAAATAATAATGTTAAACAATGCAATCAGATTAGTGTTGACGGAAGCACGTAATTTAGCAGCTGGTATTTACTGGTATTTAAATACTTGACACCAACTAAACAGCCTGTCTAGAGCATAGCCTTCACGCACATTTCTTTGCAAAATAACTTTTTTTTGGGTGTTTTAGTAACGCTATAAAAAATAAATTTAAAATTAAAACTAAGACAAGTCGCCAGCTATAAAATATACTCCGCCAAAAGTTTAAAGCAATAAGGACAAGGAAGATGACAGGTATACAGCAGTAAATATAGTTGAACACACTCTTAGTAGACTCTTTGGCCTATAATCATATTCGTCACTTAACACGCGTTTTAATTAAAATCTTTACTTAACTTAAAAAGACATTTAAAATGTTGGTCAATCATAGTCATTTTAAGAAAGATTTTAGCTAAAATGAGAAGTAACAGGGTCCCCTTATGAAAAAAAATTAAGTTGGTTGGTGGTATAAAGAAATGTTTTATGTTTTGCAAGGTCACCCTGTGTCAGCTATTTAATTCACAACCCATAGCATATCTGTAGCAACAAGCGAAAAAAGCCAAACTCAAGTTTGGAGTAAGCGATGTCACAAGCACAATCGTAGACCCAAACCGTATTTTTAAAATGTTAAAATGCCATTTTCGCCATTTTAAATTTAAAACCCGGTCTTGTATTTTAAGTTGACTATGACAGACATAAAATGATGTTTATTCTAGAATCATGTTTAAGTTGATAAAACTCTATATTAATTTTACTATGATTATGTGCCTTTGTTTTTAAATACTCTACTTTGCTATCTTCGAAAATCTGATTTAAATTTTTTTTTTTTTGCTTCATTTAATACGCCTTTAATACGCATACTTTAGACTAGGGAGAGAAAATTTTCCAACCACTTCGCTACATCTGGAGATTTACCTTTGATAAAATTTCCTGTCCTACAAATTTTTAGTATCCGTTTATCTTTCTAGTGTTTCCCTGACTTTCGCAGTTGAAATTCATTACTGGGGTAACCCAAAACGCACGCAGCAACATCCATTAATTTTAATACAAATAGAAAATGGAAATTTTTTTTTAATTCAAAGTAAATGTAGTCGGCAAAAGATGTTGTTGCCATTGAGTTTGGGTAATGGCATGCACAGTTGCGGATACGAACAACGCTTTTGTGCGGAAATACTTACATTTGTGGCGCACAAATGCTAAGGTGTGGTGAGTGGTCTCAAAGTGCTTGAGTGTGTACGTGTGTGGGAGTTTGCGCTTATGTGACAAAGTGTTATGGCATGAACGTGGCGAAAACAAAATGACACTCGATTCCGGATTGTTACGCTTAAAGCTTGTAAAAGCAACAAGTTAAATGTACTCAATCATATACAAAAAGACTGAGGCTGCACGAAAAAAAAAAATATGTTTTATGTTTTTCGTTTGGCCACTTTTGAAACTCCACATAATTAGCAATATGCTGCGCTAGACGAAGTCACGTACTTGCGTCAGATGTGAGGAAGTGAAATGAGCAGCCTAACAGAAATCTCAATTAGCATGTAATTAATCAAAGCCTTATTTGGAAACGGAGAGAAGAGAGCGTTGTGGACGCAAGAATTCCTATGTAAATGAGCAAATGCATAAGCTTTTAGTTTTAAAAATTGTACACAAAATAGGTAAGTTATAATCTCGGATGAAACATTGGATGGATAAAAAAACCAACTTATTTTATTGATATGGAATGATTCCTTTAAAAGAACAATGCTAAGAGAATCAAAAGAACGTTAAAGTTCTTTCTCAATATTCTTTGCCGAAATAGCATTTCAATTTAATTAATAATATTCACACATTCAAGGTGCAATCCAGCAAATCAGCTACTGTCATTATTCAAAACATCCGTGCTTGTCATTTTAAAAATTCCACGTCCAACTTAGTCTACAGTAGGCACGCAAATGAAATGCAAATGTTGGTATATTTTAATCATAACCTTGCGACCACGAGAGAATTCCGAAGTAAAATTGTATTTAGTTGAATAGAAAATGAGCTGCGAAAGCGTTCAAAGTGAGGCAATGAAAAATTATGGAAACTCATAATTAGAAAATATAAGGAGTGAGGAAGTTGAATGCAAATCGACGCTATATACCCAGTTGTTGATTTTTAAAATATATTAAAAGCAATTATGCCAAAAAATGGATTAAACCTAATTACAAAGTTACAGTACTACACTAAACTAAAAGATACCACGACATATTTATATATACAACTAACAGCGTAACCAATTTAGAGAGACAAATATCTGCTTGCGAGATCAACACTTCTTACATGAAGCCATAGTCCACGGAGTAAAGATGAAGCAGTATTCAAAGCAATATCTTATATAATTTTAACATATATGAAATTTGTTAGTTATTTTTTGGTATAGCCAAAACTAGCAGAATGATTTGTTTGCTGAAAAAACACGACCCATTTCCATAAGTCTCGAGTTGATACGCGTTTATCTAACGAAACTTTGATTACGCATAAATAATCGAGGGGCCTTCCAGCTTTGCATAACTTTTCATAAACTCGAGTTCAATGCCAGTTACTGCAATTGGTTATACGTAATGTTGTATCAAAAGTGCAAAATGCACACAAATAAAACTGTCAATGATCTATGAGATTCTCCAAACAAAGTGCGCTACCTCAAACAATGTAACGAAAGCCTCTAGCTGGGGGCTTAGCTGTAAAAATAAAACGTCAAAAGACAAATGGCACCATTGAAATGTGCGACAATTCAAATTTGATGACCTTCAATGCTGCAAAGGCTTTGAAATTGTGTGGAAGCAAAATAAATTGAGAGCGTAAAATAAAAAATGAATGAATAAACGAAATGCCAGCTTAATGGTTTGCGGAAAAGTAAAAAAAAAACTCGTTAAAAAAGACTAGGGTTGGTAAACACAAAAACATAATAAATATCACCTTAACTCTACGTTATGAAAATACCTGACTTTTTGCAATTCTTTTGTTTAATCTGTTGCCATGTCGCACAGGAACGTCAAGCTATATTTGCTTATATCGCTGTGCTACCTTTGACTCATATAATTATTTCCTTTTTCATGCTTTAAATTCATTTCGCTATTTCTATTTTTTGCGTCTTTTCGCCCCCAAGCGTTGACACATCAAGTCTTTGCGCCATGCCACTTATTTGACGCTTTATTTATAAGAGCGCTGCAAACTTACTTAAGCAGTCTAAATTTCATTTCCGGTCGCTGTACCGCAAAAATTAACTCAACTACACTTCTTTTTGAATTTGATTTCCTTTTTTTGTTGATTTGTTCAATTTCAGTTTAAAGTATAATAATCCATGCTTAAGGTGTAAAAACAGCAACAAAAGTTGAATAGCAAAGCGTTTGGTTATGGTGTACGAAATGAATCGAAAATCAGTGAACGAATCACCTTGATTAGATAGTTTTTTTGGTTTCGCTAAAAGTCTTTACAGCCAAATAGAAACAGAACCACATTCAATAACTAAAACGTTTCAATTTGTACTTATCCAAGCAAAAATACGTTGATCGATGTGCTCATACAATTAAGCCACTGTACTGAAAAATAATATTTCAAAGTGAAAATCATTCAAGTTATTTTGCAATTTTAATCTCTTACGTGCAAAAATATTTTATTATCTTTGCAACGTTTATAGAGGTGGACGAAATCCCGTTTAATTTTGTCGCTTGCGAAAATTTTGAAGTTTTTTCGCTCTTTATTGGTTTTGCCGTGCTCACATAATTAAGCCATTTTGGAAATACTGTGATCTGCAGACCAGATGAGGTCACTTACTGAAAAAAATTTTAGTTTAATCAATTAAACTGTTCTTAAGGAGATTATTTCAAAAAAATTTAACAAATGGCCAAAAACAGTAGTTCAACTGCATACGAGAGAAATATTTATATGGGAGAGTTTCCAGAGGTGTAAGAAAAGTTTGTAAAGTAACAGATGTTTAAATTTTTTCTAGAGGAAGAATGTGAAACGCAATATAGTTTTATCAAAAACACAAACATTTTGCCGATGTACCCCGAAAATGACCAAGAAACACGACCCCGAACGACATTCGGCTAATAGTTCACTCGGGTATACTGGGTCCTTGAAGACATACACGGAAATACGGGCATATATAGAACAGTATTATAATATAAAAATATCGCCCAAAACAGTCCTCCGGCGACGTTACCAAAATGTCACTTTGCTAGAAAGTATCACTAAAAAGATGGAAAATTATTAAATTTAATCGTATCGAGTAAGTTTCATGTGTTTGGGAATGATGGTAGACCTTATGTCAGACGTCCGCCGTTACAGGAACTGAACCCCATGTAAACAAAAAAACCCCGTTAAACATTGTGCCTCATTCGTGATGGCATGGGGATGCTTCACCCCATCTGGGGTAGGTTCGAGTGTATCAATTGAAGGAAAAACTACTGGCAAAATGTACGGAGATATTATAGTGGACCACTCAAAAGGAAATTACTCCGGAAATCTATCGCTTTCTTTGATTTTCCAGTAAACTAACGACCCCAAACAGTGTTCTAGGGTTGTTAAGAGCTGGCTGAGGACCAACAGTATCAAATTTCTCGAGTGTCCCGCACAAAGTCCGGACTTAAACCCAAATCTATGAGGTATTATCAAAAGGCCAGTCGCGGGAAGAATACCCCGAAATAAGACTGGTTTATGGGAAATCATAAAGAAAAAATGGGAAAAATTACTTTGGCCCAATGTAGCCCACTTGTGGCTACCATGAATAACCGCTGAAAGGAAGTAATCCTTAAAGTGCTTCTCCAACTAAGTATTAGTTGAAATAAGGTATATTTTAAGAAAAAAACACCAATTTTTTGGCATTAATCGGGTTTTTTCACAGGTGGCTTATTTATATGAGCACAAAGTGTAACTCACGTTCCTGTGGTAGTTTAAAAAATTTTGTTTTCTCCCCAATATTTTTACAAATTCTCTTTTCGCCCATATCGCTGCAGTGATGAATTACATAAATAAATAAATCAGCTTTTGCCAATAACACTAAATCGTTTGAAATTGGAAATTTTCAATTGGCATTGGCTGGTTCGTCGAACTGATAAAAACGAGCAAAAAAATTCATTTGAAGCAGATAAATCACCAAGAAGATTAGTATTTTACATGGCAAGTTTGGTTAAAAACGGTTTGGCATGATTCAGAAAATCGATGCAAACAAAAGTTAAATTAAATTAAACTTTTGAGCCCCAAATAAGTTTTTTAAAATAAAAAGTGTATTTTGAACTGAAAAAATAATTAATTTAAATTTATGAGATCATACGAATCTTATAAATGAGAATTAATTTTTATGTGTTTATATGTATTCGTTTGCCCTTTATAGACGTCCAAAGTCCTTAACCGATCTCTTCGAAATTTTTAAATTAGGTTCACGTGCTCATTGCGAATAGTAGAGACTATTTGCAGTGCTAGAAAAGAGCGCGATTCTATGGCCCCAGCTGGTATAAAGTTCGAATTGTTCATAACTGTGAGTTGATTGGGTCAGTTTAATGAAATCTACATATATTTTCTATATCACAATCTGAAGGATTGATCTGAAAGTGGGCGGTGCCATGGTTTTACTCGAAAAAATTAAAATTCAATCAATCTCCGCAACAGCTTATAGCAGCTGTATAATCCTTGGTAGGGAGAGAACAAACAGGAGGCAAAGATAACGAGAAGGTTGGCGAGGGAAAGATGAAAACGAAAAGGATAGTAGAATATAGAAAAAGAATAATAAAAGATGTGGAACCAAAAAAGGAAGAGAAAGGGGCAGTGAAAAAGTGAGGAAAAATTAAATAAAATAGAGAATAATAGTGGGGAAGCTTTGAAGAAGAAAATGAATAGAACGTGCAAAACGAAGAATAAGAAGAACAAGAAGTGACTCATAATCAGCCAATTATAAATCTCTTCATGTTCGTGGGGGCGAGATAAATAAATTTGACCTTTTTATAATTTTACCATTGGAATTAAAAAGCTAAACTACATTGAAAGATTTCTAAGAAGCTTAAGTTTGCTTATTTGTTCAAAAAATGTGCCTATAAACTTTTATCAAAGAGAAAAGGGAAGTTTCTTATCAATCACGCTTGACTAACGCGGTAACAGATTGAACTCTGCGTATTAAATATCCATAAATTACGAAGAACAAATTGTAAAACTCAAATACTCTACATCGATCTTCTTTGTTTTTTGCAAAATGTGCTCGCAACAGTGAATTTCTTATTTTTCTTTTTGCTTAAAAAGTGAAAAATTTTGCTATTTCATAAAACTGCTCTGCATTGACCTTCTGTGCTCAAGCAGGCATTACGAAATCATCAGATAAAATGTTAAATCATCATAAAATCAGACCAGCTTTTTCTTGTAGAAGTAGGTACTTTCCTAATTTAATTTCTCACTCTCTACTGGTTTCGCTGGCTTGGTTTGTGCACAAAGGTACTATCAAAAAAATGCTATGCTGTAGTTGCTTTAAAAAGCTATTTTCGCCACCAGGCCATTCCAAGTGCATGAGTTTGCCTTTAAACTTTTTGCTATCAAATTTTTTATTTTTCTTGCATTATTTTTCTTAGGGTTTTTTTTTCATGTACGCTTTCAATCAACTTATACAAATTGCCATATCACCGGCTCTGATATTACATAATCAGCTTATGACGCTTACATGTGAAATCAATCAAAACGACCAATGTATACAAAAAATTACCGAAATGTTGCTATCTGCTTGTGGTTACTAATGTGAAATAAGGTTTGAGAGAAAATTTTGCTCTTAAAGACATATCTACAAATGTATATGTATGTATGTATTCCTTGAAGTATACCTTGTTGCAATTAATGTAGGAGAGCAAAAATTACAAAAATTAACGTTCAAACAGAGCTTAATGCATTTTGATTTTTTTCTTTAAATTATTGATCTAACAAGTTTTTAACAAAAACTAAAAAATAACTTTTCAAGTCGTTTAAAACTGTTTTTTTTTTTTAAAAAGTACCACCACTATAAACGAGCTAAAAGCCAATAAGAATAATTTTCCTTTTTATTCATGAAAATTATTATTGTTTTAATTTTTTTAATAATTATTTTAATGAATTATTAAAATTTTTTATTGGAATAGAATAGAAAAATTTTTTGGGACAACCGCCAAAGCTTTTCTTAAAGATCCATTTCGTAAGCTGATAGACTTCTTCATCAGAGAAATTTTGGTACGCTCTGCTAACCATTAAGCTAACAAATCGCTGGTTTTTGTGTCAGCTAAAATGCTAGTTCTATTCACATTTACCATAACATTGAGCATGCACCGCCATCTGGCAGCATGATCAACCTCATGACGGATTTTTTGTTAGTTCTGTACACTTTTTCTTTTTTGGCACACAGCCCGATATTCGTGCCCATCGGTTTTGTTAATTTTGTATAACAATTCAATTGAATTGTTGTTTTTACGGCCTGTATATTTTTTATGTTAAAAAAATCGTTGAAACATTTTCTTTAGGTGAAAACTTTTTTACATATGTTGCTAAGTTTGCGGTTTGAATTAATGAAGAAAAAAATGTATGATTTTGGGAAGGGCGTGGGCAGATTTTTATGAATTGAGAGCGCCAAAGCTCTTTTCCTAACAATACTATTTCTGTTTAGTTCGCTTACTACTAGGAAGTTTTCTTTACTTAAAAAATAACTAATAACGAGATGGGATTCGATATTAAATTATTATGCTGTCATTGGTCATTCATAGGTCCAAACAAATGTGACCGTGTCGAGTTTACAATCGCCCTCTACGACCTTCCTAGCTTAACCAAGGAGAAAACTCCGCACCTCTACCTACCACCTGGCAAGGCCCATGAACTTATCAAATTTATGTGTTGCCAACTGTTCGAAAACGTGTCGTGGATGCCGATTAAATAAATGAACTCTTATTTAATTTAAGTAAATAAGTATGTAATGAATCCTTAATATAACACGAATAATGAATGTTGGAAAGTTATTTTATTTTAAAAAGGAAAACCTACGTCATCATGCGACTGTTCGCTTCGGCTGCTCGATTCAACTCCTCGTTCGTTAATCCTCATCTCTTCGCCTGTCATTTCACGGTAGGGTTGCCAACTGTAGCTGACAAACGTATTTAACTAAAATGTTAGTTAGTTAATGTAGCTTATAATAATGAATAGAGAACCATTTTTGCGCAAGTAATACACCCACAAATTAGAGAAAAGACCATTTCACTCAAATAAATTATTTTTTTTTTGAATTATTAAAAATATAAAATTAATAGATACTCGCACTAATGTATGCGACAACATTAATTTTATATAGGAACATATATTGAAAGAGACTTTTGTGTGCACGTCCGACTCCAATTTGGGTGAAAAAATATTTGTACATAATGGAAAACGTGCAGGCACGCACGAACGTGGGCACAAAACAATACAATCAAACCCCATTAATGTGGGTACATTTAATGTAATAATAATTTGGTGCCGAATTTAACTCTCAGCAGACGAAGGCCGAACTTATCGAAGTCGTTGTGAGTTGATCTGAATTTGTGCCTGCAAATCAATTTGTTCTACAGTTTGCTTTTATGTTGCCGATAAATCTTTCTCCTTTGATGTTGTTTTGATCTCACCCAGGTTGCAAACCCAAGAACTTTGGTACAGCAGGCATGAATACAGCTTCATAGAAAAAAATAAAAAATAATAAACCACGCAGTGAAGTACGAGTACGTGAAATAAATAATAAAAAAAGTGTTTCCAATGAAAATCGGCAGCCGTTTTAGTAAAATCAGGCAAATTAAAGCTTCTACGACTTGGCACATATTACGTTTACATTTTCGTTTTTTTTTAAAGTAAAATATGCTGTTCGATGTCCATTTTATAGAGCTTTTAATGCTTTTAATAAATGTTACTCTTAAGAATGTCTGAGCTTTGGTTTTTGCAAATCATCATTATCATCTATAGGCGCTAAGTTGAGTGGGCTATTTGGCCGCTTAGTATCAAACCACAGCAGTCACCTTTTTTTATGAGCAAATGAAGCCAATCTGAAGCAAGTCATCGTCCACCTATTTTTCCAAAGCTTTTCATATAAATATGTATATTAAAAGTGTAAATGGGCTGATGCGAATCTTTATAACTTCTCATGTAGAAAAATTGATTCAAAACTGCTTTCATTCTGCTGACATTCTAGAGGTCATTTCACCACTTTAACATTATCTTCTGATAGGATAAGCACTCGCCACAACAATTACCAAAATTCTATTCCATCGATTTTAACTGAAGTTCGCGGAAACTAGCGGTTTCAATAATTTTTGCTGTTAGAAGAGTTTGCTCTCTTGAGGGGGACGCACCTCATGACCAAGATGTCTTCTTACTTGCCATGCATCTGGCTAAACTCTACAATCATATTTTCGACGATAAGCTCAGGACCGACTTGACTTGTATGTAGCAAGTTATCATGTTCAGCTGGGCTTCTAATGTCTTGAATAGAATGGTCGAGGATTTCGTCAGTGCCAATGTCAAGTTAAACGGCGTAAAAAACTTGTCGCCTCTATCATTCAGTCGTCTGCTTATGAAGCCATCGAACCTCGTTTTGATGCTGAAGAGACTTTCGAGATGTAGGAATCTAGTTATATATATATATCTGGTTACCTGTGTATTCTGCCTGGATTTTTAGTTTTCAATCCTGCACTTGTCTGGTACGTGCTGACGACTCAGATAATTCGCGGTGCATTATTATATGTTGGGGTATGCGTTCGCTTTGTCGAACCTTTTTCAATTGTTATACCTATTTAACAATATTATTCGTCGATATAACTTGAAAAAGTATAAAGGGTCAGAGTCTTTTATTAACCTAATATAAGAGAAATTTATATGCGATTTCCCTACCCAAAAGAAATGAAAGCTTCGAAACCATCTCTGCCACAATCTTATACACTGACAAGTGAGGCAAACCGTGACACCAATTGGAAACAACAACGGAGTTCAAGTCATACTACAACTGTTTCTACGAATTCAGTCGAGGTCTCAATCTTCCTTCTGGGCTGGTGCTTCTTTGTCCATTCGCTGCACTATGGTCGGATCTGCTTAAAGCTCGCGGCTAGCATTTGGGAAGGACCATAACTCTTCCGAAAAACTTTCCTCTAATTCCCATTTATATTTTATTTTACTACAAAAGTATAAGTATAAAGCAATAATTTTGTAAATAACAAGTCATAACAATTATGCTTGGCGCCAGTAACGGCGAGCTAAGAAAGCCCCGCATAGCAAACAGTAAAATAAAATTGCTCAGTTCTCACTGCTGATGGCTGGACATAAGTCCGAGTTTCAATAGAACAAGCTTGGATATACAATAAAAAGCAAACGCTTCGCGATATGAATTGCTATAAAATACAAAGTTCAAAACACTCACTAACACAGACAGACATATATTTATGCGAACTCCAATTATTTAACCATTCTGTGTTGGCATGTAAGATGAATATAGATCTCGTAAAGGGGATTCCACCATTTATTGTAAACATTGCAGCACACAAGTGGATACAAACAAACGTAAAATTGTGTATTTGCTTCGTTCACTTTACTCCTTATGAAATCTTAAGCTTACTTGCACAGCAGAGAATGTCATGCAGAAGTAAAAATGATAGTGACAGAGGATTAAATAAAAGCTCCTTAAATATGTTTAAATGTTTAACTTCTTGCGTTTTTATTTGCTGTTACTCTAAGCTACTGTGAAATATTGAATTTGGAAAAAATCAGGCCAACATAAACGCAGATAAAAATATATTTTAAAAACATTGCCTTGCTGGCTACCAACACTGCAAAAAGCTTTATTAAAGTACGCTTTTATCCAAATGGCAAATTAAGTCGCTATTTATGTTGCTTAGCGCAAAGCAATGAATACATAGTAATGCTGTGTCGAACTGGCACACCATGGCGTATACGTAACATAGTTAGTGTTCATATAGTGTGTTTCATACTCATAGCACACCCAAAATTTACATGTTTTAAACATGTGTATAGTAACAAGTGAGTTGCAATATTTTTCTCAACGAAATTTCATTGAAAAGGCACTTAAATCCTTATTTCAAACTTTGTGCGCATTTTAAAAATGTTCAAAAAAGTTTTGAAAAGTTTTGCACATACTCGTATATTGAAATATTTTATAGAACATGATATTCTGTTATAAAAAAGTAAAAATTCTGAGTATTTTAAAAATCGCCCTGAGGAAAATGAATATGACAGAGAAACAATTTTAAAAGTGCAACTAAATTTCAAAACTTAAACATTTAAAATTTGTATTCCATTTAATTTTTTTACATAGTAACATTTTTTTTTTAGAAATTCTTGAGACTTTTTGGTACCGTTTTCAAGCTTTTAAGGCGTAGCATAAACTTTAGCAAACAGATTTCTAGTACATTTGAAAAAGATTCAGTTACTATTCCACAAATAACTCAAAGATGTTAACTTCTGGTGTGTGCTATAGTCATGAAACGCACTACATATTTGTATGTACTGAAGGAATAAATGACTTGAGATTAGTGTATCAAAAACAACTAAATAGTTTTCCTTATCGTTATTCACAGTACCGGTCGTACCAAATTTATTTTTAATCGGTTTCAAGACTTGCCCAAAACTTCCAAAGGCTATAAGTCAAAAACTTTATTTTTTTTTTCAAATTAAGCAAAAAACAAACAAATTTAATCCAAAAATATATCAAGAACGTTAAGTATTTTATTTGTATACCACAAAACTCTTTTATGCTACTGCGTGAAAATGCGTTTAAGTGGAAAAATTTTACCTTCACTCGACTGATTATTCACTCAAAAACGCACTCCAATCTCGTGCCAATACGTGACCTCCAAAATCTTTAGCTATGCTATCAAAAAGTTTAGTGCGATTGGTTTTGCCTCATCTTGGCCATTCAAGCTACTTTCATGCTTTCTTAATTGCTTTTTTTGTTCATGAATTGACGTGCAAGTTATTGTGTTTGTAGGAAGCAACTCATTTTGGGTTTAGACATTCCGCTTCTTATGTAGGGACAGCTCGGTTATGATGAAATTTTTTCACATAATTCTGTGCTGTAAATCATGCGCTAATGAATTGGCATTTTCAGTAGGAAATTCACATGAAATTACAAATTCATTAAGCGCAGGCAATTTCAAGCATTCTTTCTTCTAAAGAATTTTCTTCAAAGTTGTTTGCATTTTTTTACACAAAAATATTTATCTGGCTTTAACGTTTGCATACTTGCTTAGCTTTTTTTATACCTTAATTCTATGCTAGATAAAACATTTTTGAATTAAAAAAAAAGAAAAAAATAGGCCGGCAGAAACAATCATAAGCGCTCAAAATTTTGTTTGCTATTTCGTAAGCGACAAGTTCACATTTTATTTGCAAAGAAAATTTCTAAATTTTGAAAAAAATGTTTTTTGTTATTTTATTTTTAGTGATTTATAAATAAAATAACAAAAAACATTTTTTTCAAAAGTTTTAAATTTCTTACGAAAAAGAATTGGGTATAGTAGCAGAGAACTCACTTGGAAAAGCTGATTCGAAATTTTTAAAGGATTCCATACATTTGTTGCACTGGCGACTATTAAACAACTTTTCAAAAACGATCAAACCTAGGACTAGTGTGACGTACTGTCACGTCTTTAAAAATTTATTTACATATTTTGTTGTTTTAAATTCACATGGTTGACTAAATTTACCCAGCAACCATCCAGAGCTTTAAAATATACAGAAAACATCTCTAATTGTGAGTTTTTATAATTTTGGTATGCTGTTTTAAGTTTCATATTACTCTCATTCAGGCCCATATGATATGTAAAATGGGGCTCATATTGGACAACCAAGAAGGGAAGCACACTTTTTTCGTACTCCTAAATAAGCTAACAAAGAGTATACAACCTACGCTGTAGAACTCCTGTCAGACTCTTTTATGTTTTCTGGGTAATAGCATACATATATACTTATCAAAGCGAGAGTTTAGACAAAATTAATTTCCTGTTGGTCACATAAACTTTGCCAGAACTTTCATGTGTTTGAAATTAATATACTTATACATCTGTGGTAAAAGGTAATAAGAGAAGAAGTCAGTTTTATGAAATTTGTAGGTTATGTGTTCACAATGATTGATCACTATTTCGTTCTAACAGGACTTAAGCTTTTATTGCTTATTGTCGCAGAGCTGCAAGCATATTTGAAATTTCACTTATATAAAGAAATAACTCAAACCACAACGCAGCTGAAATTTAATACTGATTGATCTATTAGTAGCATTAAATGGATTTTTGTTCTGAATATGTTAAAAGCTAATTTATCTTAGTATGTTTTTACATCAAATTGGATATGTTGGATTGTTTGTGGATATCAAACATTTGCCATTACGGTGAATATGCGATATTATTACAATTTATAACTACTGCCATAGAAACTTGAGTTTTTTGTTTTTAACCATAAAAGATATGTTTCGGTGCCACCATCGGAAGTATACCAAGTTGTGCATGAAGCAATTAAACTGAACTGATATAAAAATGTAGTTCTACAGCTTCGTTCTCCGATATTGATATTAACGCCTAATTTATCAGAAAACTTTCAATTTCATTTTTAAACATTTTTATCAAGTATAATTTTGTATTAAACAGACATTAAGGAAAGCTTATTCGAGTGCCTTAACTTGATAATTAAGATCAAATAGCGAATGCTAAATCAATTTCCATCGCAAAATACCCAAACGTCTCACAGCTAAAAATAAAAAAAAATTGGACGAAACCCCAGTGCACGAGCGCCCCGCTCATCAGCTCCTAAACGATTCACATTTCAGTGTAAAACCATTTGCTGATATGTAAAATAGCATCAGTCGAGCGTCAGCAACATTTAAACACTCTATTCTCGCTTATCTGTGGCATGCGCGAGACATGTTTGACGCCTTTTTTATTATTTCCGCTGCTGCTGAGATTGCTTGTAACATAGCAATTTTCCTCCATTCTATCGCTTGTCTTCACTACTCTTTTTTTATATTTAAAATCTTGCTTTACAACTCATTTCACCGCACATCTATTTTTCTATACTAGCTATCTACTACTCTTACTGGTGCGGCAGTATATTTTTTTAATAAAATGTTTTTGTTGTCTTCCTAATGACGCACACTTTACGACGAAACACAAGCCACAACCACAATTGCGAGCAACGCCACACATCCGTCTCTGAAAACTTGGCAAAATAAATTGCTTTACATACAAATTCAATTTCAAGAAATTTACTTTTCGGCCAAAAAATAAAAAAAATTGAAGAAGTGGAAAACGAGGAAAATTGCAAACACAACAGAAAATAAAACATGAATAGTAGCGTGCTCACTAAAAGATGACACATTTATTCCACCGATATTTCAAAATTGAGTATGATTTAAGGCTGCTGTGACAACAATAGTGGAACATTTTGAGATATATTTGAGCTGAACTTATTTTAAAATGATTTCACAAATCGATTTTACTTGTATAAATGCGGGATCACAACATGGTAGCGCCACTTCATCTGGCAACCCAACTGACAGAACTTAACGAAACGGAAAAATACTGGACGACGCCAAAGACGAAAACGAACAGAGAGTTTCATTTTAAGTAACGACGCGAGTACACCTAAAAACTAACTTAAACATTAGTGCTAAAAGAAACTAGAAATAAGTGCTAATATAATTCTGAAAAAACTCATTAAATATATAGAAACTAAACCTAAGTGTTTTGTAAACTAAATTTATTAAATAAATGTTAAATACAACTAAAAACTACATTTATAATTATTTCTAATCCTACATAAAACTGTGTCTGAAAATTATCACATTTCTCGATTGTAGAAATTTGGGTTGAAAAATTGTAAATTTTAATTGAAGTCTACAACAGCCAAAATCGAAATTGAGTTATTACCAAAACTGTGTTTTTTCATATCATATGTAGCTTTTTGGGTAAAAAGAAAAAAGTTGTTTTCTGTTTGTTTGGGTATGTTTCTTGAAACAACCTAACAGAACATGTGGGTACACCAAATAGATTCAGTTGAATTTATTCCAACGAATACTTTGTAAAAACAGCCAAACTTTATTTTATTCTGTTGCACCAAATATAATAATTTTAACAATATAAAATATTAATAAAACTACAACAATAGAATGAAGAAATATGTTCCAAAAAATCCATTTTTATTTATTCGAATAATTTATACTTTTATTCGAATAGTATTATTCAAATAAATGACAACTATTGGAATAATAGGTATTCGAATCTTTCTTTCTTTAAATGGTCATCTAACCGCCTGGGCGATTTTGACCGTCCAACATAGCGCGCCAGTCGTTTCTTCGTTGTGCCAACTGGCGCCAATTGGAAACACCGCGGGATCGCAAATCGGTCTCCACTTGGTCCTTCCATCGGAGTGGTGGTCTCCCTCTTCCTCTGCTTCCACGGGCGGGAGCCGATAAGAATACCTTCTGGGCTGGAGCATCTTCGCTCATTCGCGCTACGTGGCCTAGCCAGCGAAGCCGCTATGTTTTAATTCGCTGAACTATGTCGGCGTCTGCGTAAAGTTCATACAGCTCATCATTAAATCTTCTTCGGTACTCGCCGTCGCCAACGCGTAGAGGTCCACAAATCTTTCGAAGAACCTTTCTCTCGAATACTCCCAGAGCCGCCTCATCAGATGTTGTTAGTGTCCACGCTTCTGCACCATATAGCAGGACGGGTGCGATGAGTGACTTGTAGAGTGTTATTTTCGTTCGTCGAGAGAGGACTTTACTTTTCAATTGCCTACTCAGTCCGAAGTAGCATTTGTTTGCAAGAGTGATTCTTCGCCGGATTTCTAGGCTAACATTATTGTTGGTATTAATGCTGGTTCCCAGGTAAACGAAGTCCTTTACTATTTCGAAATTATTGCTGCCAACAGTGGCTTGGTTGCCAAGGCGCGAATGCGCTGACTCTTTGAATGATGACAGTAGGTACTTCGTTTTGCCCTCGTTCACCACCAATCCCATTTCGAATAGTTAAACAAATATCACTACAGCTTATTTACACATTTGTACACACAAACATACATACATACGAGTACATACATACAAAACGTGAATGCATGCTCATAGCTACAAGCGATGAAGGCAGTGAATTTCGCTTCCATATCTCTTGGATTTCAATACAACTATTCGAATACCACTATTCGAATAATACTATTCGAATAAACGGATAAATTATTCGAATAAATACTATTCGAATTTTTTTAAACGAATATTTTTATTCGTTTATTCGAATAGTATTTATTCCTAGGACAGTCCTTCTCCAACTTCTAAAAAAAAGTTCTAATATTAATGTAGTTTTCGCGTGAAAAGGTAAAAAACGAACTTGCTTCATTGAGTGGAAAGTTTCTGAAAATTTCTTCAAAAATACTTTGGCTGTTATTACTTGTCATAACATTTCACATTTTGTTAACTGCAGGTATGTTTAGGAAAGACTAAAACTATCTGTAAAAAATAGTTTGGAAAGTAGTTTTATTTACAAAGTAACCAGTTATGATTTTGAAGTTAAATTTTAATTAGAAGAAAAAAAGATTGTCTCAGACATTTTGGTAAATGTCTGGAATTTAAAATATTATAAAAGAGAAAAACTTTTTTCGCATGAAGACCGACGCACTCTAATAAACAAGCACAAAGTTACTAAGTACATTGTATATATTTGTAATGTATGTTTTTTATAATAGATTAGCAATAAAAAACCTTGCACGTAGCTTTCATGTATAATATCAAAAAGGAAAGAAATACCTAAACATAAGCAAACATATCGTCTTACAAATGATATGTGGTGAAAAAGAGTACGTGCATCCATTCACTACACAAATAGGAGCGAGTAGCTGTTGAAAGGCAGCTGCAAGAAAGAAATATGCTTGTTATAGCGATGTGTGGCACTCAAAAGCCAAACTGCTTGGTGAGTAGCAATAACGATATCAAAAGAGAAATACATGGATTCATGGGGTGCTGTGTGAGTAAATAGAGAAAACGTAAATTGTTAATGCATATCCGAAATGTTATTTTAAGCAGAAACATGCACGTGTGCAGCTTTTTCTGTTTGGTGCGGGCGAAATGTGTGTTTTTTTTTTTATTTGTTTATTTGTAGCATTCCTACAGAAAAATATATCGATTTCATACAAATTCATCAACATGTTTACAGTAGAGTAATTGCATGTAACAATTACTAACTTATTTTCCCGCAGGGATGGTTTGTTATGATTTCATATTGTTTTGTAAATATTTTATGTTTTGTTGTTGTATTTGCTAACGACAAACATACTTTGCACCGTATATTTCTTATGTAACGAGTGTGAGTAAACAACAAAACACTGAATTATAAACTTGTTAGCAAAGGAAATTGAATTTGGAGTATATGAGTTTGACACTCTTTATAAACTTTTTCGATATACATGGGTGGAGCCGATGGCGCACACACCATTGAACTTCAGAAATGTAAATTTGCGTAAAAATTTGCATAACTAATTTAAAAATGGGGGCCAGATAATGAAATTACTTTCCTTTATTTTGTATACCAACGATTCAATTGAATTGTTGTTTTTACGGCCTGCACATTTTGTAGAGTTTCATGACTTAAATGAGCTCAAGGTCACAGAATAATAATTTAGCTGAATGTTTAGCAGAGCGTGCCAAGATATCTCTGATGGAGAAGTCTAGCAGCTTCCGAAATGGATCTACGAGGTGTCTTCAAAAAGTATCGCGAACATTGTGTTTTTTCAAAAATTAGTTATTTATTCATGAATATCTATTTTGTCCCCTTCAAACTAATCCCCTTAAGATATTATACACTTGTGCCAACGGTTTTTCCAATCTTCGAAGCACTTCAAAAAATCATTTTTTTGTATCTTGTTCAGCTCCTCCTTCGATGCCGTCTTTATCTCGTCAAGAGAAGGGAACAAGAAAAAGTCACAGGGGGCCAGATCTTGGGAATACGGTGGCTGCGGCATCATTAGTGTGTTGTTTTTGGCCAAAAAGTCGCGCACAAGCAACGATGCGTGAGCAGGGGCGTTATCGTGGTGCAAAAGCCAATTTTCGTTCTTCTTTGCACATCTTCTCGGCCTTCTGAGAACATTTTGTACCACCGATAAACGTTGCTTCGGTCCAAGGTAGCTTCTCCGTATGCCACAGTCAACATTCGGAATGCATCCGCGCACTTAATTTCGTTTTTCACACAAAATTTGATACAGGTTCTTTGATCCATTTTTTTGAATAGGTAAAAATCGAAGACGATCCAAAACACGTGCAAGCAAAGCAGCTGTCAACAATTAACTGAACATTCAAAATGGCCGAGCTTGTCGGCATAAGTGAGAGACATGAGTACCAACATAACGCCACAAAAAATTCGAAATTCGAATATACGTAACCATCGAAAATTCAAAATTCGCGATACGTTTTGAACACACCTCGTATAAGAAAAACTGGTGGTTGTCTCTAAAATTTTCCTATTCTATTCTAATAAAAACGTTTAATAATTATTTAAAAAATAATAATAATAATTATTAAAAGAAAATATAAAAAAATAAAAAACTAAAAACAATTAAAGACTTTCATAAAAATTAAAATTATTACTATTGGCCTTGAGCTTATTTATAGTAACGGTACTTTACGAAATGACTTTCCTCTTAAAAGAAAACAGAAATATATCACTTCCACTTAAGAGTAGCTTATAGTTCAGCACTTTTTGCAGATAGTTCCAGAAGGTGAAAAAACCAACATATGGTTCAATGCTACCCCCTATATCTCATCAAGACGGTTTTCCCGAGAGTTGTAACATTGTACTAAACTACTAACTAATAAAATAATATAAAACAAAAAGGGTAATTGGACAATGCCTTTCGTAGCTATAGCCTTGATGGAAAGTAATTGTCAACTGTTTGTTAGCTTTGCGGTATAGCATAAGGATTCCCACCGCTTCTCGAGCAATTAAATAAAAATCTAATTTTTTTTAAAAAGCAGAGAAAATATCAACTAGCATAACTGACCCGCAATCGTTATGTTGTATGTGAGTTTGAAGTTCAAACTGCTTATTTTGCGTCATATCATCCAAAAAAGACAAAAAAAAAAAAAAAAATAAGCCTAGCATGAAAGAAATGTGATAAGAGAAAAGATTTTCGCACAAAACCTCTTATCCCCAACTAAAGTCAAAGATGAAACCAAAAAGTGGTGTTTAGTGCAAATCGAAGTGTTCCATTCACACGCCACTACCACTTCCTAACATAAACTCTATTCAGAAGGGAATGACTAATGTCAAATGCCAGTTAGAAGCAGCGAATTGGAAGAAAGCAACATAAGGCAATCTGAAGGTAACAAAAGCTGATAAACAATTAAAAGTCTCTGAAAACCGCATAAAAACGTAGAAAAAATGCAAAAGAGAATGCTACACAAAAATGTATATGAACGCACATACTGGCAAATGCGAAAGATATTGTGCGACAAAGCTATTGTTAAATATAAAGCCACAAAACTAAACAAGAAAGAAGGCAAAAGCGGTTTTCTAGCTAAGCCGTCTGTTAGGGTTCCATAGTTTTTTACTTTAAATTTTTATGAGTGCCTTTTCCTCTTTTCTTATTGTAATGCAATTTAATAAAATAAAATCTTTAACATATCGTAAAAAATTAACCTCAAAGATTATATGAGCTTTTCATACTAATTCAGTTGGTTTGAAGGAAACACACAATCAAAATGTAGGCACAAAATTATAAAAATCAACGAAATTTTTGAGAAGACTTGCATACACAGAAACCATTTTAAAAATTTCCAGAAATTTTTACTATTTTCTCATAAGTTCGAAAACACTGATTCAGTAGATTTCTATGGAAGGACTATCTTTAAGAAGAAGTTAAAATAACCAACTGGACAATTTTCACTGTGAGACTCAGCATTTTCACTGATACCTGTTGTTTGATAATATGATAATGCTTTCTTCTTACATTGGCTTTGTTCCATAAAAAAATGTTCAACTAAATAATATAACCTCATAATAAATGAAAATTTCATAAAATTACCACAATATCTCTGTCATCTGTGGGTTTCGCCATCCACACAAAAAGTTTCCAATTATCTGCCCCGTGAAGCATCATGACGAATGCATAATTGTCTGTTGATTTGCATGCAAATATGATTAGCTTGTTCAACTTTGTCTACAAAACTTGAACTAAATACTCAATTTGAAAGCCACTTTAAACACACGAAAGCACTGTGCCATGCGAAAACTTTTGCCTTGCCGAAAACTTGCAATGCGAACCACTTCCAAGGAGGTACATGCACACATACATATGTGCAATGCCGGAGCATACGTATGTATTGGTATGTTTGTTTTTGTTTCCCCAATGCCACAATATGTATGTGCGTCAGTGCATCAAAGGTGTTAAGCTTGTCTCTCCAATAATTTGCTCCTCGAAGTTAGTTTACACGCAATTTTCGTCTTATGAAATGGTTATGATACACATTCGACTGCAATATGAAAGCTTAGCGAAACGAGAGTTGGTACAATATGCGGCTAATTTTGAGGCAACACAAACTCAAATTTTATGGGAAACTTAAGTTGTAAGTGCAAAACTTTTGATCAGCTCAAACTTATTTATGCTGGCACACCGGGTCGCATCAAGAAGGCAGGAACCCATGTGAAATTCGAAAGAAATACATTTCCGCTAAGCAGGTAGTGTCCGATTGGAATGACGCAACATGAGCTGGTTATATGTATCTCAATTCGTAACTATCTTAGTGTTTTCTGTTATGCTTCCTCGAAAAACTACTCAGCTTCCTCGCTTCAAAGCCTATATGATACCATTGATATAATGAGACCTGTCAATGATTTCGCCTTTTACTTCTAAAGCAGGCGTAGGAAGCTTTTCTTGGTCTTGACAAAAGTGCGTTATCAAAATACTTTAAAAATTATAATACAAAACTTTAATTTTTTATGATTTTTTTCTTGAATCCATATTGCTTAAGTTTGATGAGCAGCAGTACATTCCACATAGATGGACTGAAGCAAAAGTAGTAATCATATCCAAAGGAGCAAGGAATTCACAATCTAAGTCTATTGACTTGAGGCCTATCAGTCTTACGTCTTTCCCCCTGAAGGATTCAGAGAGACTGCCTGATGTTCACATTAGTAACAACTTGCTAGAAAGTAACCTCTCCACTTCCCATCACGCATACTCCAAAAGCAAGTCCGTCGAGACAGCTCTCTTGAGCCTTTGGCGAATATATAGGGCTTCAGACCAAACCAGTAATATCACAATGGGCCAGCTGGCCTAAGTGAACCTTTCTGGTAGGCCGGTTGGCAGTCACCATAGCCTAACCCAAACTAACCTAACCTTGATGAGTAGCGTCCATCTGTGAGAAACCCATCGGCACCCTCTGGTAAATGAAATCATTTTCAAGGCATTCGGACTAGTACCACAAAGTGCTAGTAACAGATTCATATCCGACATAGGACAAAAGGAAACCATCCATTTTCCTTATGTAAAACGTAAATATATTTATCTAGTTCTTAAAATTTTAGTTTCCAAACTGTTGATTTTCCATTGCAGAAGTTCACCACTCCATCGATCCGTTTTTATGATCTCAAACTAGCCTTGCATTAAAAATCTAAAACTCCCTTGGTATTACAAAAATCACATCACGCCCCCGTGAAATGGTGGCGCAATAAAATATGATGAGAAGACATTATAATAAACATTCCAGCATTGACGATGGGCGTGAGTCCCTTTGCATTTAATAGAATAAATTCAAAGTGCGTATTTTGTATGAAATTTGCATATAAAGACTTAGTCCAAAATATCTCTAGTAAATATAAAACGGAGTAAAAAAGTCAAATAAATTTTGCTGAGCATATGAATAATCAAAGCAGAGCTCACGCAGGTTCGACATATTCTCTATGGGACACTCGTTTTGTTGTTGGGGAAATAAAAGCGGAACACATACTTGCCATTTGCATATTCTTGTTTCTCTTAGATATAAAATTGTAAGAACGCTTCAAGCAGCTGCGATAGTGGGGTAACGCTTTGCGCCATAAAACCAATAAAATTCCAAAATTGTGTGCTTAAAAGATTTTACCATAACAATGGAAGTAGTGTTTTTTGCTTGAGTTGATAAGAATAATATTAACTTCAAGTGCAATTTTTATAAGTATTTTTTTAAATAATTTTTTTCATATTTTGATGTTGTTGCTGTTGCAAAAGGAGTGAGTTAAAAAGCCCACAAGATTGAGGTCGCGTATAATATGAATGCTTAGATGTCCTTTTATTTTATTTTATTTTACTTTATTTTATTTTGTTTTATTTTATTTTATTTTATTCTATTTTGTTTTATTTTGCTTTATTTATTTTATTTTATTTTATTTTATTTTATTTTATTTTATTTTATTTTATTTTATTTTATTTTATTTTATTTTATTTTATTTTATTGTATTTTATTTTTGTTTATTTTATTTTATTTTATTTTTTTTTGTTTTATTTTATTTTGTTTTATTTTATTTTGTTTTATTTTATTCTGTTTTATTTTATTTTATTTTATTTTATTTTGTTTTATTTTATTTTGTTTTATTTTATTTTGCTTTATTTATTTGATTTTATTTTATTTCAGTTAATTTTCTTGCATCTCAATCCACAAACAAAACAAATTAGCTAAGTAATCGGTTAATTTGCTTTTGTGAACATTATATAGGAACGATTACCGAATAATAACAAAGCAAAGTACTTGCATACACACACCCACATAAGCAGAGCGGTGCATGCATATCAGTAAAGCAGTCAAACAAGAGCTTTATACACACATACCAAATTTCACCTACAACATCAACAACAAGACAACAAGGTGGTTTTTCCAGCTTTCATACAATAATAATACCTATAGATACATATGTACGAGCAGAAATAAAAAAAAAAAAAAAAAAAAAAAATTTAAATGTCTAACGTTCTATTTACGACAGTTGGATAATGTTATCTTCATCTGGAGTGCAGCCTGACTTATGCTGCAACAAAACTACAAATATTTTTCTGCTATCTTCACAAACTAAATAAAAATAAATATAATTGGTTACTTAGACGATTTTGAAACAAAAACATATTTATAGCTCTTAAAGGAAAAAATAAATGCAAGCAAAAGTATACGAAAAGCAAATTACACGAAAGGAAAATATAGTAAAAGGGTTATAATTTTAATAACCTTTTGTTCAAACGGAAAAAGGTATTACAATTTTCAGTTATTTAATAGCTTTTCTACATTTCAAAGGCATTTAATTTTCATTTGTTTAAGTAGGTACGAATATATTTTTCTACACTTCAGAAGTATTATCATAAATCTCAAATAAAATAAACAAAAAACAAAGAAGAACTAAAAATACCAAATATTGAGAATACTAGACCCATAGTCAAGGATCACAATATGTCTATAAGCCTAAGTAAATAAAGTCTCTAAGATTATCGTAGTTACCGTGATGAAATCGCTGCGGGTCAATGAAGAGCGAAAGCAATAATATGACCTACAATAAAAATTCAGATTGTAAAGGATGCCAAAGTGGCAATAAAATTCAAGAAGAAAAATAGGCCCTAATTGAAGTGTGTTACTATTATTAATTTTATTTTTTTTATTTATTATTATAATTCTTTTAATAATTTATGAGTATAAATTGGCTCAAGGTCAAGAAAATGTTTTTTTATGAAAGCTATTATTGTTTTTAGTGATTATTTTTTTTTTAATTAAATATTAGAGGTTTTTATTAGAACAGAAATTGTTTTTTTATATTATTTTTTTAATTTATTTTTTATTATTTTTATTTCTTTTTAAATATTATGACTATAATTCAGCTGCAGTCGAAGAACTTTTTTTTTTAATTAATGAGGTGTTTTTTTATAATTCTTTTTTTTATTTAATTATTAAAAGTTTTTATTAGAAAAGAGAAAACATTTTTTTATTTTTATACAATTTTTTTTTATTATTTTTGTTTTGTCATTGAGGATGCACAAATTACGTACAGTGGTCAAGCCGACCACAGTTTCCTCATTTGTGACGATTAAAGCTATGCAGCGCTGCACTGTGACACAGGCTATTAGAGCTTTGCCCACAATATATAGTGGAATGTTTATTAAGTTACAAAGAAATCGTGATACAGATAGCGCTCAACTCAATTTGAGAAAACTAGAAAATTTTACATTTTCATGCCAAGTTCAGGATCTTAGGAAAACCCACCATGTTTCTTATTTACATAACTTAAAGTACGTTGGTACAGACTTTTTTTATTTTCTCATTTTTCTTTATTAACCCCACATCGATAACTTTTACTTGCTCAAGCCAGTTTGTCAAGCTTTATACGAAAACTTTGCTGCAACAAGAAAATGCTTGCATGAACGCACACATTGATTCCTGTTTTATGCCATTGCACACATCTATGCAAACACAAACTAATGGTTTGCGCTTTCAATTTCTTTTCACGCAACATTTGTTCGCCTTTAAACCTCAGCGTGTTCTCACAGTAAAGCATGACTAGTACTCGTATATGACATGATTTATAATAGAGGGATATCGGCAATTAATGTCACGCATACAACGCGATGCACTTAAATCTGAAATTTTACAATTTCTGCTTTATTCGCACGTGGCTAGCAATCAATGAAAATGAAATAAAACCAGAGCTCTTGTTAAAATATATGCCACACAAATTGGCACGATTTTTAAGAAGATAGTATGAAATTGCTCTAAATGTGTGTGGAGATAATGAACTCTAAGTTGGCGAGTGTTGAACACATTCGAAGTGCCTAAAGCGAAACTTTTTTGCTAAATATTGAAACTGAATGCGAAATTTTGCATTAAAAGCTAATGAATGTTCATGTTTCTCGATAGCTTTCGCTTAGAATGTAGCAAAAACTTGGAAAGGGTTCAAAATAATATTTTTACAGTTAAGAGCACTGTCATAAGTGCTTGAATACAAATACCAAAATATACACTCCAATAACATAGCTACTGAACTTCTATTTTAATTTTGTGGAAATGTATGTATTAGGATACTGGAGAATTGATATTCGTCTAAGTGGAAACTTAATATACCGAACACAGCTGCTTATATGTACACCATGGCGTATGCGCAACAAAACGCCTACAATTAAATGATATCCCAACAAGCATTTCTGCAAAATTTTACGAAGAGTTAAGTAAAGCAAATCAATAAGTTTTATATAAACGCTTTTAGTTTTCATTTATTTGCAGCTTTAGGTAATTTTGTATAGAGTATAAAAGGAAGTTTTTATAAATAATTTATCTTTTTTTAAATAAAATGCAAATGTTTAAAAAAAATCAGAAAAAAAATAATTGACAACTATTTTTTTTCTTTCATTTGAGTTTGTATCAATATGATATCATAGCTGCATCTAAAGCCTTCAGCAATTTTCTGAAGATTTTTTTAAATTGCAGCATTCAATATGTGACTGAATATAAGAACTTATTTTATTCAAATGGCTGAAAAAAATATGTTTCACTTCAAAGGTTTAGAACAACATTTGAAAATTTTTTATAAGCAAATTTTTATGCGTTATAAAAAACTTACATTCAAATATTTTTTAAACATCAACGTTTAAAATTCACTTCAATACGCTTACAAAAAGTTTACTTTACATTTACTTTGCTTGTTGGGATACTAGAGAACTGCGCATATATTAATATTAGAGTGTGCCTCTTTGATTTTAGAATTTTTGTAAGGCACCTTTCACTGAAGATGGCTTTAGGAAAAGTTTCTGAAAACGCAATACGATTCAGTAAATACTTAGAATCTTGAAATACCAAAATGTGAGAGCTACAACACTTAACTACTGGTTTCTGATTTTTATAACTTTTTAAAAAAATCCACAAAATTTAGAATAACAATTTTTGCGACTGTTAAATATAATTTAAAAATAAGAAAAGAAATTTAACTCAAATGAAAATAGTTATATAAACGAATAAAAATTCTTGATTATGAAACTCTCTATATAAGAGTGAGGTAATGATCGTTTTTTGTTCGTCACGTAGATGATGGATACAAATTTTCACTAAAAATGTTTGAATTCAAAACAACAAAAAAGTAAGAATGCAGAAAAATTATAAGCGTTAAAAATTATGGTAGCTATTTTGCAAGTGACAAGCTCACATTTGACTTGAAAAGCAAATTTCAAAGTTTTGCAAAAAGAATTATATTATGTTATTTTATTCAGAACTCGCTAAGTGCTTACGAAAACAAAAGTCGGTTAGAACAAAGTTTCAGCTTCTATAATTCGTGCCCAAACAAACCACTCACTACTTCTTATATCACAAAAGTACGCAAACCTAACTTCTTTAGTTTGGTTGCTTTGTTTTCTGTAATCATACCAATTGTGCATAAAAGTGAACAAGTTCCGCGGCAATATTTTTCAAGTCGAAAATAACTAATAACCCTAACGTAGCATAGATAATATGAATATTTTGCACACTTGTAACAGACATTGAAAATAAACCCCATAAACCTCTATCATTCAAAACACGTTTGAATATCAATTTCTTATTTGGCATTAATCAATATGCATTGAATGTAATTGTATAATAACCAGATCGAAATCATATATGTATGTAAATTTAAAAGTAAACAAGCTATTTCGGATTACGAAATTTACATAAAAATGTAGCATTGGTGGGAGGCATAATTCAATAATATGATCGTATGGAAATATACACATAGATTAGTAGCTTTTATAAAAATTTGAATAGAAAATAATAAGCGCACAGTGCGCTACAGACGTGAGAAGAGAGTCATAATGCTATTGAACGTAAAGCTTCTTAGTGGGATATAGATAGAGAATATAAAAATTTGAACGAAGTTATATATTAGTGGTTACTTTAGTTGAAAGAGTTTAAGGCATGAACAGGGATTTTCACCGCTAACACCTGTTCAAAAATTGGAACCAGTGCACTATCAAACAGCTTGTAACAAGTGTCCGCGCTCGTTTGGTGCCTCCTTTTTAGCCGCAAACAAATACATATATACATTACTTTCAAATTCGCTAACAAACTGTTTACCCGCACATGAGCCAAACACAAAAATATTATTTAAAATTACTCATTATGCTAATTTAAATTATCTAAAAGCTTGATAAGCATAATTAAACTGTTTGTGGTTAACTTAATTAGCCAACTAATAAAAATGTGAGAAAAACTCGTTTTAAACCACAACATAGCCAATTAATTATGGCTACAAGAGCTTTCGTAGTATTTTTGTTTTGTTCAAAATTCTCATGCCGCACTGTAAAGTTGCAAACACTTTTTTACGTTAAACCACACATCCGATGCGTCCGTCAAATTTAATTTGTCGGCCTGCAAAAGTTATAAAATGTGAACAAAAGACTAAAGGGAACAGAGAATAATTGCTCGTTTATTATTTTTTTATTTACAGAATGTCAAAACTCTTGTGATTGGTTAGTTTATGAGCAATGATTTAGGAAGTATTTTTTTTCTAGTGAAAACGTACTTAAGTGACTGAACTTGCAAAAAAAAAAAATTTTTAAGTACAAACGATGTTTAATAATGTATCCATAAGTTTGTTTAAAGCTAAGTACTGATGATAAAATTTATTTATTTTATAGCTATATTTTAAACTCTTCACCCTTACCAGAAGGAGAATTTGACAAACAAAAAACTTTGTTATTGTCAAAATAGTTCGGTGGTCAGGTAATATTTTCTGTTGCTTTGTTAATACAACAATAAACTCAACAAAACTTGTAACAGTTTTTTTTTACCACAGATGGCTTATAGGCCTTCACAAAAGCAGCAATAATTTCGCTGTCACATACAGCTTTTTCCACCTTAAAAAAAGCACATATCCTTTACCTTGAACTTAAGGCGATGCAAAAAGTGATGTCAACCTTTCAAAGACATTCATAAAATTACGAAAATAAAACTTTAAAACTGAAAAAAGGCAATTTGCCGATTTACAGTCACAAAGTTCACAAACCACACTTTTTCTCACTTAAAGTATCACAATAAAAGGGATTTGCAGCTGCCCGCAAACTTAGCAAAACGTGCCAATAATTTCAAAGTCACTGAAACAACCCAAACTTACACATTGGTATCTAAATAAATGAAATTACAAGGAAAGTAGAAAAATTGTTGAGAAGAAGAGACGATCATGAAAGCATAAGCATAATTCCGTACGTGATTATGGTGCGAAAAAACATGCCAAACGACAGCTTGTACGAAAGTGCAAACAACGTGATAGGGGGATCAGATGCACGCTGAAGCAGCAACAAACCTAACAAACCAGCGCTGGATGTGTGGCAAAGTGTTTAATATGGCACAGCTGAAAACGCATATCTAAAGAAGGGGTCTGATGAGAAGTTGGGCACTTCGAAACATGTCATCCCATACCGTCGCTGTGCATATCGTTGTAATTTTTCCTCTAATATCAATTAACAAACAAACATAAAAATTCGAGCACTGCTCCAACAACAATTACCATAGCAAAATTTTTTTTTTTTGTTTTTTTTTACAACGTTACAGTTGTTGTATGTAACTGTTGTCGCGCTGGCAGTTATGTATCTATATTTGATAGCACCTAAAATGCTAAAAGTCAACAAAACGTAAAAATATTTTCTCCTTTGGGTATAGCCGACGTGACTAGTAACCTTTCATCTGCGCCAAGTCCTTCGGATTTGAATCGTTACAGGAACATTTGCAGACGCTGCAGCATGATCCTGAAAAACATCAGTGACACTACGGGTGTGCCTACAGAATTGTGTTTTTTTGAAATTCCTTTAAATGTTTCGTTGCGCCAGAAATAAAAAATTAAAATAAAAAGATGAAGTGGCAACACCAAATGCCGGAAAATATAAACTTTTTGCTTCTAGAAAAAATTATTTTAATGCATTCTTGATCAGTAAATTATAGAAAATAGAAAAATTTAGTGGAGTGTTTTTTAATCATGAATAGAAACAATATAGCCTAAGTGTTTTCTAAAAATACAACACAGTTGACAACGCTTTTTATGAAAATTATATCTTATTACGTATTTGTGGGCTAAGCCCTTTCGCGTCTCGCTCAAAATCAAGAACAAGCTATAATATAAAAATTAATGTATTTGATTTTTGTTGGAACGATTTTCCGTCATCCCTTGTCAAGTTTGGTTTTGTGACAAAACAATGAAATAACAGAACGCCGAAACCGGTTTGTCACAAAACCAAACTTGACAAGGGATGAAGGAAAATCGTTCCAACAAAAATCACCTACTACCCTGTCGTAAGATCAACACAACAAAATAAATCAATTAATTTATCCGCAGGTTCCAACCTTCTTTATAAAAGTTATATCTTATTACTCGTAACAGAGCCTAGTTTTTTCATATAGCAACTAAAATTCAAAAACCAGAGACATTATCCAGTTTGAAGGAATTTTTGAACAATTGGCAACCGTTTTCAAAAATATCATATATTTCAGTTCTTATTATTTCATTCCCGACTATAATACAATAACATAAACTCGTCAGAGTTGATCAAAAATATCTTGGGTTAATTTTCGAAAAGCTTTCAACCTTTTAAAATAAATCATTTCTCTGAAAGACCCCTTAACTCCTATAAGTACGACCCTGGCTTACATGATTCAAAGTCACTTCTACAAGCGAGTAGATATTCCATTTTTCTCTGCCCGAATAGCAACTGTGCTAGCTCAAATAAACACATCCGCAGTTATTCAAAGCGTGAGGTGAAAATTGCAATTTATTGCTGAAAGCAAGAAACAATGGCCGTTGTTGTTGCTTATTTAACAACGAAAACAAATAAAATAGTGGAGTACTATACGCTGAAAGGCATTCACACAACTACAAATGCAAACACATAAATATATTCGATTAAGGCTAGGTATCACGTCGCAAAAGCTGCGCTCACGATTCAGCCATTGGCGTGGAAGTAACAGCACTGCTAACACGTTTCATATGATTTTTTGACCTTTGAAAGTTGCACATTTGCCATATTGCATATTAAGTTTTTAATTTATTTTCTAATCCTACTGGAACTCGTTTCGAAACTGCACTTTGTTGCGTTTGAAAAGTTTGTTGTCATTGCGCGCTGCTAAAAATTTCCATTTAATAACGGTTGGAAGCTCTAAGAGCACTTTGGCGCTCTGGATGAATGCAGGGCTGAACTTGTAAATGCAAATTTCTTAAGCATCTAAAAATTGTTTTTTAGTGTGTAAATTTTTACGATAATTTAAAAACTGACTCAGCGAATAGAATCAAAAATACAGATAGCTTAATTCCTTAAATTTTTTTTTATTTTATGTACATAGGCATTACTTCAAATCAATGAAGAACTTTCTAACTTTCATTGATCACTATAAAACTGCATCAAGCACTTAATTGGAAAATAAAATTCAAATAAGTTCAAATATAAACACAGTAGTGGGGAAATGCGAATATTTTTATACAAGTATATCTCAATTAAGATATTTAAATTTTAATATGTATACTGGCAACTGGCCGTTATCACTTATAAGTTAAAATACAGTTCTAAAGAAACAACAGAGGTTTACTGTGAATCTGAGAGATGTTGGGCTCGAATTGCCCCATTCCAATAATTTTTACTTTTCTTCTCAAAGCTTAATATTTATTGCATTCAGGCTGCTTCTCCTGCTCATGCTATATTTACTGGAATTCAAGTATGTGTATACCAATCTGAAAGCATGCTTGCAAGTTGCTGCTCTGATTTTCTTCCTTGCGCACTTGCATTCAAGCGTGTGATTGCTACCAGTGTACGCTTACTAGATTCGTTAACATAATTATATTCACCAGGATGCTCTCGAAGCATGCAAAATATGGTATTTCATACTAAATTAAACATGCGTGTTATACATAAATATATATTTCATTTTATATAATCTAAGGTACATATATTGATTAATAATTTGTATTATGAGTACTCCTTTATACTCAGGCATATTAATTTCAATCGCCTAAAGATAGATTGTAATGATGTCGACAGTATCTACTAGTTGTAGCTCACTACCAAAGCGTTACTTTCAACTCCAATTTTACCTGGGAACGTCATTGATGTCGGCTATTGTCGCAAACGTAGATAACTTGGCAACTAGTTATCAAACGGTTCCCGTGCCGAAAAAGCAAGTGAAAGATGGATGTGCAGAAGAATAGGAGGCGAGCGCTGCGTTGGACAGAAAGTGAACTTTTTACCGGTAGACGAGTAATTTTTCAGGCACATTTTAAATTTTGAAAAAATGCCGACTTTGGGGGGTCTGAGGCTTCTGTATCAAAAGTTAGAGGCCATAAAAGGAAAGGTATGTGCAAATTAGCACTACATCCACAGTTTTGATCGCATTTGCAAGAAATCAATTCAATCGCATATTAATGGAAAGCGAAAACTGAATAGTTGTATGGCCCTATTGCGCTTTTGAAAAATGCCAACTTTAGGGGTCTGCGGCTTGAATAATATTTATTTTTCAGTCAAAAAGTAAGTAAATATAATTTTTATATATTTGAATCAAAATTATAATCTTTGTAAGAACAAGAAAATCCGTCTACTGGGCCATTTTATCAAAGTCAAATTTTAAAATTACATATTTAAGGATATACAGGGTGTTTTTTTTACAGGTTTGTTTTTCGAATAGAGATAAAAGTGGCATTTTGTGGTCAAATCTGGCAACTCTAATGTCATTTATGTTTAGTTTGGTTTGCCATTTCATCATGAACAGGTTGACAAAAGAACAACGCTTGCAAATCGTGCAAATTTATTTCGAAAATAATGGTTCAGTTCGCGAAGTTTACCGTGAGCTCCGTCCATTTTATGGTCGACATAATCGTCCATCAGAGCAATTAATTCGGTTAACCATGGATCCTTTTCGCACTACGTTTACTCTATGTGATAATACGCATCCGCAGAGACGTCGAACAGTGCGCACCGAAGAAACAATTGCCGCTGTAGAGCAAAGTGTTTAAGAGGACCCGAATGAATCGATTCGCCACCGTGCACAGCAATTGGAGCTTTGTCCATCAACTTTATGGAAGATTTTGCGCAAAGATCTTGGCTTGCGACCTTACAAGATCCAGCTTGTGCAAGAATTAAAGCCGCGAGACCATGCAATGCGTCGTGATTTTGGTGTATGGGCCGAAAATGAGATTGATTTCGATGCTGATTTTCATCGCAAAATTTTGTTCAGTGATGAGGCTCATTTTTGGTTGAATGGCTACGTCAACAAGCAAAATTGCCGCATTTGGAGTGAAGAGAATCCACATGAGACCCTTGAAACGCCATTACATCCACAAAAACTGACTGTTTGGTGTGCTCTATGGGCTGGTGGAGTCATTGGGCCATACTTCTTCCGCAATAATGCTGGAGAGGCAGCTACCGTTAATGGAGACCGGTATAGAGCCATGATAACCGACTATTTTGTTCCCGAATTGGATGGCATGAATGTGGATGAGTTGTGGTTCCAACAAGACGGCGCTACATGCCACACAGCGCACGTCACAATCGATTTATTGAAGGAAACATTCGATGAGCGCATAATTTCGCGGAATGGACCTGTCAATTGGCCACCAAGGTCGTGTGATTTGACACCATTGGATTATTTTCTTTGGGGATATGTGAAGTCGCTCGTCTACACCAACAAACCAGAAACGTTAGGGGAATTGGAAGCCAACATTCGTGGCGTTATTGCCGACATACGGCCCCATATGCTCGAAAAAGTGGTTGAAAATTGGACCTGTAGAATTGGCTTTATTCGAGCCAGCCGCGGCGGCCACATGCCCGAAATCATATTTAAACATTAAAGGCATAAAATTATCCTTCCCATAAAGCCAAATTGATGGACCTTAGAACGATTTTCTTGTGTTTTATTTCAATTCGAAGTTCTATACCCCTAAAATAAACACCCTATAGTAGTAATTTTAAAGTGAAATGTTAACGGCAAATATGTTTAACTAAATTATCAAGTTTACCAATAATTCCATGCATTACTTAACCGTTTTCTATTCAAAAAAATTGTGTTTTTCTTATTTAAACTCTTAAAATACGTATGTATTTGATATCATATGGCTTTTAGCAAACCGAATTTCTCTGCGCCATTAGCTACTCAAGCGAAGCAAATGTCAACTCGTTACACTCAACTAGTTTTCAAACGAACCTTTTTATCATGCATGTTGTGTTCGATAGCACGACATGCTTGAAAGTGAGTTGAGTGTCAGCAAGTGTCTGCAAAACGCTAGCATACGAAAAACAAATGGACTTTCGATACTAAAATGTTCAACATATTCAGATATCAAAATAAATTCGGCCAACAATAAAAAAAGATTGATATGTAAGTGGATGTGTGCGTCTAGGCAACCACAATGTGGGCATATTTTTGTACAGACAGACATATGCTTAAATAAATACACAAAGAAAAGGGAGGAATAAGCAAAAGTTTGTATGTAAATACTTCAAAGTTGAATACCCTGTAGTTCTATCAGTGACAAAATACCCATTACAATTTTTAATTTCTCTTGCCCTTGGTAACCTGTATTGATAAAGAATACTTTGTACAGAACATTTTCGTTCTGAGAACTCTCTTACATTGTTGTTGCAATAGATTGTTTCTGTATTTGATAATTCATATGTACTACTTAAGGTTTTCTTTTTCTCCCACCTAGCCACTCAAGATCAGCTGTTTAAATGTCACATTCTATTAACAACAAAACTGTGCTCAAAAGTCAGCGTTACTCAAACTTTCGACATAAGCCGTGTTTATCCAGTGGCATTCAAACCCTGAAGAATAAAGCAATCTGTTTTATAACATTTTTACTGCTCGCGTTATTCAAAAATTAATATTTTTAATTTTTTAATAAATTCGTTAAACTTTGGAAAATTGTGGCAATGTGCTGTGTTTACAAGAACTATTACGTGAAGTATGAGTAAAACCGCTCTATGGAGTGCGAGTAATGTTATTGTGAAAGGCGGATAAAGGAGATTGGCAGCTTCCATGTTGCTGTCAAGAGACGCCAAACAAACCGTTTCGACTTCCTTTTCGATGACAGCAGGTACCTTATCTTGTCCTTTTCCAGTGCTAAAAAGTTTGTTTTGCCCCTTTTAGTAGTCCCAATATGCAATACTGAGAAGTCTAAAAAATGTATTATAAGAAAATCCCGTGTTGACAAAAGTTGGAAAAATGTGCATCCCTATTACGCATACAAGTTTCCATGCATAGTTTTACCATGACTTTTTAACGCTGCCTGTTCAATTTTCGCAGTGATAAGTTCATTGTCTATTGAGGTGGAAATCTCGAGTAGGCACATACGTAATACGCTCGGTTAACACTCTGTCCTATGGTCACAAGTTTACATAACTGCCACAATGCTGAGCTCGTTTAACCTTTTGACTTTGAAACTATGCGTAAAATGTCAGAAATGCCACAAAAGCCGCAAATAAGTGCCGATGAAGCGCTATAACGGGAACACCTTTTGTTTTATTAAAACTGTTTTTCACCAGCAACGCCTACTTTTTTTAAATATGCTTCTAAACATGTTTATACATTTGCCAAAAAACCTTTTAAATTGCATCCTCTTACTCTTCCCATATTACATATTGTCAGCTCATCTTTCCATTTCAATTGCGCATACTATCTTTGGATGGCACTATGGGGTTCTTTGCAGAAATCGGTCTCAAAAAAAAAATAACCAGATTAGCGCTAGACTCCACTGAACATTTTATTTTCCATTGTGTGGCTCTAGCCAGAACACTTCTTAAATGCTTTAGAAAAATCTGGGAAGGGTATCGGAAAAAGGGATTCCAAATATCCTTGAGTTCATTAAAAACTGTGGTGGTTGTCACATACATCCATATTTCCTTCAGCAGGTTTGACGAATTTTTGTGACATCGAAATGGCTCCTAATAGCTACTTGCTCGCCTGGCTCGCGGTCATTCCTCTTACCTATTTAAGATGAGACTATATCAACATCTGAGTGAAAGACCACCCTATCTCAGAGTTTTTTCCAACATCGCCCTACGTCTATACTTAATTCCAAAAACTTCTACCTCAGCTGAAAAAATGTATATAGTTTATTTTAGATTTTTTAAATATATTCATATATTTACGATTTTGGAGAGATAAGTTCGATTTGTGACAAATTTCTCTCAGCTAATCGCTTGTGCGGCGAATGTGTGTAACTGTATGGAACCTTAACTGCTTGCTTGTGATACGGGCTCTGGACGAGCTAGTGTTTCTCATCTATAACACTCTTTGGTTTGCCTGGTCATTTATCCTCCCACTCAAATCCTTTTCAACATCGCAAGTCATAAATTTTTTAAATCTTCCTACTTATGGTTGAGTGTGGCTGCATTTGCAAGTAGGGGGGTGTATTGGCACAGACAATGAATAATGGCGTCATTCTCTATGAAGCAGATAGTTTTCAATTCGCAACGACTTTCGAAGCGATGCTTCCTTTCAATGGATTTAAATTGCAATCGTGCAAAATTAAAACTCGTTTTGATTTTTGGGTGAAATTTGAGTTTAAGATCGGACTAGTATTGCTTATGCTAAGAAGGCAGGTGGATTGAGAAATTATGATAAAAAGGTTAGAGATGGCCTTGAGCTGAACTTTTAGTTAAAAATTAAATCTAACCCATTCTTTATTAATCAGGGCTGAAAACCACTTCAAATGTCGGCTTAGCTCAATGTTTCGAAAGCCTTAAAAAACGATATTCAAGAGCTTCCAAATTGATACCCTCTGATCCAAAGTAAGCAAAAGCATATACTCCGTAACTCATTTTGCTTTTGAAACTCTCGTAGTCATTGAATTTTGGAAAGCAATGAAAGTCACTTCTGGCTAACTTGCATTCAGGACAATCCTTTCCCCAATTTTTCAAGCAAGCACGTTTCTCATATTAACAGCCGTGCTCGTCGCTATTTAAGAGTTTTCTTCGCTTAAAATTTCTTAAATAATATTACAAAGTATGCAGTTCGGATGCATTTTACTGTTGTGTCTTTGCTTTGTAAAAAATCCTGACCACCAAACGCTTTAGCCATAAAAATTGGACATAAAATTCAGAAGTAAAGTAAAACGCTGTCAGCAAATCAACAAAATATTTGTCATAAGTTTCAATTCGTTTTCATAACAAAGTCACACAATTCGGCAAAATCCACAAACCCACCCACATCAGCAAAGGTCAAACAGCCGATACCCGACAGACGGATGAACTTGCACCACAATTTACTGGAAGCGACTCATGTTTGCATGCTGCTTCCAATGGCCGCAAGGCAGATAAGTTAATGCATTTCAAGCTGTTAGCTTACAATGTATATGTATTAGGGATGCTGCGAATATTTACTTTTATGTTAAAATCATTTATTGTCACTTGACCACATAGACGATTTTGGCAGTTAGGTAAGAGAGCACTGCAGTCAACAATTTTCAAAGATAGCTGTCGCCAATTTTCTGCACCAAGAGTGCCCATGTTATCTTCCACCTTTTCCATCTCAGTCGCACTTTTTTTTTTAATTTCGATATGTCTAAATTCACGTTTGCCCCCCGAGTGACTCGAGCAAGCCTCTCCAATTCTAACGGAGCCATTGGTATTACTCAAAGTATTTTGGCAATACGTCCGAGATAACATTTTGATGCGATATTAACGCGACTGCAGTAGTTGGTGGAACATTCTCTCTTCCACTACGCCAATATCAAAAAGTTATTTCTCGCAACATCCCTAGTACGCTTGCAGAGAGCGTTTGTTAGACACTAAAGTTCGGTTCGATATACAAGTGTACGACGAAAGAGTAAAAATAACAGAAAAAATTTAATATTTGATTGCTGAGCAGATAAATACCTCTTTCTTCGGAGCCTTGGGTGCATTACTGGCTAAACGTCGGGCTTGTTTGTAGCTGCTTTGTATATGTGTACATGCAGATGTACTTAAATCAACAGGGCCACCAAGGCAAGTACAACAAAAAGCCACAAAGCAAGTGCAGTAAAGTTAAAGTAGGACGGCGACCTACATAGATCTTTCCTACGTTACGGGAAAGTTTTTTCTCTTTCTTTTTTCCTACTTCTCTATAACCTCTCTTCACAATACAATCTAACGAATTGTAAACTAATGTGTATTTATTCACGTAAATGCTTTGCATTCCAGTTGTTTTAGTGACCAAAAGCTTTGCTCTTTTAGATAATATTTTTCACTCAGCTTAAATGTAGTTATTTTATGCTAGTAGACCCTGTCCGAGAATTTTGCTTTTGCACTTCTCATCGCTCGATTTCTCTTCTTCTGCCTCTCGGTCTCTAACTTCTTTTTTTTCCTTCTCTTCCGCTTCCCTTTTATTTTCCATGTGTCAATCCTTTTTTCTCTCTTTTCCTTTTTCAATTCCTTTCATCATTAACAAAACTATTTACATATAATCCCCCCAACCCCACCCTCCGTCTCCCCGTCTCTCTTTCTCGATTTGGTTTGTTTTGCTGATTTTCCGACAGGGTGGAAAGTTGATGTATATTTTAATTATTTTCCGTCATCCTCAGCGTGTAGTCACGTTATGAGCACGTTCCAATATACCACTAACTTTTAATGTGTAAAGCTTGATAATTCAGAAATGGCATACGTGACGAAAGCTTTCATTCCAAACTCTTTTATGGGAATTCCATTTCAAAGCTATATCCAGCCAAATTTTGATTATTTCAATGTTTTCGATATTTTAAAGCGAAAATTAGATTGCCAATGATGAATCTAAACAAGCACGATAGACATCTAAATATTAAAATAAAAGTCTAGAGCTTTCATAAAACTTTTCGCTAGAGAGAATTGCATTAAAACCTCTCGAAACCGCTAAAGGTAATAAGTTTCCGCCGAGCAGGAATGGGTAAAACTGGCAAGCAAAATAGCTGTTACTGCTTTCATTCGTTAAAAACTCCTAGTTTGAAATTTTTGTTGTTGGTATGCTAAATCACGGTAAGCTGTTTTTTACTTGCAAATTCTACTGACCAAAGTTGCCCAACAGAAACTTGCAACTTCGTTCCTTTCCTGTAAGTATTTTGTGTCGCATAACACTCTTCAGTAAACATTTTAAAAATTGTATGCTTACCAAACAAACAAATTTTTAATTTTTTGGTCCTGTCTAATAAGTACATATATACCACCAGGTTGTTGATTTCTTTAGCAACTGTAATGCATCAGCATTCGCGTAAAACGGCAACACTGGCCATAAATACTATTGTTTGGCGGTTTTTGCGACCTCAGCTTTTTAACCACACTGTAACTAGTAAATTTGCTGCCATTTGCTTTTTCCTCCTCTCTAACTTTTTTATCTTTTTCTTTTGCTTTAAGTAAATATTATGCAGTAGCGCTAAACTTAATATTATTTTAGTACTTTTATAATTTTAATTCTTACAGCACAGGACTTACCTCAAGCACCATCCTTTTACCGAAAGTGTTTAAGCTGCAAAAGTAGAAAAAGTAAAAAAATTTAGTCTTTTGCTTACATTTTATTACGTCAAACTTATAAAGTTGGTGATAGATATTTATGTTGAGAGCATGGTCTAGTGTGTAGGTTTTTTTATGAAAATTATTATTTCTTTATTTAATTATTAAAAGTTTTTATTAAAATAGAAAAGGAAAATTCAAGAGATCACCGCTATAACTTTCCTTATAAATATATTTCGGAAGCTGTTAGACTTCTCCATCAGAAATTATTCACCCTGTGTAATCGAAATATATCGGTAAAGATAAAAAAACTTTGTGTTTTTAATTAAACTTTCCAGACCTCCAGACAGCTTTAAAATACACTACTAGTTTTTTATATTAAAAAAATTTATGAAAATAAACAAAAGCGAAGAGCACAGTCGGATTGTCAAAAATGGACACAAAAACCAAAAATCCATCATGTGAAAAGCTAAATACCGCCAGATGGCGGTGCTTGCGTTATGCCAAAAGGAATAGAAATAGGATTAATGCCGACAAAAACCCAATAATTCCTTGAAATTTCAATAAAAAAGGGATGAGATGCTAAAATTTTAGGCAAGAGTTTAAAAATAATTTCTGAGTATGCGATTTTGTAGCCTATTAAGCCTCAGCCTCAAAAAGTACATGTCTCAAGGCTTTAAGAACTGGTTTTTTTGGACACTTTTTTTCCTGCATAAAAAACAATTGCCAAAACTCAACGAAATGTTTTAAAGTCTTGCGCGTTGTGAAACTAAAATTTAAACTTCGTACTCAAAATTCTCGTCTCAAACTTTAACGCTTTTTAAACAGAATTTTAGCGCTGCTAAATATGTGCTCTTTGCTCATTAAATACTCATCATAAATCTATAAATAATTTAAATCCATAAGGTTGCATGCGCACAAAATTATCTTTCATGAGTTCATCTTATTTAATGCATTTCGCTTAGAATCACCAATAACGCAAACACTTAAGCGCCCCATTCAGCTCAACTTTCGCCGTTCACACTTTGGAACACAAAACAAACTTTTTATAGCTTTAATTTGCGGTATTGTTTGTAAACAAATAACAACAAAAAAGTAATAAGCATAATAGCTATTTGATTACAATACATACATATGCAAACACATACATTTCCAAAAAAGACAGAGTTTTGTAATAGATCAGCTGTGGGGAGCATAGCTCTGACAGAAAGATATATAAAGATAACGTCGCCACAACGGTAAAAGCTGTTAAGTCCACTTTTCACGCAAAAAGACTTTTTCATACTAAAAAAAGGTGGGAAATTTTTTCACTTGGTGGTGAAAGGAAATTATGTTTTCAATGTAGAAAATCTCTAAATATTACAAAAAGAAGATCTTCTCACCCCAAAAAATTGTTAAGAGCTGTTAACTCTATCAATTATTTATACATTTTGAAATTTTGAGAGTTTGGGGCTGGCGCTTCTTCGTTCTTCTTAAAAATTTGCTGAATGGAGTTAGCAGGTTTTACCGCTCTGAGGATAACATGTATGCAAATACATACGTTCATAGAGATAGATCTGTAATAAAGGTTCTATATACAGACTGGCAAAAGCATATGCAAATAATGAAGTATTTATAAGCGCGTGTTTACAATCAGGCAAATGTAAGCAAACGAGAGGGAGAAAATTTTATTATTTCCTGGAATTTAAATATATTTGTAGGTGTATAAGTCCTATAAGACTGTAGTTATTTGCCAAGAGCAGATGTGACCTAATTACTTAAAGTAAGACAACTGTGTTGTTGGTAAATAGCGCAATAAATTTTGCTTATATTTTTGCTTAGCTTGCGTGGCTCACACCTACCAAAACAATTATAACCAGTTACTGAACAAAATATCCCTTCGGCAGATACAAACAGTACCACTAAGTTGCAGGCGTTGTTGTTTTCAGCTACTTCATTTTAGCAGCCAAAGCTGAAGGTGACAGTCCCCAATGCCTGAAAGCCCAAGAGGCTCATTTTAGAGCTCTAATTCACTTATAGGCGTAGAGATGGAGGAAGGGAATATCTTAATAGACGCAGTTTGTAGTCTTGCAATTTTTTGTGTACTAAATTATGGGTGTGAGATATCGCTTTATTGTTGCTTGTTGTTGTTTGTAACACCAAAATACTTTTCAAGCGGAAGATGTCAGCAATTTGTGTCAATTAATGTGCGTTGGGGTTCAAAGAAAATCGTAATACACACACGCAACTGCGATGGCAAGCTAAAGAAGCAGGGCGCACATGCTGGCTGATGGTTGAAGCATAGTAAAAACAACAACTTAATAAATAGTTACTGCTGGTTATCTGTTAAGTATCGGTATTTTTAGTATGCTTACCAAAGGCAGTGTATTTTCGTTTTATTTCTCCCAGGCAAGGTCAAGGAACTTCGAATAAAAATATTGTTTGCCACTTTCTGAAATCACGTGAATGCATTAAATATTTGAAATACCGTTTTTCCCTTTTTTTGTTCTACTTTTGAGTTACTTAAAATTTTCAAATCTACATTATTGCCCACTTTATCTTTTATCCACTCAAATCTAATATTTTCTTTTTTCTTTTTAATTTATTAAGAGATTGATAGAAATACCTTTAGTTTGATAATCATATTCGCATACCTCACTTAATTTTTAAAAATTTCAAATAGATGGCAACTCTGTATTTCCTAATGGCAACACTTAAGTAGAAGAACTTGATAAGGATATTATAAGGAGACAATAATGAATTTGTGCATATACATTTCCTTGCGACACGGTGTTACAGTTTCTTTAATATGAAATTTAGTTAGAGATTTGTATTAAATATTTGTGTATTTCATATACATAGTTGCTTGTGAAAATGCTGCTTTTCTGTGACTTCGTTCAGTCGACAGGCAAGGGAAGTCGTTCTTGTGAAAACATGTTTCCTTGCAGTGAGTATAAAATAACGAAGTATAATCCTCTCTTGACCAGCAAAGAAAACACTTCATAAGTAATTCGACTACATCTTGTATACCTCTCCTTATATACGTATAGCTCCGACTCATGGACAGTGTGGAAAAAGAAATCATTTCAATATTTTATAACATTTTTGGATGTCATTCATTCTTCAAATTTTTTCGCCAACCACTATGATGCAACAATGTGAACACTTTCTGTTGAATTTCGTGGAGTATATCTACATATAAGACAAACAACAGCCAAATACATCCACGCCCTTAGGAAATAACTGTACAAACAAGCATGTGAGAAGCAGCATAACAAGGCGCTGATGGAGTACATAAAACTGAAATACTTTTATTTGAACATTGAAGCTTACAAACGCCCGCCATTCAGAAATACTGAGCGCGCGGCAACAGCCAAAGTGTGGAAAATACTACTTACTGCCATACTGTGCGGTGATTCAAGGCAATTTCTCTATGAAATGTCAAGCTTTTTACAATGGCACCAATGAAGAAAATGAAATGAAAAATGAAAATGTAACAAAAAAATAATTACCGTGTTGTCGTGCTTAAACGCTTTACCGCTATAGTTAAGTTCAAGCCATGGTAAGTAAACAATTATAATAAAGCCTTAGTAAACCATCACCCTCTGAGCTTAAAACATATTTTTTATGTAAATGGTTTTCTAATATTTATTTTTCATATTATTATTATTTTTCCACTTTTCAAAAAGTAAATAATGCCACGGAGTTGCATGCTTTGATTTGGTTTTTTGTTATTTTTCCTTCTTTTCAAACTTTTGTTAGAATTACTTTAGCATTAAATGTAATTGTTGTGGTGCTTTTCAGTATCACTTGTGCCGTCAGATTTTCACTTGCATTTGTGGAAATTTTTGACACAACTTTTACGCTATTCAGCAGCTCTAAAGGTAAACGAAGAAGGGCGAATATTTCCATGAACGCAGAAAGTTTGAATTACATAATTCAGCGCTTTCAAAATAAACCAACAGGAACTCAACAAGTTAGTTTATTTTTATTATATTCACTCTTAGTAATTTTCGTTTCTTATGCAAATTTAATTTTTTGTTGATTGCTTTAGTTTTTTACGTTATTTTGTGCTATACTGACTAAAATACATAACTAAATTTAGTTGGTTAACAAGGAGGGAGTAGAGTGTTTGATTTAATTTATTTTGTTTTAAAGTATTTTAAGCAGCGGTACTAAATATGTATGGGATGCTGAAAATAATATACATTACAAAAATATGAATTCGGAAAAATAGCTAGCTATTTCCTTTGTAGCAATTGTAGAAAATAGTCCGTTTTAGCATACTGAAAATTAACTTAAGTCTAGTTAGACCATGCAGAGGAATCCAAAATTCGTTTACCACTCTTACTCGTAAGTAAATAAAAATATCCACATGGCAGCACAGATGGCCATGACAGCAATCAGCTGTTTGACGCAAACAATATTCCCACTCGTAAAAGTAAACACGCGCGAATTTGTGAAAATTGTGATTTTATTTATCGTTTGAAAATGTAAAAAAAAAAGATGGAGGTGAAAGAAGTCAGCGTAATTTACTTAAAAACAAGAAAGAATTTCAAGTAGGCTATACAGTTTGAACGATGCAACAATGACAGTGGCAGCGGCGTTTAATGCTTTGGTGGCCGATTTTCTTTATATCCATCGATGGAATACGCGGAATGGCTAGAAGAATAATGACAGTTCTTCTAGTCTTTGTTACGTATAAAAAATTGATTATGCACATAAATATAGGTTTTTTTTTTTTTTTGAAGTTTTACAACAACAATTAGCTCAACTTAATAATATTAAAGTATGAATTTAAATGAGGAGAAATTAATTTTGTTATAATACTCGAGAAAACTTAGCTAGGTTGTTAGATTCAAGTATTAAACTACAATGTTTTTGAATAATTTCTATGTAATATTGAACAACCAAGCTGCTGGCTAATTCAAATGTAATCAAGTCATAGCCACTGACTATTTTGGGTTGGAAAGCAGCTATATATAATAGCCATATTTGACCAGATTTTGGTCATCGCCGTACTAAAATAGTTAGTCCGCGTTTACGATAATATACAGTAAATCGTCACTACCAGTTATTTTGTAGCTTTTGCAATAGATTATTTTCCTGCAGGGTAGGTATTATGGAGTTTTTTCCTATGAGACGCTTTATTAAAGACAACCGCAAAATTAATCAAGCTATTATTTTTACTGGGAATGTTAACAGGCAAAAGGCAAAGCGCTTAGTTGGCGTAGTGGTAAGCACCAAAGCAGGTCTATTCGAAAATAGTGTTTATTTATAATATTTTACATATTATTTATTCTCAGAAAAGTAACAAACCCGGTCTTGAACTCGAAAAACTCAATTGAACCAAAAAACTCGACCAAACCTGCTTCGGAAGCTGCCTTACGCGCGTCCCCCAGCACATCACAGAATATGTTTCTTTCTTTGTTAAAAACCTTATTTAGCAGATGAAGTTACTGCTATAACACAAAAACAGAAATAAATTTCTTACCAGAAGTGGCGGCTTTCAGGAATTTTAGCTTTAATTATACATTCCCATGAATTCAATTAAAGCAAGTGCTCGTCACGGTTGGCTATGTAATTTTCATGAAGAAAACAATTTGTTAAAATATTTAGATGAATATGCATGCAAATGTGTGTATGTACCCTGCAGGCAACTGAGTGAGTATTGAGAAAAATTTCTAGTTCAGAACTAGGAATAAAGTGACAAATAAGAACTAGTAATAACCGACAGCTGGCAACCACCAAAAATTCATTTTTAATGATTTTTGCAAAAAAAGTAGTTTTTCTTACTTAATTCGAATTTTTATTTTTAAAATTAAATTGTTCAAGTTTCGTGTTTGAAGAAATAAAATGGAATGAGGTTCTTCATAACTATCGCAATACGTTGGGAACTCGAATCGCTAAGTAGAATTTAGGTATTTTTCGGAACCAACGTCCATAAACTAACAATAAATAAACTGCACATCACTTAGCCACTGCATTAAAACTGCACTCTGTGTTAAACAATCCTCAATACAGCCGTGAATCATAATCGAAGTTGTGTCAGATTAATTACTTAATTAATCGTGATTATGTGACACCGCGTGCAAATGTCATTAGTCTAGTTTAACACTGAACTTGGCTGCGTAATTGATTTGCTTGCTATTGACTAACCACACTCGCTAATTGTATCGCTTCGGTGGCCACTAATGAAGTGAGAAGTTAAACGAAATTTTCTGAAGTAATTAGAAGTTAAACTTCTGTGAGTTAAAATAATTAAAGATCACTAAGGTGCTTAATTTGCGGTTTGTGGCTAGAAATCGTTAGTGCGTCAACTATTTAAGGTTTATCCAACGATGTAGAATATGTGCACAGCAAACATTGTTAATGCGAACGTAAACATAAAAATAAGAAATAGCAGAATATAGTTCACGTAAATTGTTCTGGCAATGAACAAGGATGTTTGCAGTATGGCTACAGTTAATAGTTTTGAAAGAATTTATGATTACCACATTGTAAGAGAAATGCGTTTCAATACATTTTTTTGCAGGCCCATGAAAATATTGAGAAAAAAACTTAGAAAATTAATGCTGCAAATGCTAGTAACGGTACAAGAGTTAACGCTAGAATATAATGAAATGATTTTCTTGCAAATTGTTGGATACAAAAAAAAAGTCGTTATTTGAAAAATCACATTTATCATTATAAGCGCTTTATAAATGGTAATATCTCTGATCTCTCTTAGTTCAAATTCGCACAACTTAGATTGGTTTGACTTGTTAAATTCTCTGTTCATCTTTTTCTTCAGAACTGCCCATACTCCTTAATAGTTGTTTCTGGAATTTATTACAGTTAAGTTATTTACCGGCTTACACTAAGCGGCTTTTAATTTGAAAGCTAACCGAAAGAAATCCGCCAAATAAACCCCTTTTAACGTTAGAAGGAGATGGTGAAAACGGCCCTTAGGAATGATCGAAAGCCCACCATTAGTGCTGACACGCTTTTCAGATTGCACTCAATATTCTGAAAGCTTTCGCTTAGTGAAAACCGCTCACTTTAATAACAGAGTGCTATAAAATAATAAAGCTTTGCCCGCGATTTCTAAAAAATGTTCAACTGAATTATTTTCTGTGATACTTTGTACTTTGTAAACGGGAAACCAATGTTTTGTATGTGTACTTACTCCATTGAATTTATTTCATTTTATTTCGGCACAAAGTCATAAATTCAGTTTTACTTATTTTTATATATTTTTTACTTTTCAACACGCAATCAACACAGTTTTAAAATTTTGCTATTAAAAAGTTTGCTTCATACCAGAACTTCACAGCTTTGAGAATTGACGTGGGCGAACCTACAAAAAGCAAAAAAAAAAAAAAATTTTTGCAAAAACTGGAGGCTCATCCAACAAACGCGTATGTGTAATAAAGCATATGCAAATTACATCCATACATAATTGGCTCATTGTTGCAAGGTTTGGTACAAGAAAAAAATTTGGAAAAAATTTAAATTCTGCCCTCCTATAGAACCAAGACGTAATTTACTCACTTATAAATGTAATTTCATGTATGTGAATCTCTCAAGGGACGCGCAAACATAGCTTTTATAAAGGCACGTTATTCACCATAGAAAAATGTGTGCACCGAGTATTTGCAAGTAGTTTGCTATTGACGAGAAAGCTAAATTCATTATAATTTACTAACTCAAGTACAAATCAATTTTGTATGGAAAAATGGATCTAAAGAACAAGCACCGAGACTGGACCCTCGTCAAAACACTCAACATGACATTGAAGTACACAATAATGTAGGTTCAACCAGAAGAATCTCTTGATATAAATTTATCAAACACCGCACAGAAATAGAATAATCGAATTGCTTTGAAATACATAGTTTGTGTGTTATTATTAATTCTGCGAAATGTGATCGAATTAACCACGCCCCCTACAAAACTTAAATGCCGCAAAATACTTAAGGCGGTTTTTATATTTGGACTTTGGGAAATTCAAAGAAATTCATGTAGATTTTAATGAAATTTAATCAATAAATTTCCACATATTTACAAGTTATTTGCTTTAGCAACAGTTAGAAATTTCTTGGAAAAATATATTTTCTTGGCCTGCACGCTACGTCGCGGAGATACGTTCTTAAGCAAAACATACGTATTATGAACTTATGAATAAATTTGTGTCGAAGTAATAACTGAATTTAATAGAATAAGTTTCCCAATTTCGAAAACTCTGGCATGTGCATTAGGCGTTCTATGCGCTATGCATTTACGTGTCTGATGGCAATTTAGTCAGCTTAAAGGTTTAGATTGTTTCATTGGTATTTCAATGCTGTTTTGTTGTGTTTGCTTTTTTTTTATTTTTAGCTTTGCTATGTTGGCGTGGTTTTCGTCGGCTTATGGATTTTTAAAAGTTTACGGCACTTTTTTTTTGTATTTTTATAAATTTTATGTAAAAATCTATCAGTTATGATCGATGGCTTCAATAAGTTCTATTTGTCATATTCGCACTGTTTACCCTAATCCAGTTTCGTCATATTTGCAATTTCTTCTTGTTATTATATCGAAAATTATTTTTTGTCTTAAAATATGGTAGAGATTATTTTCAACAGCATTCAGTTTTGTAAACTTCAGTTCATTTATATAAGACTGTCTGTTTTTATTTTTTCTGTTCGGTTTCATGATTTGCTCTCGATTTTTATTTGTAAAATGAGCAAATTTTATAATTTTTTGGAGCGTTAAATTTTCACCGATTATTTTCTGAAATAGAGTTTTAAAACTAGTTATGGGTATTTGGGTTTTCTGTATTTTTGTCGACTTTTATATCAAAAAAAAATATGTATCGATAATTTTCTTGTATCGTTTTGTATCGATTTCTTTCGATAATTTTTATTTATTCTCCAAGCTTTCCAATTTTTCTAGGCTTTTAATTTGTTTAGCACTTTTTATGGATTTTTGCCGGTTCCCACAACAGCCGGTTCTATCGCACCGGAATGACCCGGGTTTTTTCACCCGGCCAAGGGCTGTTATTTCGGTGTAACCCTGTCCAGTCTGGGGCAGGGCGAAGCACTGTTAACAACAACAACAACAACAACATGGATTTTTGCCAAATCTCATTAATTATTGCCAACTTTTTCAAATTGTTTATTTGATTGCTGGGAATTAGAAATATAACCACTAGTTGGCGTTAGATGACCATTTAAAGAAAGAAGTTTGGCGTTCTTTTAAAAACTAAGCTTCTTACTTCTTGCAACGTCTAAGAAGATAGTCATGAAGTCCTATCTTTCCTCTTTTTTCTTTATGCTCACATTTCTTTTGAAGCAAATCATAACAGCTCAAATATGCCGTGTGATGAGCAACAACGCTCAGCTTGAATGCCTTGATAACCGCAGGGCTTTTTTGAATGCAAATTGTGCCTTCAGAGAGACTCACACAAACGCAGAAATACCTACACACTCGCATACAATCACAAAATCATTCACTGGCACGCTGAGCAAAAGGTCGCACTAAATATGCATAACTCTCATAATGCACAAAGCCAAAAGCGACCAAAACGAAAAGCGAAAAAAATACGACAAAATTCATTAAAAATTGATGCACTTTCGAGACTTGAAACGTTTTGGCGATGATGGGCGTTGGGGGCGTTAATGCATGCAATTACATACACATGCACATGCTTACATCCATAGATATCTTATTTGCATGAACTCTGGATTGATTGATCTGTATTTCTGCTTCTCGCACATTGAATAAGACATGAGATTCGTTATGTCAGCAACGTCCTTGAAGTAGAAATATTGCGAATATAATAGAAGTCAAAGCACAAGCAAATGTTTACTACGAATGCTGCACAGCATGTACTCGGATGTAAGTTGATAATTAAAAAAAAAAAGCACGCTTGCATTTGAAACAAGAATTTTGCGTTTCCACTTTGGTTGTACGCATTCATTGCTTTGACATGTGCCAGATGAAAGGAAAGTTAGGCAACATGCCCATTAATTAATGAAATTACTTAAAGCGGTGTCGTAGAAGTTTTGTAATAAAGGCACGCATAGCATTTTTAAAGGCAGAGATCAATATATGGCCAATAGATAGCGCTAATTACGTGAATGTGTTAGTTGCTTGAAAAAAAATTAGTTTTCAATGGGAGTAAAGCACTCACTAAGCAATAGAACTCCCACAGCAACAGTGTACAAGTTTTGTTTGATAAGTCAGTAACTGGTATAACTTAGATTCAACCGCTCACGTTTGTTTCTTCACTGAAAAATTAGTATTTCGAGAGCCTTGAAAAGGGAAGGCTTACAAAGAATTAAAAAACGCTGGACTAAATGTATCGGGTTAACGGAATATAATTTTTTATTAAAAAAGTCATAAATTTTCAAACTGCAAGTAAAAAAGCGACTGTGCACGTGTGAAGGCCAAACATAGCTCGGCTCCCCGGGAGTACGAGCCCCTGCGGTTAAAGGTTTGGAATATGCCTGAGGTAGGCATACCGGTCGTAAGAGGCGACTAATATCCACAAAGGTAATGACGAGCAACTCGATGGGTGATCTACGGATATGATGCCTCTCACCTTTCATTACCCATCTCTCCTTGCTTACGGAAGGAGGGGTGACATGACCTAGAAAGTTCCACTGGTCATAAATCGTTACCACGACAATCGGGTAGTACTGCAAGGGAGTACCGGAGCGCACCGGATTCATATCCGGCCAAGGACTGTCAGTTCGTCAACACTCCCCAAAACCTTCGGGGAGTGTTTCTGTCGTTACAACAACAACAACCCGGGAGTATGACCGATAACTGATATGTAAAATTTTATTGTAACTTTATCGCTACATTGTACACACTCTTGTTAACTATGAATTGAATACTAGTTTATTAACTTAAATTTATAAACAAATATTTCAAATTTAAATTCAAATTTAAAATTTTGATTCATGTATTCATGAAACGAGCTCAAGGCCAAGAATACTAATTTTTCACTTTTTGAATTTTTATGAAAATTATTATTGTTTTCACTTATTAATAATCATTTTAATTAATTATTAAAAGTTTTTTGATTGAATAGAGTAGGAGTAGGAATAATAAATAGAGTAGGAATAATAAATTTAATTAAGGGTTGACATGTTTAACAAAATATTATTTAAAAATTTTTAAATTAGGCAAAAGATTTTATTTTTAAATAATAAGTAACATTTTTCATATGTTTAACAAAAAATATATAATTTACTACACTTTATTACTAATTAATTTACATAATTTCTTTGAAAATCCAAGTTATATTAATGTATGTATATAAGTGAAAAATATTTAAAAATTTGAAAAAATTCAAAATTATTATTTATTTAATTTAATAAAAGCAACCATTTTAATTATATTAGTTGATCAATGGCTTAATAAACATTTTATTATTTTACAATTTATTTACATACAGTGGTGAACATAAGTATTGGCACAGTAGTTTTCGACGATTTTCACAAAATTTTGGCTTTGATAAAATAATTTTAACAAAGACTATATAAAAGCACGTGTCAGGGTCTATTACAAAAACTTTAAATTTTATTTTAAAAATGTACGCAAAATTCTTGAAAATTCTAAGAATTTTAGCAAGATTTTAAACTTTTTTCTTAGAATTTTCAGAATTTGTTGGAGTATGGAGTTTTGTAGGCCATTTAATTTTAGTACAATAATGTGCTAGTCTTAAGTTCGTAACACATTTTGCTATTTTTTGGCAATTTTTTTTCTTGGAGACTTCTGTCTTTTTTTCCATACGATTTTATGAACTAAATTTTTTTTATATGAAAAAAAAACACTTTAGCTCGTCGGGTAATTTTATTTGGAGAGGTTCACTTTTTGAGTATATATAAAGTGCGAGTTTTAAATCGGTACCGTTAATTTTTGACATTTGTTTTTGCAATAACATTTCACATTTTCGTTCACTGAATGAAAACTTCTACCGAAAAGTTGAGATACTTATGACCGATTTAAAACTGCATTCTCGCAAAGTAATTGCTGTCGTCATAGTGCAGTTAAGGCTCTACATATCCACTGTATCACAGTTTTCAATATCGAGTTGTGTTCACTCACAAGTATAATTCAATTATAATTTATTATTTCGTTTTATATCGCATTGAGGATGTTTCAACTTTATTGCTACATATCGATGATTCACTTACGCCATCACAATACAAATGAAAATCCAGCTGAATTGCGCACCGTTTTCTGAACGTGATATGATTTCACGATACTCCGCTTCAAGTGAAGGGGAAGAGAACAAAAAATAAAAACAAAAATAAAAAAAAACTTCCAAATGCATTGTTTATATTGAAAAAGCAATACAGATAGGATAGGTTGTATCTACTCATTTATCCTATATAAGCGCGCTGCGGTACTTTCGCCCACTGCCACTGTCACTTACATCAATTGTTCAATAAGAGCTCGAGTAAGATTTATTGGATACTATCGATTGTTGCAGTTTCTCATTTGGAAGCTTCATGCAGTATGACTGAGTTGTAGTTTCACCTATCAATTGCCGACGTGGTGGAGAGTAGATTACTTCTCTGAATTGAAATCAATGTGTGAGCTTATATGTGTAAGCGCAGGACTAGTTCAAAAACTTACTGACCTACTTCAGACAGGCATATGGAGAGTTGAGTCAAAGATCAATCTATTTCAAAATATCTTTGGAAAACGCCCTATTTCAGAATTCGTTTGAAGAACGCCCATATCATACCCCAGAATTCAAAAATGACCTATCTGAGCAACAAATATATTTGGACTTTTCGTTCGGATGTGGTGTTTTCATAACTCATTCAGAGCTACAACGTTTATCAAAATAGTTTTTAAGTAGTGCGCTTTGGAAAAAAAATGTTTAAGTACGGTGTTGCTCAAATAAATTCTGCGATAGGACGCTTTTATAGAATATTTTGAAATAGGATGATCTTCCACGAAGCCTTCAGTATGCAATTTCAAATTAATATTTCTTACAACCAAGTTTGGCCGCCGTGGTGTGAAGGTAGTGTTGCCGGCCTACCACACCGAAGGTCCATGGTTCGAGCCCTGGTACAGGTAACATTAAAAGTGATTTGAAAAAAGTTTTTCAAAACGAGGTTGCCCCTCGGCAGTGGTTTGGCAAACTCTCCGAGTGTATTTCTGCCATGACAGGCTTCTCAGCAAAAATTCGTCTCCTTTGTAGATGCCGTTCGGAGTCGGCAAAAAAACTGTAGGTCCCACCAATTTGTAGGAAAAATTCAAATCGGCACACCACAAATTGGAAGAGAAGCTTGGCGCAAAAATCTCTTAGGAGGTTTATGATGATATACCTGTTGTATATCGCGCCGTAGAGAGAGAGAGAAGTTTGGTATGGCTAGAACATATGGTTCTACCATTTCCGAAATTTTTAACTAGTTCGGAATTATAGAGGAACTACTGTAGCGATGGTCAAATTTCACACCCTCGCACAGCGAAAGCAGATTTTCCTACAGGGTATATTTATATGTCCATGCTTGTGTGTGTGTGGAAATTGCAACTGCTGGAACTGCCATTTTTTACCAATCATTGGTGATTTCAACTGCAATATTGTTACATATTTTTCAAAACCACTACATAGACAAATGACTTTAAAACATAAAATTATATACTACTCGATCTTTTAAACTGCGACTGCTTGAAGGAGCGAATAATGGTGGAAGAACGAGGTCAGATTATTTTATGTTATTTATTTTGTTAAACTATACCTGGCTGGGAGAAGTAGTAGTGGATAGTATTTAACACATGCACAAATCTATGGTTTCATCAAGGTGTAATTACAGGGTGGCTGATGAATTTTGCTACATTAAGAAACTCAAATAATTTTTTTTTCAGTGTATGGAATTCATTTTTCTTTTGTTCATTTTAAAGCTCATTAAATTTTATTATATAATATAGCTTAATTAGTTTTAAAAATAATGGAATTTAAATGCCCCACCTGCTCGTCGATGCATGTGCGGCATCTTACCAAAAAGTTGTTCATTACTGCTTGGAGAGTTGAGACAGGAATAGCCGCAATTGTTTCTCGAATGGATTGCCTTAGTTCATTCAAATTTGTTGGTTTTGCTTTGAAGACTTCCTGTTTGCAATAACCCCACAATAAAAAGTCAGGTGCAGTAAGGTCAGGCGACCTGGGTGGCCAACGGAATGTGGAGTTTCTGGATATCAGCTTATTGGGAAATTTTCGTCGCAATTCTGTCATAACAGGTTGGGCTATATGAGGAGCTGCACCATCTTGCTGAAACCACACAGAGTTGAAAGAAATTCTCATTCGGCGTAATTCTGGATAGAAAAACTCTCTCAACATGCTCAAGTAACGGTCTCCAGTAACCGTAACGGTGTGACCGTTTTCTTCGAAGAAGTAGGGCCCGACAATGCAGCGTGATGAAACTGCACACCACACTGTGACACGAAGTGGATGCAATTCCGTCTCATGGAGTATCTGTGGGTTGGAAGCACTCCATATTCGACAATTTTGTTTGTTTATGTTGCCGTTTAAATCGAAATGGGCCTCGTCACACATGAAAAGACAGTTCAACATGTTTCCATCCTCTTCCACCATTTGAAGCATCTTCTGGCAAAATTCCAAACGAATCGGCAAGTCTGCAGCGTTCAGTTTGTTGGCCATTTGAATTTTATATGGGAATAAGTCCAAATCTTTGTGCATAATTGACTGTAATGACTGTCTGCTTACACCCATTTGAGCAGATAAGCTTCTTGTCGAAACACGTGGATTGTTTTGTATGGCAGCAGCTACAGCAGCGATTGTTTCCTCCGTTCGAACTGAAGGGTTTCGATGGTAAGGTCTTCTGTTGACTGTCCCATGCTCGGCAAAATTGTTTACAAGTCTTATTATGGTCCATCTGCTCGGAGGATTGCCGCCAAACGTGCACCTATACTCTCTTTGAACCGAAACTACGGACTCCAGTGCGTGATAGCGGCGGAAAATCCAAATTCTTGTTTCAGTGTCCCAGTTATCCATTTTTGTTAAATGTAAAAGTCAATCTGCAAAATAAAAAAAAAATTAACCAGATTCATTAAATAGAAAAAAAGTTATTTAATTTTTTTTGGTAGCGGCTTTCATTAGCCACCCTGTATGTTAGGTATAATTGATCATTATCTAACGGATGAATGCATTTGAACTAGGAAAAGCATCGAGTTACTGCAAACATAAATAAATGTACTTGGAGATAGAAGTTAAAACTTGAGATAGTCGAAGATTCAAATTTGGTATTGCTTATGGAAATTCAACAAAGCCCCAGAATATAAATTTTTAGAGCGAGGGAGAGCGAGAATAGGATTAGAGGGAGAAGGAGAATGAAAGGAAGAGGGCTAGGGAAAAGGAAAGGAAAATTCGATAAAAACTGCGTATAACTAGAGCACTTCCCTCGAAAAACTGATAAAACTTAGTTTCAGTCAAGGGAATTGTCGTAGGGAAACATATCTGTTGCCAGTTTATAACGTACGCGAAACTAACATTGTGCTACCAAAAATACTTATTCCAAATATAACTTTCCAAAAGAAGGACAAACACTCAAAAGTGCTTACAAATCCCAGGACATAAATCCTTTTCCCCCCATGAATAGTCACACACATCTACACAAACAAATAAATGAAATAAAACTGTCATTCTGACTGACAATGACTACCCCGCAACGTCAGTTGATGAGGGTGTTGCTCTTTTTTTCTTTTTCTTTTTTGCTGAAATTGTTATTGTTTTCGCAAACACAGTGGCTTCACGCAATCCTCAAGCATTCCTACAGAAACAAGAGACTGACAGCACACAAAGTTATTTTCTCAAAACAATGGAATTGAAATATCAGTTTACAAGGATTGTGTTTAACAAGTATATATAGCTACGCCTGTGCGAAATGTCACTTACTTTTATAAGGTTTTACGAGTATGCATACATAGCTATGTACATATATTTGTGTCATTGTATTAGTAACAGCGAAACTTAAATCTTTGTTGAATGGTGCATTTTGTTAAAAGATTTCGCATTTATGTCTGACAGTTTTATAATGCAACTTACACGTGAATAGACATCCATACAAACTTATATATACACATATGCACATACATTAGGGTGGAAAAACACAGCATTTGAGGTGACCCAGACGCTTCTTTGTTAAAAGTAATCAAGAAGGGTGGTTCCAACAGAAAAAACAATTTTTTTAAAACTGTTGTGGGGGCAATACACACTCAGAAGTTGAAAAAATTATCTTAGTATGATTTTTGTAAATAAATGAAATCATCAAAAATTTTAACTGCTGTGTTTTGCAATAGAATGAAAAAGGCGAAAGATCAAATGATAATTCTTTGATGTTTTTTTTGATTTTGTACCAAGAATAAAGTTTTCCGTTGTAGCTACCCTGCAACCAATCGTGCTACTGATTCCCAAAGAGCGTGATCCACGATCAATACCAGTGCGCTACAACTGATCCCAACTACTCTGTTATAGGCATAGTTGGGATAATACGATTTTCTTTTCACTATACTTACGCCCGATTCTGTTTTCCTTCTTATAATTGAAGAGTACGACACAGAATATTTTAATTAAAAATACTTTTATTTAAGTTTAAGATATATGTAAGATTTGTCAGGATAGAAGTTTGCTTGTCCGACCGCACCCGTAAGAGAACAAAGAAGATCTGTCCGATAGTAAACGTTCAGGCATAAAAGAGACCAATTCGTCTTTTCATAGGACATCATCTAGCGAAATGGATCACTTCCACGCATACAAAGGGATCAAAACTGGCATTGGTCGTATGCTCCTTTGCGACTCATTACGAATTCATCGTAGACTAATCGCATTTTTTGCATTGTATTATTCATTTCTTTTAAAATCGAGTATGTCACCTCAAAATATTGAGTAAAAATAACTGACTACGCAATACATTTGTATTATGAAGCATGAATTCCCGCCGCATATATACGGCGTCCGTTATTTTTCAAAGTTCCATAGTCTTCAAAACGCATTACTTCTTAATTTTTTTACACCGAAATCGTGTTTAAAGTTCTTTATAAAAATTGTATTGGATTTCAGAACTTCCTGATTTTCAAGTCTTTTCAGCCTTCCTTAAAATTTTCTTATGCATAGGACAATATCTCAGGTTAACAAAAAAAAGGTTCACTTGAACCAAAAATTCTCTTCAAAGGAATGTTTTATGCAAGCACTTTCAATACACAATTACTATTATTATTATTACTTAGCTGCATCAGGTTGGAATGCAGCGATATACAAGTCCGTTGTGGTACCATATTATCATACGGTGACACCGACTCTTAACTTCCTAACGAATCGCTGCGTTGCAATGATAAAGTTCCATGCTCTGAACAGTACGGCGCATACAGGCTTAAATGATGAGAGAAACTCGCTTCGCGTAACATTGCATTCAATACTGGGTTTGGTATTGTACGAGAAGTTCCAGTATTTTCGACCAAAGCCATCTTTATTTATTTAGTACCAGCCACCTGGCCGATACTTTATATAAACCGTGAGCTTGATCATCCACTCCTAAAGGCAGTATGTTACCATAGGCAGTCGCTACATTCTCGTTTAGATCAACGCAAGACCACTTGTTATAACTTAGCCAACAACTTGGTGCCTGTGAAGTGACAACATTACCAATACTCAATGCTAAAGTACTGTTCAAATCAGGTACACGGCTATTAAATGGTTAATCAATGTATGCGGGATAACCGTGAGCATGTCTGACTGCTAGAGTAATAGTGCAACTAACACAGGTTTTAGTCAGAGAAAAATTGCGCACACCAAACTAGAAATAGCAATTCGTTTGACTTAATGGCTTAAGAAATACTGGATTGAAGTTTTTATTTTACTGAGCAAAAGTATCGCAACGTACATATATGCGAACTTAAGCATTGGAAATGAAATCCGTGCAATTATAAGATAAGAAGTGTTGTAATGCCCACGTAGACATTCAATGCGATGCAAGCCGAGAAACTCAAGAAGATTTGAATTACATCAACATTATCGACCAACGCACAGAATGCCGAAATTCAAGTGGGGATATTGAAGCAATAGAAGTTCTAGCCTGGGGTCGACAGATCCCGGCCTACTTAATATGTGTACATGTTGGTGCAATCCACTTGTAACTCCTTACAATGCTACCTAGAACGCTCATGTTGTTGTTGTTCCTCTGAAGGGACTATTGATGACTCTCACACTCATCACCCCCACCCTGGTCTCAGATTCACTAACAATGATAATATCGCTGGCCACAGACCATTCCTATATGTTCTCTTTTACTTAGGGATGTCAGAGTATATAAAGCCAATGTTTGACTTGACCTTGTGTACTTCTCTTGGCTTCATTTGGTTAGTCTCACTGTCATACATCACATCACAGAGAGAAAAAAAATGCATCCATAGCAAAAATTAATGTAAATCTTATGCACAAACGCTATGTAAGTGAAATCTCTGCAACAACACTTAGAATCACATTCTTACATTTAACACCATGACATCATTTTATTGCTCGTAATGCAATTTTTTGTTTACTGTTTTTGCTGTTTTGTTATCTCTGTGGATGTTATCAATTGCTTGTATTAGCTGTAAATTTCTTTAATGCTTACTCATACTTCCGTAATAAAACCGGCAAGATAGAGAGGAAGATTTACATCAGCTGCATTGCTTAGACCGTCGTGTTGGTCATACATGCACGTACAGAGTGTTTCATAAAGTGGTATTGAAACTTCTTAAAAATGGAGAGCAATATACTTGATGATTTATTATTATTTGCTTTGTTCGAAAGTTAAATATATTTACGATTTCACTAAAAAAAAATGAATACGAGGTGTGTTCAAAAAGTATCGCGAATTTTGTGTTTTTTCAAAAATTATTTATTTATTCATGAATATCTATTTTGTCCCCTTCAAAGTAATCCCCATGAGATATTATACACAAGGTGCCAACGGTTTTTCCAATCTTCGAAGCACTTCAAAAAATCATTTTTTTGTATCTTGTTCAGGTCTTGTTCAGCTCCTCCTTCGATGCCGTCTTTATCTCGTCAAGAGAAGCGTAACGTCATCCTTTCATGGGCCTCTTCAGTTTAGGGAACAAGAAAAAGTCACAGGGGGCCAGATCTGGGGAATACGGTGGCTGCCGCATCATTAGTGTGTTGTTTTTGGCCAAAAAGTCGCGCACAAGCAACGATGCGTGAGCAGGGGCGTTATCGTGGTGCAAAAGCCAATTTTTGTTCTTCCACAAATCCGGGCGTTTCTGGCGGATTGCTTCGCGCAAATTGCGCATAACTTGCAGGTAATATTCCTTATTGACCGTTCTTCCTTGTGGCAAGAACTCATGATGCACCACGCCCCTGCAATCGAAGAAAACTGTCAGCAAAACTTTCACATTCGACCGAACTTGGCGCGCTTTTTTCGGTCTTGGTTCGTGCGGCAGCTTCCATTGAGATGATTGAGCTTTGGCTTCCACGTCATAACCATAAACCCACGATTCGTCACCAGTTATGACCCTCTGGAGCAAATTTGGGTCGTCGCGGACAGAGTTTAACATCTCATTAGCAATGTTCATGCGATGCTGTTTTTGGTCACAATTGAGCAATTTTGGTACGAATTTCGCGTAAAAGTCGAAGACGATCCAAAACACGTGCAAGCAAAGCAGCTGTCAACAATTAACTGAACATTCAAAATGGCCGAGCTTGTCGGCATAAGTGAGAGACATGAGTACCAACATAACGCCACAAAAAATTCGAAATTCGAATATACGTAACCAGCGAAAATTCAAAATTCGCGATAGTTCTTGAACACACCTCGTATACCAAAAAATCTCAGGCACAGAGACAAAATTATTGCAAACCCCCATATGAATCACCCTTTAAATATATAGATAGCTGTGTAACGTCTATGCACAAGTGTGGGCTAAGCGGAAGTAGAGAACAACTAAAAAGTAATAAAACCATAAAATTAGCTGCCATAAAATTTGGCATGTCTTTCTAGGTTCCTAAAAAGCCCCTTTAGGGAAAATCGCTAGTACACAACCGCGTGTAGAACATTCTTAGCTGCTACTAGTTCGTAATCAATCTCTTTTACTTGCAATCAATATCGACATAGTAGCTGGTGTTTTCCAGACTAGAACTGACACGCATAGTTATTTGATCGAATACCAAATGACTGGAGTGGCTGAATACCGAGAGCGAAAAAAGTGCCCAAATAGCTAGCACCCACCGAATAAGTTCTGAACCAGAAAATTGACTTACTACCCTACCAACCATCAGCGGACGAAAATTGGAATAAAATATGGGTCCTGCAACTCAAAAATTTGGATAAAAAGTTCTCTAATTTGGTTTTACGAGTATCACTTTTTAACCGTGTTGAACCGACTCTACGCATAGCTTCGAGGTCTGATAGCCTACATACTTTTAAGCGGTTGGTGCTTTGCAACAAAATTTCATAATTTGGCATTTTGGTTACTAAAAAATGTTGATCGTGAATCCTCCTTCGTTTATCCACGCTTGGTAGAACAGTTACTGAGCTCCTTGCAGGGGTCTTGTAGGTGCCGCACGTACACCCGCATACATCACAAACAAATAAAATGTGTAACTTCTGCATATCTTACAACCTACAACTTTTTTTGCCGGCACTATAAACCTGTATTTCGTTCCGTTTGTTGCTGATATACTCGTATAGCAGTGATTGAACAAAAACAACAGCAACAGACACAAAATAACAGTAAATTGCACAAGCGAGATATCATGCAGCTTTTAGTTGTTAGTGGTTCTGCCCCTAAAAGTATGCTAACAAAAATTATGTGCCAGCAAAGCATTTTGCTTAATGCTGCCAAAAAATCCTCCCAACCTTGTTCAGAACAAGAAATGCCACATAAAAATGTGGGGAAAAGTGGCAAAATATAGAAATTTGCTGGCAAAGGTATTAAAGTGAGGTATGTTGGTGTTAGCACTGAAGGTTGGCAAATAAATTCTAGGAATTGTGAGGCTCATATATCCATCGGAATAAAAAAAATATTTCCTCTATATGTATATAAGTTTTGCTTAAATATTTACAAGTTCAGCTTTGCCAGACGTTTACTAGTCAGGGTAACTTAATTAAATTAAAGTAAACAAACATTTTTTATAAAGGCATACGTAACGGTTTTAAAGAGCCAACTTGAACTGAGGTGAAATATTGGTTGGCACTAAGGCTCGGTAAAAAGTAGTTTGAAATGACCTAAAAAACTCAGAAATAAAATATTTATAATAACCTCGTTTAAAGTGCATATACCGTCTAGCCAGAAGCTGAAATGGAAATGTTGGGAAATCAAGTTTAAAGGTGAATTGCTTTCGCAAAATCAGTATATTTGATCTGTTTGAGCTGACTTAGATTTAACAAGTAAGGAAAGGGCTGTCTTCGACTGTACCGAAGACTTTATACCTTTCATGAATACGCATCGCGGTTTTAAGTGTCCGATCCTTACTCACAATTAGTACAAACTCTGCAAAACTGATTATTTGAAGATACATAGCCCAAAACCCATTTATCGAAACTATCGATTGTATGGCAGCTATGCGTTGTATTGCTCCGATCTTGTTGATTCCGACAAATGACTAATCTCATGCCAATGGCGGCTCCATACCAAGTTTCATTAAGATATCTCAAAAACTGAGAGACTAGTTTGCGTACAAACAGACAGACGGGCATGGTTAAATCGACTCAGCTCATCGCCCTGATCATTTCGGTATATTTATTGGTGGGTCTATCTCTTCTGCTTCTCATACTTAGAAACATCGGACCAAAGTTATAATACCATTTCATGTTCATGAAAGGTATAAAAATTTAATCCAGTGTTTTTTACAGAGTGCATGTAATAAAAATGTACATCAATCAATTAAATAGTATTGTTTGAAGCAGATTTTAAAATTTATTTAGTAAACTTGAAATTTTATTATGTTTACTAACTTCAAACGTCGAACTGTGTGCAATGTAGTTTCAAAAAATAAAATAGTTTGATTTTGGAATGGTTACGTATTTTAAGTTGAAGTAGTCTATCATAATTACAACCCAAAAAGGCTAACTACACTGCTAAAATCAATTAATAAACAGAAATGCTACGTCCTTGCTTACATTGAGTGTAATAGTTTCAGTTCATCATGTAACATGTTAACAAAAACAAAAAGAATACTTAATTTGTAATAGTTACTATAGCATGTAAATTGATAACCAGCACACATTTTCATTTGCAAAGTTGTCAAAAACTGCCGGCAAAAGTTTGATCGTATCGGTTGGGCGCGATGGTGGGTAATACGTTGGGTCTATTATTATATTCTCCTTTTCTTTTTTTCGTTTCTTCTCTTCTTTCACAATGCACTTTCTTGACTATTCTGCCTTTTACTGATTTTAATTAGAGACTGTCTGTTGTTTCCAAGTACTGCGCGCCCTAGCGGTGGTATGACTTGCAATTTTCACTCAGATTTCGCTGCTGCAGCGGATTATGATTTCATGACAACTAGCTGCGGTGATAAGAAAACATGAGTGACAGTGATTACAGTTGGTTGCGTTTTCTCTTTTGTTGCTCTATCCATGGTAGGCTACTAATTAAATGGAGACATAAATGAAAGCAGAAAGCCAACAACAGGTGAATAAAGGTTAATGCAACTACATTGTAGAAAATGTTTTAAAAAATAATATAAAATTATTTAAGTTAAATAATTATACAAAGGCAAAGTGATACAAAAGCGCAACTTAAATATTAACTTGAAGTCAAAGTTTTTTAAACGCTGTGAAAGTTATGGCTTGAAGATATTTGTTGTAGCTAAGGACATGACAGACAAGAAGTTGGAGTTCAAAAAGAAATTCTCTACTTCCTCTATTGTTGAATACTGTTTCGAAGGATTTCGCTTATGTGGCATAAAATCAATGATTCCAAGTTTTATAATGTAGTTTTCTCTACATTTTACAAACTGTTTTACCGACTCAAAGCAATATGTTCTCCCATCTCTTTATAATAAACTGGTTGCTTTACTTCATAAACAAATATCTGATTAATGGATTATGATTATTATTAGTGTGAATAAAAGACAGGCCTTAAAATGTTTTCATTGTGTAGAATCGTCTCATACGAGATGTAGATGTTTAGTATGGAGATGTTTAGTCAACAAAGTTGACAATAAATTTTAGAAATATATTTTCTTAAGAAAAGTTTTAATAATAATAACACTCCGCTGCAGCCGTCTTATAAAGGGATGGCTCTCGATTTCGACTCGCTTGATCATTGTCATCATTATCAGGAACTTCGTCGTACAAAACGTCCGTATTTCAAAAAGTTCTAAGCAAATATAAAAGCTGATTACTGCATATATTTTAAGTTGAAAACGCCATTTATTTCCTTGTTTAGAAAATTGTTTGAGATCGATTTAGCTTTCGACTCTAGCGTGGTTTAACTATATTTAGCTTTCACCATAGCTCATTGCTCGTTCTCCAACTTATTACAAAAATATCCCATTATCAACATCATTGCGTGCATGGAATTTCCTGCGACATGCATTACCTTCCGCGAAAGCTTCTCTTGTGACAAATTCATTCATTCATGTCAGCAATTTTACCGAATTTCATCAAATGGTCCCTTCTTTCATCCCACGAAACTGTTTTTGTTTCAATGACCCTCATCCATAACAAAAAACAATGTTTAAAGCCTTGAATTAATTTAAAAAGTTAACTGCTCAAACGGCATTTAATTGCGGCATTTAAAATCATAAATAATTTGACACACAAAAGCGCGCACTGTTCACAGCACACGGACACTTCCTCGCACAGGCACTGTAAAGGCAAGCAGCAAACATATTTTGTTTGTCCGTTAAATAAACGAGCTATACTAGTCGCTATGAGCCTAACTACAAACTGGTTTGCAATGGATGCAAATTGGCACTTCCAAAGCGTTGAAGGCGAAATTGAAGGATTTTTTAGTAAAGAAATTTTTATTGTGATAAAAAGGTTTTTTCAAGTATTTTTGCCAAACACATTGAGATTTTTTAACGCACTTCGTCGAGGATAAGCGAGCCGAAGTTCTACCCAAAATAAGTCACTCGCTTTAACTCAGTATATTACCGGGAAAATGTCGCATTAATTCAACTTGAATGCCAGCAAAGCAGCTCACAAAGCGAAGTCATAAATTATGTGATATCCTCAATAATAAATGCATACTTTTAGGCGTTGAGATTTAAACAAACCACTGCAAAGGTGCGTAGCAGCATTTAAACGCTACTTGTGTGGATAGTAATAAAAGCTGTATGGCGGCCGCCGTGGTGTGAAGGTAGTGTTGCCGGCCTACCACACCGAAGGTCCATGGTTCGAGCCCTGGTACAGGTAACATCAAAAGTGATTTGAAAAAAAAAAAGTTTTTCAAAACGGGGTCGCCCCTCGGCAGTGGTTTGGCAAACTCTCCGAGTGTATTTCTGCCATGACAGGCTTCTCAGCAAAAAATTCGTCTCCTTTGTAGATGCCGTTCGGAGTCGGCAAAAAACTGTAGGTCCCACCAATTTGTAGGGAAAAATTCAAATCGGCACACCACAAATTGGAAGAGAAGCTTGGCGCAAAAATCTCTTAGGAGGTTTATGATGATATACCTGTTGTATATCGCGCCATAGATAGAGATAGATAGTAATAAGTTGATTCGTATCATAGCTAAATAAAATGTGTATAAGGCATACGTTCTTTGACAAAAGCATTTCAAAGGAGGTCATATCACTTTTCGTTTATTTGTTAGAATAAAAGTCAGAGAGAGAGGATTGGTATCAACGCAAAAAGTTAAAGGAGTGAAGAATGACATTTCATTTTATGTTTTGAAGCTTAAAAGTTTAGAGTGAGTGCTTGAAATTTGGGCTCATTTTTATCTTTTTTCCGCCCCTATCCAATTCCTTTTCTTCACCATCTAATTTAATAGATCAACACGATTTTGATATCGTTGAAAAGACAAAATCTTGACCATGTATTTTTTTCTAAAATTTAAATTTTTGCCATATTTTGTGCTGCGTCACTGAAACTTCTCCAAACAAAATGGAAAATTTATACATCGTTAGAAGGCGGAAAATATTCTCCTTTCAGTGGCGCTAACATTTGCGGCTCTGTTCTAAATAATTTTGCATCTGGAGGATTTTCTAACCGAAAATCGCTACTGTCGGTAATGCAATACATGTAAACGCACTTTGGAAAAGTGGTCACAAACGAAAAATGAGTAATAGAGAATATAAACAAAACTTGAGTGAAATTTTTGTGTAAAAAGTCGGTATAGTACTAAAAAGGTGTAAAAGTACACAGATTATTTCCATCCGGTAAAAATATATCGCTACCACACCGGAATCAGTCGGATAAGAATCGCTAGAAATAAAAATATGGGCCAATATATGCATCTATATATACATCCACCTAACTAGAGATTTTAAGTTTTCGAATGATTGGTTACAACTTGGGGTATGTCTTTTAAAAACCAACTTTGCCCTCTCACATAGTTTTATTGTGGGGCATTCATCACAAACCGTCTGCCTAACTGCTATGCAAACTAAGCTGCCTGAAAGTTTTGCGGTACATTGCAACTGTCACCGTTGTCCTTAACATTAGCCCATATGCGACCGCTTAATCAAAGTGAGAAGCTAAATTTGCAATTTCACGCCTTTTTATTGCGTAAACAAATTAAAAGTGATTAAATATCGACGAGCACAACAAACATGATTACATGTCTTGCGAATTATGTCCATATAGAACAACTTTACGACTTTCCCTTAACTTCTGTCATTGATACCCCAAACTGAATATTCAAAGCTTTGCCGTCTACTGTTTGTGACATTCATTAGCAACTTTTCTGAGGACTGCAGCACACCCACACACATGTACGCTGCTCTGCCTTACTTGCTGTGAACATAATTCGATATGATGAAAAAAACTTGAAACTGCCAACATACTTTGCCTATTATTTCACTTGATATACTGCTACAACCATATTCGAGTAAAAGCTGTTGAAGCAATGTAGCCAAGAAAGCAGTGAAAAGCGAAGCGAAGCACTCGTCAACCGCTGCACAAAAACTTTCTTACAAACTTGATTACTTAAACCACATAAAGTTTTCAAATGAGTAGGAAAGTTTTTGTGGCAGACTTTTGAATAAGCAATCAAAGTTTTTTATAAGCTTTTCTAATAATTTTGATTATTGTAACTAATACAATTGCAGTCATTATTTGAACCACTTGCCAATGTCTGCTTGAGACATTTTGCAAATCTTTCATTTGTTTCTTGAAACATTTTTGCTTTTGTAATTGCTGTAATGGGCAGCTGTGACATGGCATTCATATTTCATATTTTTTTTCTTATTCCATTTGCTCAGCATGTGTCCTATTGATCAGCTGCTCGTGACATTTAATATGAAAATATGATTCAAGGTTGTTATCTAGCATGCAGGCAGCTAATTAGTTTAATCTGTATATCTACTATATATATAAATAATTAAAACTAAACTTTTCGTAAGAGCAAAACAGCCAATCTGCAGGGCGGATTTCTTCGCTACAAAGTTTAAAATTACAAATTCACTATACAACACGATATTGGCGTATTTCTAAAGTGAAATTCTAATCTCTACATATAATGAAATTGCAAAAAGGTCGATATCTGTACATCGCAGATATTTAAGAAAAATCGATAGCAGGACTAATAGGAAATCAAATGTTTGTAGAATTTGTGTCTGTCTGTCTGTCTAACTGGCTGTATGTTTGGGCGCGCATCACTCAAAAACTGCTAAATGGAATAACCGTTGTATTACTAGACATTTAACTTAAAATTTAAGATATCGTCTGTTCTAATACCCCGACCAGTTTAGAAGATATCGATCGATATATGGACAAAGGTGACCAAAAATGTGCTTAGTACAATATGGGTATCAAATGAAAGGTAATAATGAGTGCTGCAATAGGCGATATAATTAAGTTCCATATATTATCTGGTATGGGATATAATAATTAAAATCGGACTTAGTCTATTATTAGTTCTGAGTCGCAGCGAAGCGAGCGGGTTTTACTAGTAATAAATATTTTTGTTTAATTTATTGGGCTTAGTAATTCTATGTTCAGCAAAAACACACACACACACACACTGCGCTCAACTTTTCTCTCTTTGTATGCCCAGCTAGCACAGTTGAAGGGGATGCTCAAGAAAGAGATAGCGGAAAATTTAGGGAAATAGTAATGAATAGAGAATAAAGAAGGAGTGTCTAAGCTTTATGGAGGGCGAGTTGTTGAGAGAGAGTAGAACGGGAGGGTGCGGAGCACATGTTGCATAGGGGCAACCTTTTAGTATTATTAGATTATTATTACTTTTTGTTTAAGTTATATAGAATGGGGGGTGCGGGGCACCTGTTACACCTAGTATGTATTAATTGGTGCCGAGCGGGATTGGATTCCTCATTTTCGCTGTGAAAAACCCCGATTTGGGATTGCAAAACATAAACTATATCTTTAGAATATTTCATGAGGTGATTGTGAACTGCATGCAATGCAAATGAAATAAACAAGAGAAATGACTACAGCTGATGTCGCTTACGTGTTAAGAAGAAGAGTAAAAGAAGTCTTTTCTTCAACCCTTTCTTTCCATCCTAACCACGTTCTATTTTGAAGCCACTAGTTCACAGGAAAGCTGCATGAAAGACAATTGCATTACTACACAGATTTGGAAAGAGCTCTCCGATCCATGCGCCACCTTTCGGAACATTTTCTCTCGTATGCTCCATTATTATCGTGTTCTCAGCTATTTTCAAAATTACAAGTATATAACTCACAAAAAAATTACCTTAAACGTTAGCAATTTTCTTTCATTTTAATTTTTCGAAATAACACAATTTATGCTGCTGCATTAACTGTACCACACCTATGCTGTTGCTACTACCAAGGACACTGTTATGATTGTTCACACTTTTGACTTTTTGCTACACCTGCTGTCACTTATTATGTCGGCTAAGCTCGTATCACCATAACCAACTTGCTTCACGTCCACTTTTTACCATAAAGAAAAAATTAACTGCCGCTGACAGTAGATTATGAAAATCTCTACTACATAAAAGCTCTCGCTGAAAAATATTAACGCAAAATGTTGCATGCAACGTGCAGACAACGTTGTTGTGGTATGTAAAATAGAATGTGCAACAACACCGTATGCTTCCGCATCCGTCAAAAATGTCACTGGCACTTGTAAAATGTGGTGGCGATATCAGGTTGCTTCACAGGCAGATCTGTGGATAGAAGTGTGGGGGTTTTTTAAACTTTTTATGAAGCATGGCATATGGTATGCAAATACTTTATACAGAATTTAACTCAGCTGAGCTGACACACAAATATTTCATGATATTTTTGCGTTTTTTAGAGGCAAGTTATTAGAACCCTTTTGTTGTCCAAGGCGAGATAGTTTGCAAACCAAAAAAGTGATTGTTAAGCTCTGCTGGAAAGGTAAAGCTGCTTAAGGCGCTAAGCTTCACGGCTTTGTAAATAGAAACACAGGGCACAATTTATATTAAGGTCGCATTGCACTACCGCACTAACTATTGAGGGTTTGTAAAAGTTTTTCCTTCTACCATGAAACAGCAAGATTGCAAAAAAAACTTTATTAGTACCTCAATTTTATCTTCTGAAGATACTTTATTTTATCAGAAAGATCTCAAAGAATCGCCTAAATATGGCCCTGATTGAATTTCTTGGTATAACCTGCACTCTTGCTGAAATTTCTGAAAACTGCACTGGAAGCGGCAAAATGTTCTCCATTTAAAACCACAAAAATCTTTTTTTTTATGGAGTAAACAGAAATAATGCTAAGCTTAAACAAGTTCATTCACCTATGAATTGGGGTCACAACAATAACAAATTTTTAGGCTATATTTCAAATTTTGTTAATACAATCTTTGTATGCTTGACTAGACCTACAACAGGAAGGATGTCTCGCAAAAAGTTTTTTTTCTTTGTCACTCACTGTAAAGAGCTGTTTACATTAGTCAACTTCGGAATCAATTTCAGTTAAACAACCCGTTTACACCAGATAACTTGGATGAATCAACAGGAAGTTGACTGTGAAATTGACTGATGTAAACAACTTTTAACTATTATTTAGATATTTATACGTTATTAGAAATGAATAAGCAATCAATTTTATAATTAACATTAAAGTTTATAAATTTTCCCACAAAAACAATGAAACAATTAATTTTGCTATTCTTTTGTTATAACATAATTACATAGTAAAATCGTAAAAACTTTTCAGAGAAGCTCTTTTTAAGCATTAAAAAAATTTAATATTTCTCCGAAATATTCATTAAAAAATAAAACCATTATAATAAAACGGAAAACGTGCAAAACTCTTACTCTAAATTAATAACATATTCAAAAGGAATATGCATGTAAGTACAAAGTGTTTATTTTTCCATAACCCACCAATGCATTCAGCAAACAAGAGCCACGATTTGTAAATAATAAATTTAGCATATGAATTCATTTATTTAGTTAAAATAACATTGAAAATTACAGTTTATTTAATTGAAATAAATATTTGGAAAGTAAGATGTATATTAGCGCGCTAATTAGTTAGAGCCGTTTTACACGAGGAAATTATTGAATTTAATTCTGCCTTCGTTCTCTTTTGTGTTTTCTTTTCTCGTTTACATGTGCCAATTTTTGTTGAAAGCAATTGTGGAACAAAAAACGGCCACCTGACGGTACGGTAGTACTTGTACTCTCCCTATCTCTTCTCACCTCCTTCGCCAATGTCGCGGCAGACTTGAATTCAATACTTGAACCGTGTAAATCGGCTCTTAGAATCCGTATGTCGATTGACTGTCGTTTTCTTCTGTCAAAGTTGCATTTGTATGTCTAGGTTGCTTATCACTGCAAGGGTTGTACTATGTCACCGTAAGTACGTCCAGTGCTGGCACATCGTTTATCCGTTCCTACATAAACACTTAATTTTACCTAAAATAGAAATATTTTGTTGTAGCTGGAAACAGCATGAACCAGTAATTAAACAAAACTAAGTTCCATGTCAATATTTAAAATATAATAACCAGATTTCGCAATTATATTTTACATTTGAAACATAAATTTTAATTAAAATTTATAATTCGGTTATTTTGTGTAATTTTTGAATTATAGGTTGGGACTCTCTATTTCTTTGCTTATCTGGCAAAACTTTAAGTAAAAGTACGAAAGACGCATTATGAATAGGCAGTGACTAATGTGAGTGCCAAGGAACTGCCCTGCGAGCTAGGCGGTTGGAATATGCCGGAGGTAGGTATGCCTGTCGTAAGGGGCCACCAAGTCCACATCAACTCTGAGCCGACTCTCGAGCGGTCATGGCTTAGTCACTTTCTTTTTTGTCCAAACAATTTCTACATCTATATTCAAAGTCTACATCTACCTCGATTAGCCAAATAAAATTTCTATAACCTGTAAAACATGCTCCGTTGAATTTATAACGAACAAATCTCCATATTCTGTGTTCTTGAAAAATTGTCAATATTGATAAATAATCAAGAAAAATATATTTGTATCAAGTTTTTTGAATTCTGCATCAAAAATTAAATAATTTTTATGGTTTTTGACGTACATTCAAAAAACATGATACACATTTTTTTCTAGCTTGACAATTTGTCAAGAATACAGAATGACGGGGTAAATTACAGTTTTTGCTATTACATATATATATTTTTGTAAGCGAGTTAACACAAAATCATGATTTCGGCTCCTTCTAGTTTGGTTCCCGTTCTAGTTCCAATTCGGGCTATACTTTTAGTTTCCCTTCCTTTTCCAGTTTTTTTTTTTTTTTCGGTTTTGGTTTTAGTTTGGATTGTAGTCTCTGTTTCAGTTTTGGTTCTTGTTTCGTTTCAAGTTAATGTTGTAGATTCAGGCTTGATTTCACTTTACGTTTCGATGCTGGTTTCGCTTCTGGTTTACTCTTTAGTCTCAGATTTAATTCGGTTTTTGGTTTACCTCCAGTTTAAGCGCCAGGTTTAATTGCAGTTTAAATTTCGGTTTCGATTCCTGTTCCGTTTCCAGTTTAAGTTCTCGTGACATCGCCAATTTCATTCCCGTTGTGAGTTTCGTTCCCGTTTCAGTTTCTGTTGCAGTTTCGTACTTTTAGTTAACATCTCGATTCCAGATCAATTCCAGTTCTAGCTTTGGGTTTGGTTTTCGATTCTAAATAAAATTTCAAGTTTACCTAAGCTGGCTAGGATTGGTGAGCGGCGACTACATTTCCTTAAACTCTTTTGATACTACCTGTCCCTATACTTTAACCTTAGACTTTGCGTGCTGGCCATTATACTATACCACTCTTTCTGATCCAGATTGCTAACATGGTCATGTTAGGGACAAAACTATGCTAACTTATATACATACATATAAGTTTTCTTGTCATACAAATTTACTGTAAGAAGCTTAGAGCTGTCACAACTACTCACAATATATTTGTCGCTCTTTGTAAATTACAGTGCCTCACAGTGAAAATGGTGCAGTTTGTTTTTCTAATATATGGCGAAAAATTCTTCAGCTAAAACTTGTTTGTTACTTTTAAATAAAGATATAGATAGTTTTTCATAAAATTCTTCTGAATCCGTGTTTCGAAGCTTATATGAAATTCTAGGAACTCTTGGAAATTTCCAAATAAAAAGTGAAAATTTTCCAAAATTTCTAAATAATGTGATAGGAAGCAGTTTTGTGGTCTTTTGAATTCTAAACCCTCAACTGGCCAGTCCCGATACTCTTAAAAGTTTCTCTGATTTTTGGAAAATTTTCTTTTACATGGTGCTTGGTATTTTCTTCCATAGGCGTTTGTCATAGCAATGTAATTTCTTTGGAGGAAAATACCATATTGAAAAACCAGATGGCTTTGTTTTATATGAGCCACTGTATATACAAGCACATACCTTTCGCACAGCTGAATCATCTTAGCATTACCAGCTTATCACGCGCACAAGCATGCACCTTAATACTATTAAATCCCATTTTTATTATTCCCTTTTTATACCCACATTACACACACGACAAGTAACACATACTCACACAAATACCTAGAGCAAATATACATATTTAAAGCAAGCAAGTGTAATTAGTTAGTAAAACCTAAGCTGGGTTGGCTTATGGTGTTTGTCACTAATTGAGTTAAAACGTAATGCCCGAGTTGTTGTATCACTAGCATATCTGCATGCATGCGGCTTAGGACGAGTAACATATAATTTCACATCATTGGGCTTCCCTTTTTTGTTGTCCAATATAATTTTTAATACAATTATCGACAGAATACATGAGAGCTTAAAAGAGACTATTTCAGAACAACTTAAGCTCATAAAAACAAACAATTTACATAATTGAAAAGGATACACGAAAAGGTTGCTGAAGAGGTTCTAAAATCTTTTGCCTCTTTTTGCTTAGCTTTTAAATTTTTAACTACCAAACACTCCAGGCATCTAAAGGACAAACTTAACTCAACACTTTTGTTTTTGTCTACACAATTGCTGTAGGGATGTAGACACTTTGGCCATTATTTCCCAAAATATATATTTGTCGAACAAATGATATACTTAAGTAATTAGTAATGCTTAGCAAGTGCTGTTGCGATAAGCCCAAATATATTTTGTGCAAGTAGATATGGTTGTAACACAGATACAAGCTTAACATAACGTATTATTGCATGAATTAAATTTCAATTTGCGCTCATTTTCATGGAAACCGAACATGTGAGTTTGTCTGCTTTTGATGCAGCAGCAGAAGAGTGTGTGAATGAGGGTTCAAATGAGGGTGACGCGTGCTTGTTTATTCAAATTGTTTGGGAGTAGTCAGAGCTTATGTAAATATGTTTAAGTGCAAGTTTAAAAGTTTCGAGCACACACGAATAGCTACTTACTAAAGTTTGACTACGAGTTGGGACAAAAGAGCACACTAATACTAGTTTATGGCAAAAGTAACGTATTTACCCTGTAAAAAAAAAACATTATGAGTTCAGGAAGAATCACGGACTAGTTTTGATATGTTTATATGGCAAGAATTGATACCCATAGCCCATAACGCACTAGTTGGATCAATTAAAGCCCACTGTAAACGAAGGTTATTAATCTTGGACCACCCTTTCCAAAACCAAATCATATTATTTCTTGCAGTGTAGATGCAACTGAGATTTGTGCGTTGCTTAAGCACTTTCACTTAAAATGTTTTTCTTACTTTTAACACTTGAATATTCAGTGCAAAGCTTCTTAAGATGCTGCTTGAAGGGAAATTACACACTTTCAATTCTTTTTGCGTTTCCATCGTTTTTAAGTGGACTGCTTGAGCGTAGCATATATAGAATATTTTATTCAAAAAATTTTAAGCCAGAAAGCTATGACTTTAAAAAATGTTCGCTGCACAATCTGGATACGTAAACACGAAACCTCGCATCATTTACTATGCATAAAAACATTCCTCTGCCCGAATTATGTAAGACGACCAGTGATGCTGCTTCTTCTTTTTATTGTTGTGGCTGCTGTTTGGTCGAAAAATTCTTTCAAGTGAAATAGTGCATCTCAAAGCCTATGTTTCTAACTAAGAATCATAAAAAGAAAATTATTATCCATGAAGTACCCGTTGTAGATTTAGCTTGAGCTTCTCGCACAGCTTATGATCTATCAGCTCTGATAAGAAAATACTCCCTGAATGGCTAAAAGTTACTATAGAAGCCGTTTTCTCATCAGGCCACTTATTTGAAAAGGAGTATAGGGGGCCGAAAAGTGTTTAGTAGGCTCTTAATTAAGAACTAGCTGAGTAAATGGCTCTAAAAGTTTCAGACCTTAAACAAATTTTCTGCATACACCTTTCGTTTCATACAAATAATACGACAACCAAAAATAAATACAAAAGCACGAAACAGATTCTTAAATATTGCCTGCCCCCTTATAACAATATCAGTGAAGCGCGCCAAATGTGTTCTGTTTTTAGTTCCAAAAGGGGTTTCTCAGCACGAAATGAAATGATAAAGAACCTCAGACGTTTTCATGTCTCATTGTAACGCCAAATCCAGTGTTTGCCCCGATTAACAAACTGTTTAGCAAACATGTCAAAGTGTCCCTAAAGTGAAAGGAACTTTTATAGCAAAATCTGATTTGTCTTTGTTCTCTTCAAGGTCTTCGTGAGTAAATTAGCATTTTAATCAAAATAATAAGACTCGTAGTATATATTCAAAGCTACTTACTGCATGCCGTCCCTCACTGTAATTTACCAAGCAAACGGCAGCCAATATTTTTAGCTTAATCGCATCAAAGCTTCCTGTCAAATTTCAATTTGGTAATACTTAATTTTGTTTAAACAATTACTTGGAATTGCTTTGGTCTCACTCACAAGACTCAAGTAGTGGTCACTTCTATCTTGCTAAAGTAAACAAAATTTATTTTCGGGTTTCCGTTTAAACTGATTTTGTCATTTTCTCATATTATTTTACTCTTCTTTCGTTTTGCTTTGTTCTTTTAAATGTATTCAACTCAAGTGTGGTCGTAATTTGCTTAAGCTGCTTATTTCAGCTTATTCGAAACCCATTTAAGAAGAGGCTGCTTTGTTGGGTTAGTTCCTTATACGAAGACAAAGCAAATTAGTTATGAACATTATAGCAGCTACATAGTTGGAGAAGCTCTTGGCTGTTTGGTTGAGAGCATCCTGTATGTCTGCAAGTAGAATCCATTAGGGTACCCAAAGCTTTTTTAATAATAATAAAAATTAGTAACCGGCGTGTATGAAATAAACTTGGTAGCTGAAAGATGGGAAGGCATATCTTTTGTGGCTTAGAAAATGCTGTTGTGACATTTCAATTTTTCCTGACAGCTCTTTAATATATGCAACTCTCATCTCTCTTGATCTCAGTAGCAAATGGACGATATAGTGAAGGAATGTCTATATGTTGAAATTTACTCTGCTGCTGCAGCCCGCTTCCTCATTCTGATTTTTTCCAATTCTCATGAAATCTTTTGTTTTCTTATTTACGACACGCACTTGCTTAGACACTAAGCTACTCAATTTCGTTTTTAACTATTTTTATACCCAGCTGAGCTTACTTCGCAAAGTATATTAATTCTGCATGCCCAACTTTAGGTCGTAAGGGCATAAACGAGATAGACATTGATAAATGCACACATAGCTAGTCAGGTAAATAAGAAAGAAATTGATTAATCCAACATCCCGTTTGTAAACATGATAACGTGAGCAAATTTTTAAGGAAAAAATAGCTCAAATGTTATTGCCATACCTCACAACGGAATGTATAATGTTGGGTTAGATCGACTCCCTTACTTGTTTGTATTGCTTTTAATTGTAATTGTTATTGTTTTAAAAGTACTTATGCCCTACCAAACATATGCGGACGGCAAAGGTGGTATATTTTATGCACTACCAGGGTTGCCAACCTGTAAACCGCTATATCCAAATAACTTTTTAAAATACCCGAAATTTGTCTAGTTAATTTCCAAAAAATTTGTGTTCTATATTTTTATTCAATTAACGTATATTATTGAATGCATAAAATATTTACAAAATAAATTGGTTTAAAATAGTAGTTTATAAACAGTAAACAAAGACAGAACATAAGAAACCAAACTAAAAGAAAGTTGTATGATATAAAATAAAATAAAATAAAATAAAATAAAATAAAATAAAATAAAATAAAATAAAGTGATATTGAACGGAGTGAAAAGCAATTAAAATAAATTAAATAGCACTGGTCCCTTTCCACGCCAAATAACCTGATAGGTAACATAGGCCACATAAAACTTCAGACTGCGGAGTACCTTGCCTTAGTTACCATCACATAACTCGGGCTCACCAGTCTTTCATACTTAGGCTACTCTCCCACTGCCACCGCTTTTTCGACCAAAAAAATTAAGCACATGTATGAGTGGCCAATAAAATTTGATATATGCGTGAATATGAATGGAGTACCGGCAGATCAAAATCGGTGACTGTGAGCCCGTAGATCTAGAGTGACGTCCACTCCGCCGTTTCACTTTGAAATTTTATGACTACATTCCTCTCCGTGCATGTGGGACCACCGCAAAACTCCCCAAAAAATATTTGCTGTTGAATTTTGGCCACTATTCTCTTAACTGCAATTGAAAGCAAAGGTGCGTCCTGCAAAAACTTAGACTGTATTACAAATATTAATATTACTATTAAAAACTTCTTAAATTATAGGATTTACCTTGTTTTTTTCGAATTTCAATTTTGGACGAGAAAACTAAAACAAGAATTGATTTTTATTTTGACAGAAAATTTAACTTATAGAAACAGCTGAATAATTTCTCTTTGCTATGATTTTGTTTTCAATTATTAAAATCGTACTATTTCATTTACACTCATGGCAGCAGCAACAGGAGAAAAAACGATTTTTGTTTGGGAAGTATATTCCATGAGTATGCGTTCGTGTTGGATGGAGAAAAAAATAGAGATGGTTTTAGAATTCGATAGGAAACTGACAAAAGGTGGATAGACATGGTTGATAGGATGTGTACTGCTATGTGGCTGATAAATTTGAATGCATCTCCTAACGCATTCACTTTTACGTTGGGTTTCGCATATTTATGTATTAGCGTGAGCCTCATTTGCAAAGAAAAAAATTTCTGTTAGAAGACCAAGTGAAAGGATGATAGTTTAACAGTTCCAGCTGAGAGCTCTAATTTTAGTTTGTACCTTTTTTTACAAAAATTAAGGTAAGCTCAAAGTGTTGCGGTGCTATTTGGGGTGATAAAAAGAGAGAAAGAAACAGCGTTTGTCTATTTTTATGGTTGTCTGTGATCGCATCTTTCAAAAATTGCTTAATTTATTTAAATATAATAAAAGCAGGCCCACCCTAATGCAAGTACATATATGTGTACTCTCTTCATTAAATATGAGCACAAGTGCATAGATACAGCATAACAAATAATGCCATCAAACAAAGTTAGCAAATAAGCTGTACAAGTAAATATGTACAAATTTATGTACCGAGCTTGTGTGGGTTGTTGCAACTTGAATGAAGGATGCTTAATCAAACTAATGGTTGCTTGTGTGTATTAAAGTAACCCGTATCCCAGCTAATCTTATTTTACATTAATTATTGCATTTGCAGTCACGTTTAATAAACATATATACATACATACATACATATATATAAGGAAACCAGATGTTACACATCACACACCATGTATGAGAGGAAGTCGCGGATATAGTAAAGGGTGTTTTTTTTAGGGGTATAGAACTTCGAATTGAAATAAAACACAAGAAAATCGTTTTAAGGTCCATCAATTTGGCTTTATGGGAAGGATAATTTTATGCCATTAATGTTTAAATATGATTTCGGGCATGTGGCCGCCGCGGCTGGCTCGAATAAAGCCAATTCTACAGGTCCAATTTTCAACCACTTTTTCGAGCATATGGGGCCGTATGTCGGCAATAACGCCACGAATGTTGGCTTCCAATTCCCCTCACGTTTCTGGTTTGTTGGTGTAGACGAGCGACTTCACATATCCCCAAAGAAAATAATCCAATGGTGTCAAATCACACGACCTTGGTGGCCAATTGACAGGTCCATTCCGCGAAATTATGCGCTCATCGAATGTTTCCTTCAATAAATCGATTGTGACGTGCGCTGTGTGGCATGTAGCGCCGTCTTGTTGGAACCACAACTCATCCACATTCATGCCATCCAATTCGGGAACAAAATAGTCGGTTATCATGGCTCTATACCGGTCTCCATTAACGGTAGCTGCCTCTCCAGCATTATTGCGGAAGAAGTATGGCCCAATGACTCCACCAGCCCATAGAGCACACCAAACAGTCAGTTTTTGTGGATGTAATGGCGTTTCAAGGGTCTCATGTGGATTCTCTTCACTCCAAATGCGGCAATTTTGCTTGTTGACGTAGCCATTCAACCAAAAATGAGCCTCATCACTGAACAAAATTTTGCGATGAAAATCAGCATCGAAAATGAGATTGATTTTCGGCCCATACACCAAAATCACGACGCATTGCATGGTCTCGCGGCTTTAATTCTTGCACAAGCTGGATCTTGTAAGGTCGCAAGCCAAGATCTTTGCGCAAAATCTTCCATAAAGTTGATGGACAAAGCTCCAATTGCTGTGCACGGTGGCGAATCGATTCATTCGGGTCCTCTTCAACACTTTGCTCTACAGCGGCAATTGTTTCTTCGGTGCGCACTGTTCGACGTCTCTGCGGATGCGTATTATCACATAGAGTAAACGTAGTGCGAAAACGATCCATGGTTAACCGAATTAATTGCTCTGATGGACGATTATGTCGACCATAAAATGGACGGAGCTCACGGTAAACTTCGCGAACTGAACCATTATTTTCGAAATAAATTTGCACGATTTGCAAGCGTTGTTCTTTTGTCAACCTGTTCATGATAAAATGGCAAACCAAACTGAACATAAATGACATTAGAGTTGCCAGATTTGACCACAAAATGCCAGTTTTATCTCTACTCGAAAAACAAACCTGTAAAAAAAACACCCTGTACAATTGAAATTTATGAAAAGTATCAGATTGGATTATTTAAATCTCATTTGTTATCCGCCAGCTGGCTAATTACGCTATCAGCACTTTGCAATCAGAGTTTCTTACATGACTCTCTATTAAGGATGTTAAAGGGTACACAAAACTCTCAATTTGTCAAGAAAATTGTTTAAAGGAAGTTTAGCGCCATAATACTTGGACGTAATTCTCTACCCGTTTTCAAAGTCTTACAAAACATTAAGAGAAAGAAGTTGGCTTCTACATGGCACCTTCGTGACAGAGTCAATGAGATTCTGGGAAAGTTTTAATTTGCTTCCTTTAAATGCCTCTTTTAAGACATTCCTCAGGTCTCTTAAAAAGCTTGGTTTCCGTTCAGGAACACTCTTTTTTACGTCGGACCAAAGGTTTACTGTGAAGTTATGGTCATAAGACTAACCCCTCAAACACATAATCTCAATCCCGTTCATCCTAAGCCACCCTTTTACGAACTTCCTCAATTGTTTAGGATCAGTATCCTATTGATAATTCGATTCCCGCATTATTTATTTTTCACACTGCCACTACTATTATTTTGTGGAATTTTTAGTATTTTAATTGTGTTGGTATCTCCAAGTTAACTGTTTTCTTACGCATAACTCAGTAGTAAGAAATAGTAATGCGAATACAAACCAAAATAACCTACCCCAAATCGATCAACATAATTCCTTACTAACATGTTTGCTAAGCGACTACCCAGCAGTGAAACACCAAATTAGGCATCTAACTATAACTTTCTGACTAAATTCGATAAAAACAAGTTCAAAGTTTTCAGATAAGTTTCTCCAAACTCGACTTGAGTAAGATTTGTTCTGAACTAGTTTGGTATATAAACCGAGAAATTTATATTTTAAATCTGAGTTTAACATAGCGTAGGACATCCTCATGTTAAAAGTGCATGGTATACAACATCGGATTACTTCATTCTTCAACTGTACAAGGTGGCGCAAAAGTAATCCTCCTATCAGAAAATGCTATAAATTTTGCGATTGGCCCCTAAAGTCAGTTCTGTTTTGACATTTGTGTAGTAAACACATGCAAAATACACGTTAATAATGTTACGCTACACTGCTCTAGAACGCGGAATATTGCTGACTATTTATTTGACCAATAATCGGTCGGGGCCAAACGGTTACTGTGAACGGTGAGCGCTACAGAGCAATGATCAACCATTTCTTTTTGCCGCAACTTGATGAATTGGGATTGGAAAACATGTGGTTCCAAAAAGACGGTGCAACAGCACACACTGCACGTGCCACAACCGATATGCTGAACATCGGAAGCTTACTTTTGCGCCACCTTCTACTTCTGTTGTTTTTTAAACTGAAATTAAATAATTTTGCTTATCACAAAACAATTGCTTTTCATTTGATTACCAGTTTTTCAAATTTACAAATACACTTACCTACTCTATCGATAACATCGAACAATTGAACTCAATGCGCTCACGACTTAGCCAATTATAAAAAACCATTATTACCAGAACAGCTGAGGTTTTCATAAGTGCGAGTGTCTCAATCCCAGGTTTTTAGTAGACCAATTGACTTATTAACAGAGACAACCTAACAGAAATAAGGTCATTCACAACTTATGTGTTGAGTGAGCGATTTAATTGCTAATTTTCGCGCTTTCCATTGTTATTATTCCACGCAAACAGCTGTTTCATGTACCATTTTATTTCATATTTAACAAGCTACTACACTCAGACATGTGCGAGTTTTATTACCATACGTAGTGTGCTTTGCAATTGGCAATAAACTTGTTTGGGTAATCTAATAACAGATAAGCGAGAGTAGTGAATGGCAAATTGTGATGTAAAACCTCACATCTACATACAACGGTAATAAAGCTAATTGAGATCGTTTTCACTAAGATAAATGTCATTGTAGCATACGCTGGGCACTTTCTTGTTTCCCTAAATCCCTAAATTGCTTCCGCACAATAACAGGATTCTCGGGATTTGAAGTAGGTTGCTCTTAATTTCGTTGTTAAAGTGTAATATTTTTGGATATTCAAATTTTAACATGAATATTCTTAGCAACTAACAAGAAAAAGTTTATTTAATATTTGATTTTTTTTTTCATTTAAATGTAATCTCTCCTAAAACAAAACTGAGTGAACTCGCTTATTGAACTTTATAATAGTTTACGGTTTATCATGGAAATTTTAAAATTCATCTGCTTGAGAAACACAAATTTTCTTCAGGAAAGCTGCTTCTACAACAGTTGTAATAAGGTCCTCCAAAAATGCAAAGCCTTTGCGAAAAAAAAGGAATTCTACAATACTAAAACCAGTTTCATTTCAAATTATAATCGTATAACAAAGTTTAATTTTATATAGCGCCGAAATAACTACAAATATCGTTTAATTTATAGCTTGATTCTTTTCACATATCGCGCCCTCATTTAAAGAGTTATGAAACAACCTTCTTTCTAAATAAACAAATTATACTAAAAGTCCAGTCATTCGTTATTTATTTTGGCGGCCGCCGTGGTGTGTTATTAGTGTTGCTGGCCTGCCCCACCAAAGTTCTAAGGTTCGAGTCCTGGGACAGGTAACATCAAAAGTGGTGTGAAAAAATCTTTTCAAAACGGGGTCGCTCCTCGGCAGTGGCTTGGCAAACATTCCGAGTGTATTTCTGCCATGAAAGGCTGTAGGTGCCGCCAATTTTTAGGGAAAATTAGGAGCAGCACACCAAATTGTAGAGAAGCTCGGCCGTAATCTTCTCGGAGGTATGTCGTGCCAAATATTTATTTATGTTTTTTTTAGTGACATCACAGAACTAGACCCGGTTCATAAACTCCCGAATTGTAAAAATCTAAAAAACTTGCATCCCTAATGCTTCCTAGTCGATGCATGTCACTTTATTTGACTGGCTATGTAGAGGGCGCACTGAACGACCTACTAATACACATATCTAGATCAATGATAATAAGCTAGTGTAGTTTGCTTTAGTTGTTGGCTTGTGATTTGCTCAATTTCCACTCGAAACTATTGCTGTGGTTTGACAAAACCGCAGCTGGCTGCCAGTTTTCGAGCTCAACATCCATGCAACAGTTTTCCGAAAATTGTCCTGCATAGCGAAGTGGTTCGAGCACAAAATTATTGCGATTTATCATACATTTGCAAGCTCACACAAAGAAATTGTTATTGCTACGCAGTTGGGTGTATTTTGATGACTTTACATTACACTTTTGTTGGTAACTATGTAGCTCATCAACATATTTCCACCTACTAATTGTTTGGTCCCCCGTGCATTTTCGTTTGATATTTATATTAAAAAACCACGCTCCGCTGTCTCTCATTCCATCAAATACATTTTCGAGTTTACTTCATACATACATTGGAACGCATACAAAAATTGTTTCATATCCCAAGAACAACTGGAAAAATAAAAGTGTAAAAGCGAAGAGGTAAAGCGATATTTAATCTCGTGTTGGAGGAATTAAATTGATTTTTATTAATTTTCTTTTGCTCTTTTTTCTTCCAAACAGAGTAAAAGAAACATATTTAAAAAGGAAATTACTAAAACGTACTACGCCACAAAATCTTAAAGAAAGTTTTTTTTTTAATAATGGTTAAAAGAAAATATTAATTATTTATCACAACTTATAATTGACCAATAAGAAAAAAAGAAAAGAAAAAACCGAAATATTCTAATCAAATTGGAAGAGCACTCTATAAATATATATATATATACATATACCGATAAATCTTGTTGTTGTAGTAGCGGTAATTCGCACTAGTTACACGGCATGTCCTCAAATTGATCTTTCTCCCTCCCTAATCACTGATTTCATAATACTCTGCCCCTTTTCCCTTCTCCGCATGTTGATATTCTCCATTCCTTTCCTTTTCGCATCCACACAAGTTAATAAAATTTCCCTTAAAATTCTTACGTCGAATTGAAAAACTGGGGCCGAATTGTGTATTCCGTGATCGAATCAGCAATCGCAGCCAGCCAGCTGGCGCAAATTGCAGCCTCTATTTTCACCACTGGGTGTCGATAAGAATACCTTCTTGGCTGGAACATCTTCGTTCATTCGCACAATGTGTCCTAGCCAGCAACGCAGCTGGGTTTTAGTTCGGCGTTTGCGTAGAGCTCATACAGCTAATCTTTAAATCTTGTTCGGTACTCGCCGTCGCCAACGGGTAGAAGTCCACAAATCTTTCTAAGAACCTTTCTCTCGAATACCCTCAGATCCGACTCATCAGATGTTGTTAGAGTCCACGCTTCTGCACCATATAGCAGGACGGATGCGATGAGTGACTTATAGAGTGTTAGCTTCGTTCCTCGAGAGACGAATTAGCTTCTCAATTGCCTATTCGGAAAAAAGATATACGCTCTTCGAAGAGCATGTAAGTATGGCGTCTTCAAAGCACTTTTGCTATCGAATAAAATTTTTTTCCTATGACAACCATTTCAGTACGTTCACTTATAAAACGATACCAAATAAGCAATTTCACGAAACGAGTATTCAGTTAACGGGAAACGCGATACGACGCCTGATTTCTTTCAAATATGACTTCAGTTTTGAATTTTTCTTATATTTAATGCTATAGTTAAACATTTGCCTCATTAAAATTTTCTTTAAAAAATACTCCCATATCTTTCTGTATAGCAAATTTGTCATTTTAAAGTTTGAATTGGAGAAAATGGTATAATAGCCTGGCTGTTTTGCTAACACAAAAATTTTGGGGTCTTTTTTTATATATTTAGTACGGATAAATGTTCACTGCCTTGCCCTCTAAAAACTACTATTGAAAGAAAAAATGATATTTAGCTGCAAAGATATATCAATAGTACAAATATTTATTTATTTTTGTATTACTTTTCAATTATTCCACACAACAAAAAATTTGCAAATATTTCAAACAAACGCCGTTTATCACAATTAAGTAATAAAATACACAAATAATGCCATCATTTGAAAGCAAATAAACTTGGGCATGAAAAATGTGCAAATCGCATTCATAAACTTTAGATATTGCAGAAGTTTACGAACGCTTGTAAAAAATATTGCAACTAAAAAATTAAAATAAAAAGTGTTTGAGTTCCTTGTTGTTCTTGTCATTTGCATGAAAGTACACAAAACTTTATCTAGCACAATTTCGCACAAAACCATAAATTTTTGCAGCAGCTCAAAAGTTTGCGGGACTTATTTGAAAGCTTTTGAAACCAACATAAAATACAACTTTTACTAGGCTGGTTTGTGTGGGACAATTTGTTGTATTCTATCAAAACAAGTAATTCAATGCCTAATGCTTTAACTATTTTTACTCAGAAAATTTATGGAGTCAAAGTGTCACACAAAAATGATTTTGGTTACAGTCTGGAAGGCTACGAATTCTATTCGGTGTGCAGTGGCCTATCTGGCTCTTCTATCCCCGCCACCCGCTCCAAACAGCAAATAATCGCAAGCTTTGTGACCGGAACTGCAATTAAAACAAAAAAGTTCTTGCAGTAAAACAAAACTTCGTTTATTTTGAGTTTAGAGCTGCTTTTATATGCATTTCGCTTTATACTGGAGAGCACTTTGATGCGCTGCTAGCTGATAAAGCTAAGTCATTTTTATTTACTAAAACTACAAGTAAAAACTTCATTAAAAAATAACTTGATGTTATTGGTCTTTTAAAACTTAAACTACAAAAATCGATTTATTAGACCGGATGTTTTGCCGTTACAAAGATTTGGGTAACATGTGAATTTCTAGTGTAACTTTATGTTGTCAGATTGCTAAATTTAACTGAAATGCTACAACAACAACAGAAAGACAGAGTGAGTGGACTTAAGCCGAAAAGGAAAATTTGAAGAAAAAAAGAGTAAACTGATATGACAAAAACTAGAGTACTCAAGTGACCAAAAAAAAATAAATAAAAACAAAAACTTATTACTTTTTATCATTCTGTTTGGCGATATGTAATTTTGAACCAAGTTGAGATAAAACCAAATATTTGCCTAGTTTTGTTTGAAGAATTACGATAGATTCCTTGATGGATTAGTTGCTGCCCCAAGAGGAAGGCCTACATGCAATAATTTAACAAAATACTTATACACAAATATTTCTACAGTTACATTGCTACTTTTGTATGTATGTAGGTGGTTGCGATTTTTTTGCTGAAAAATTGCGAAAACAAAAAAATTTGCTGAATTGAGTTTTCTTCAAGACGAAGGTTTTAATTCAAATAAAAGCTTTCAAAGGACAAAGAGGTTGGATAAATAACCGCCACAGCATTATTTCCTTTCCGCCTTCACTACTTTGGCATTTCATGAAGTTACTTTTAACGAAAACAGTGCATGGAGCGGGTACAATTTTTTTTAAAGATTTATTGACTTTTGGTGAATGCGACAGTCGCCAGACCATTAAGCTATTGGTTGGAAAATTTAATAGTTGCTGATACTCGCATATAGTGATGCGTGTATAAATAAACTTGCTACATGCCCCAAACATCATTTCTACAGCACTGGTAGTGAAGCGTAGCAACAACAAAAGAAGTTGCAGATTTTTTAATCGAAATTCTACTGCGCTTGACAACAGTTCAATTTCAAAAACAGGAACCCAGCTCTGGTTGACTCACCTTGCTCATTTCCTTTTGTTTGTGTTAATTTATATTTATAAGTAGATGCAGTAAACTTAATTGAATTAGCTTGAATTATCGTCTAAAGAGAATTACTTTATTACAGTAACATTTCTTCATTAGCCGCCTTGGCCTGCTTGCTGCTACTGCCTTTCAACTGCTTTTCACTTTCACAACAAATAATGACTCTCATCAATGACACTTTGTTTAATCTAGCTTCAATTTCTACCCTTCAATATTTTTGTTTTTACTCATTTGCTTCTTTACATGTTCACATCAAAGTAATTTATTTTAGATTATGTCGTCTCAGCGCTTTTGCTTTTTAAATTAATTTTATTTATTCTTATTTACCCAATTACCAAACGTCATTTATTTTGTTTTTCAAACTTTTTGGTATTTTTTTACGAATTTAAAAGTAGAAATTGTTCAAGCAAGAGCGTCTTTTGAAAACAAACTAATGTAATTATTTCCAATTCGGTTTGTATCCTTAGAAATTTTAAGAATAAATGTGTGTACCAAATAGCGCTTAGCGCGCTAGGCAAACTTATATTGTTCACAGAAGGGCATCCACGAATCTCGTTTGATATAGACGAGCATCAACACTATACTGTGAGAAAAAAAAAATAAAAAAGTTTTCTGCAAGATTCACATATGCATACTCAAATTTTCCACCACACTCCGAATCAGGAGTAAGGGGCCACAAAACTCTTTTTCATAGATTGCACCATAACTTTTTTTCTTCCTAACCTAACGTCATGATTTAAAAAGACAAAATTTTGGCACTTTTAACAGTATGCAAAACATTGATAATGTATCTTAATAGAATACCAGATAAAGTCTAAAATTTTTATCGCAAATAATTAAAAAAAATTTTTTTTTTTTTTGTGACCAATATGAGCCATAGCACCCCTCTTTGAATTGTTCGATAATTCTAAAATTACCTAGTATAATATGTCTGCACGCTTCAATAATAAAACAGTGAAATCTTATCCCAAGATTGGAAAGAGATCACTTATCAGTTTCTGAATGCATAATCAGCTATGGCATGTAGAATGCCAATCAAAATTCATTCATTTACTCTCATTTGAGCGTCTTCACAGTGAACCTGTACCAGTGAGGTGATGAACAAGGGGAACGAATGCATGCAGATGAAAACTATGGAAAGTAGATTTGCACAGAAAAATGTCACAAATATGTTCTCGGACTATTTATGGTCTCTCAAACGAGAAACAGTCTATGATTTATGTAAAAGAAAAACATTTTGAAAACATAAGGGTTAACTTAATTGCTCTTGTATTGCCATGAAAATAAAAAATATTTTGAGTATATATAAAAAGAAACTTATTACATTAGAAAATCCACCATGAATCTTTAAAATTCCCACATTTTTGAAAACAAAGTTAACAGAAGATTATCAGTAAAAACTTCTGAAGTCACAAACTCACTATGGAAGCATGGACAAACAACAAATTATTGTCTTTGTTCACCGTTCTTATACCACAATTAAAGCAACCTTCTATTGAAGTAACCAGAAAGCGACATCTGCAATATGTGTCTGCTTTAGTGCTCGAGGATATATTGGTATTTAAAAAAAATTAAAGGTGGATTTGAACATTTTTGGAATGTCACTTTTCTCAATTTTTTTGAAGTGAAAATTTTTTGTGATCTCTGAATTCTAACGACGCGATTATTAGAGCCGAAACGTTATATACAATTTCTATGTTGTTTTTATTTGAGACGTAGTATCAAGCAGCTTGGACTGCATATGAATAATAAATAACAGCATTTTTACAAAACGGATTATCGTAACAAAAATTTCATATTTACTGTAAATTTTGTGTGAGTTTTTAATTTAAGGTGTGATAAGATATGCTTTTCAGTGTTGATACCTGTTAAACAATTAATTTTTAATGTAGTAATTTCACCAATAATAACTTAACAACGGCTTTTAACAATTCTGCTTATTTATTATTTCTTTTTTTTTTTGTCATCTGAAAGCGTTGCTCAAGTCAAGGGAATCTTCTGCGCTGAAGGCTGAAAGAAATTTAGGTCAGTAACGCTTAAACTTTCTAAAAATAAAATCTGCCTGTTACAAAAATAATGTAACACTGATAACTGGATAAACTTTTTTATCCATTTATTTTCTGGCTACTCCTGACAATTCAAAAATTTAATCCCTGAATTTCTCAAATTTTATCCGCCTTCGGTTATCCTGGAAAGTCAACCTAAAGTACAAATAAATGAGTAAATAAACATTTGATTGAATTTCCTTAGAAATAATACGAGTTACTTTGTTCTTTCCTTAGACTGCAGAGCTACATTTTTGGTTATTAAAATACTCGTATTTGTAAAAATTTTATGTTTCAAGTACTGTTACAAAAAAAAAAACAACTCACCTCAAATTATTAACTGTTTTTACTGTCCGGATTTTTTTTTTTCAAGTTTCTTTCTTTTAAACTTTTGATTGATTTTACTATTTTTAAGATTTGTTAAGTATTTTTAGTGCATTTTTTTGGTAGACGTGCACGATGGCTTACATAGAGAAGAGCACATTTGAAGTAAGAATTTACATAGTTTTAGGTTAACAATTTCACTAATTTTTGGAGCTATTTTCAATGTCTATCTACTTAAAGCGTTTTAGTCACTTAATTTTTTTTTTATTCTTTTAAGTAATTAGATTTCATAATGGCGCATAAACTAGCACACACTTTGTCTGCAACGCTTTGCAATAATTCAAAATATTTAAATATTTTTAACTGCTAGATTTATGATAGCGCGGGAATTAGTATGCAAGCGCCGTACGCTTAGCTTCTTCACTGTTTCTTATTGACGATTTTTTATTTCTATTTTCTGCTCGTTAGCTTTACATTTCACACAATTCAAGCCACACTCACTCCACTTTTCTTTTTGAATAGTAAAAGCACGCAAAGTTTTTTTGCAGTGCGTATGCTCGTTGCAACTATTCATTTAACCGTCAAAGGTCATTGGTCACGCATTCGAGCAATCCAACACGGTGACATCAAAAACTAAAAGCCACAATGTTAGATTAATGCTGGTACATTAAATTCCAATTAAGCACTCACAATGGCGACTCACAACCAATTTCTTTTCAACACAAAAATGTAGAATTATTCAAGCATTGCAAAACTTGTTTGGCATAGAGGAAGTCGTAGCGCGTAAAATACTTTCACTTGAATTTTTCCACCATAAAATCTTTTATTAATGCGAGCGCGAGGTGAAGTTCGAAATAAAAACGAAAAGAGCACGAAAATTACTTTTTGTTTATTGTGGTCGCAGCGCCAAGCAGCACACTGGTGTTAACACAGTCGCATTTACGCTGAGGCACCACGGCGTATGAGCAACAAAAGCGACATCAATCAAATTAACTGAAGCAAACAAGCAAGTGCAGTTAACTTGCTATTCGTTTATGTACAACAGCCAACAAAAAAATTGTGTACTGCAATGCATCATTTATTGTTTTGATAGCCGTCAACGCGTACACGATGGCAGCGAGTGAAAACGCGCAAAAGAATTTCAAAATAAAAACTAAAACTTCACGCAACATTTCCGCACACCATTTTAGTCAATGATAACTAGTTAACTAACTGGTGGATAAGTATATTTATTAATAATCTAACTGCCCGATTTGTTTCCGTTGTGCGCATCCGAATGCGTTGAAAGACCGTGAAAGACTGATTTTATCGAGATGTAAGTTATGATAGGATGCTCTAACAGAAGATTTCATGTAGCAGGACTTAGCAGTTAGGATGGCAGCATAGCGCATACAAATGACGTGTTTGTAATACGCTCACATATTGGCAGCGCGCCTAATATACTGTTACGAAGCTGTTAAGTGTTTACGCTTAGGCTGATGCTAACACACTTTTAACAGCAGCTGAGCGTGGCACAGATTTTTATTAGCACTCTCTCATTGAATATGTACCGTTAAAGCACGCTGCCCAATCCCAAAATTATTTACGTTTTGCCGGCAAAGGGACATTTTAACATCGACCAGCACGTGCGCTGTTAGTGAGGAAGAAAATGAGAAATTGCATACAGAACCAAATTATTATTATTTGAGTTGCCAATTTTCGACATCTACTCATGTCTTCAATTCAAATGTCACCTGTAACACTGTGTGTTCCCTACATTTTTCCGTGATACGAAATACGCTTCAAAAATGAATGCTTAACAGAGGAAAATAACAGGTTTCGAAGTACATTTAGCACATCGTCGTACGGATAAATTAATCTAGAGCAAAAATTATAATGAAAAATGAATTTTTAAATAATACAACTATTATTCTCTAAATATGGGCTCTAAAATTTAAAAAAAAAAAAAAAAAAAAGAAAAAAAAAAAACTTTATTACTGAAATATCCTAAAATGTTAGCACCCTGTAACATTACTTTACAAGTTACTTATTTTCGAATATTTTTTCCTGTAAATTTTAAATGACTATAAGGGAGCTCAAGGCCAAAAATATTAATTTCTTTTCTTTGTAGGAAAATTATTATTGCTTTTTTTTACTTATTGTTTTAATTATTTATTAAAACTTTTTATTTTTTTATCATTGAAGTTGAAAGGATAATCAAAAGAGCCCATCTGAGTGTCAAAAGTAGATAAAAAACCCCTGCAACCTGATAGGCTTATTATCAAAATTTCTCTGAAGAAGTCTATCAACTTCCGTTGTTTTCTCTAATGGCAAGAACCTCAATGGGTGTTACGGTTAGGAGTTTCCTTGAGAAGACTTTTTGGTGTGTTGGGAACTCGGTTAGAGCTCACCACTTTGCGACCATCATACACTTTTTTTCCAGACATTCTCTCATATGAGTATTGAAGTTACCCTTTTGCTTACCTCAAACCCGTATTCATTATACGCAAATGACATTGTCCCTCCAACTAAGAGCTTCAATTCCAACCAGCAGAAGGTCATGACTGCAGTGCAAGCCTTGGTACAGCTACCACCAGCTACCAGTCTAATGCCATAAAAATATAATTCGCAAGCACTACATACATGTCTATGTATGAAGTTAATGGAGGAGTTACAGTTACACTGTGTCTGTGGGACATTCTTTTTGCAACTTTCTGCGCGTAGGAGGCAGTGGAACTGCTGGTTGTGTTGTTTGCCCAATATTTTTGGACGCTTTGAGCTCGTTTACTTTAATTAAAATGTCATAATCGCCTTAAGATTGCATACTACAGAAACTTCATTTTAAGCTTAAATGCAAGTTGCATGCGAAGAGGCGCTATCTTGGTTACAGGTAGCTGGCGTTATGAATTTTAGTGGGCTTAACTGTCATGCAGAAGAAGCGCGGAAATAAAAGAAGGATAATTGAATATCCCATCCTGGTTTATATAAGAAAGGAATTTCATGGGTGGAATTGCACTGGTGCAGGCTATCTGGTGTAAAGTATTTAAGTCAAACTTTGCTAGTGCGACGAGCAAGCATTCTGTTCAACCAACGCCACTCACTACCAGGGGCGTCTGAATTGTCATAACGAAATATAAGCTTAAAATTCTGATTCTACATAAACGTTACTAGACTTAATGGCATGCCAGATAACACTGTTTAGCAATGAAACAAATACTTTTTACGAGTCAAACCTTACTTTGTTTTTCCATTTACCCCTAACAAAACTGCGTACACAGTAAACCCTAATATCTGACGTTGGCGGCCAATGACCCCTTTTTATGGTCACCCTAGGAAAAACGATTTATATATGTCTACTTTGGATTACAGAAGTTTCAGAGAAGCAGTATAAAATATAACCAAAACTTCAATTTTGGGAAAACACTACCATATCCAGTATTTTTTTCACCAGCGTATATAGCAAAAGTTATATCTGGAGTCTTTCATCGATCCCTTTTTTCTGTAAAGAGATCAACAAATAGTCCCAGGGCACATTTATTTTATTTCTGCCAACAAATCGTCCCTCGCTTCCCTCCATCACTGACCTGACACAAGCTCACAAAAATTTACGAAAAATAAAATCAGCTAATGCAAGTTAAAGCAAAAGCTAAGCAGTACTGCTTACTCCATAACTTTCCTCATTTTTCATTTATGAATCTTGACATGGCACAGATAACTTCACTTAAACCAAAGCCGACTTTTTACGCGCTGTGTAATTTCTGTCTCTCCAAATAATAACGTTATCCACAAACAGAAAATTTATCAAAATAATATCTCTTATCTGTTGTTGTTGTACGTTAATTCAAATCCCGTTTAACTGTTGTATTTTGTGTCATAATTCGTGCTTATTTTATCAGTCTAGCATCTGCTTCCTTGCCACACAGCTGCATATAAAAATCCATCTAAGTAAACGCGAATTACATATTCCGAGCACGAGCAAAAAAGAAGCCTTCCAGTTAATAAATGTTTACTTGTTTACATAAATGTTAACACGCATTAACATGAGTTACCAAAATACATACAAAGCATTACAAACGACTCGTTGATGGCGCGCTGCTTTTTGCAAATATTTTGGCATGCAGCATTTCAACGCTTAAATGAAAATGAAATTTATTTTGTTTTCTGTTGACAATTCATAAAAACTTCATTTGCCAGCAAGCAGCATATTGTAGCCAACAACAGCGAGTGGGACATTTCGAAAGCGCAGTCTGTAAATGACTCGGCAAAGGGCAGCTTTGTACGCTGTATGAGGTCAGCGTTGTATTTGTAATGCACTCAAGTGTAAGCATATAAATTCATAATTACATGGACATTCTTGTTTATATACGCACTGATTAAATTCAAGAGCATTCTGTTATGGCACGCAAAATCTTAATGAGGAAATCTCTTTGGCTTGGCTTGCAGCAAATTAAATGTAATGTTATTTTATAACTTTCATGAACACAAAATAAAATTATTTTTCTTTTCGCTTTCTGAACACAAAATAATAATGGGTCCAATGTTTTAAAGTATGAGAACAATTATAGATGGAGATATCAGCTGAGTATGCTCGTCTGTCTGTTCGCCTGCCAGTCTATTTTGAAGCAAGGTGCACCCTCCGTTTTAGAGAAGTCGGTAATATTTGATATGTAGCCGCCTTTTATATAATAGATTAATTAACTGTCGAAACCGAAAAGATCGTATCATTATAAGATATAGTTCACATATATATGTTTGTTCAGATAAACGAGTTCTGTTTCACAAGTCTACAAACTAAAAAGGTAGGGAAGTTAAATTTGTTAGTAAAAACTATAGCGATTGGAGCAATATAACTTATACCCCCCATATAGCCAGATATTGGAATAAACTGGGCCTTGGTGTATTTCAAATAAATAGAAGATAAGATCAAAATTCGTACAGTTTGCGCTTGTTGTAAATAAGGACCAAGCGGTTCGAATCGCGATTCATATACATGAAAGGTATAAATCCTTCACACAGCCGACGACAGCGCTCTCCTTACTCGTTTTCTTTTAATTTATGTTTAACAAAGCAGCTGGACGCATGCTAGTTGCATTTGATACACCCTGTTGCAAAAACAACAAAATTAATTACTAGGCATGGCAGCTTTTTCGATTTATGCAATCCCGGGATTATAGGTACTAGATTTTACAACCAACAGCTCCGGGACTCAGTCACGCGATTTGGGTCAGAGACTGCATGTAATGATTTTTTTATATTTTACTCATTCTTGACTACTATTTTATTTTTCATAATAAAACTCAAAGCAGCATATATTCTCAACTATGGAAAATTTCACCTCAAAAATTTGCTCTGAAGTGGGTTACGCTAAAGATAAATAATTGAAAATTGTACAACAAATGGTTGAAAATAGGTATGAAAGTATTCGTGCCTCATAAATCCCCATTTCCATTACTAAATACTCTATTCCATTTAAAGTAGAGTTTTCAAAAATATATCTTTAGTATCAAGAATTTTAGAGTAAGAAGTTTGTTAGTTCAAGTTTATAAGCAGAAATTTCGAAATAGTTCAGGATTTATGATGCTTTGAGTTTTACTATGAAAAATAAAATTAAAATAATCATTATTTCCGGTCATTGATTTGGGTATTCGCTATTCTCCAACAATGTAGGTGGCTATCAGAACTCTGATTTTCTGGTTGCTTGCATTTTTGTTGGTATACAAAATAAAAAAAAGCCAAAGAGAATCTCAGAGTGTCAAAAATTTACACAAAAACCAAAATGCATTGTGATCAATGCTAAATACCGACAGATCGCGGTGCCTGAAAATGTCTGCGATGAAGACGTCTAGCAGCTTCTGAAATGGATCCATAAGGAAATCGTTTAAACAAATAGTAACACAGGGCGACCGTTCGGCAGTGTTCGTCAACCCACCGAATGTGTTTCTGCCATTAAAAAATTCTTGATATAAACTCATTTAATTCACAGGTGAAAAAAAACTTTAACCAATTGGTGGAAAAACTCGTCTTTAATCTCCTCGGGGGTATATCGTGCTAAATTATTATTGTTATTGGTATTATTACTATGCAATCCCGGGACTAGCGTACCTAATGCGTCCTCATGCGGCAGAAGCCGCCATGCCTTCATGCACATATCAATACGCAGTGAACTCCCATTCGTGGTGGCTCACTATTCAGTGAACTCTTCGTCAATGAGTTGTCCACTGTGTGAGTTAAGTCCTTTAGCTGTAGTGTCACTCATCTCAATGCCAAAGTAATTCAGATGCACAAATGTCTCTATCGAGGAACGCAACGAGTAAAGGGCCTGTTAGGGAAAGAGATGTGTTACTGCTGTTTCCGCATTATTTTTACGCTTTAAAATTGAATGCAGTTATGAAAAACTTAACTAAATTGTGGTTTTGAAAATCAATATTACTTTCCTAGAGATTATTTCAGCTCACTCGACTGTAACTTTAATCTTCACATTTACCGTCGATCATAAAATGAACACAATATTCAGCTCAGCCAACAAGGCACTAACCGACAAACCATTTATTACTGATGGCAACAGCACACAATTTTCCACTTCACTTAATCGCTACGCAGTGAGTGAGTGACCCCATGCGCTTGACTATAGCCTTTTCCGACCAAGCTACAACGCAATTTGTTGACCTTCTGTCTAAAGCTATTGGGTTGTTCAAACGAAAACAATCACTCGTTAAATATATATTGCGTTTCATAACTATAGCACACTCACTTACGCATGTTTTATTAATTCTTCTATTTTCATTTGAATTTCAGTATTCTTTATATATAACAGCCATTTATTTAGAAAAATCTTTACTCATAATAAAAAATAATTGTATCAGTTCGATGTCTATACACTGCAGATATTCAAGAAATATCGATAGGGGAGATCATTATTGAGCAAATAAAGTCCAAAGCAACAGTTTTTTTAATTTTAAACATCGAACTCAGTCTATTACAATTTCTGAGACGCAGCGGGAAGGGGCGGGCTTTCTAGCTTCAAACATTTTTGTCACAGTTACTCCTTCACACTTTCATATAATTTTATTCACAGTGATCTGATTGATTTCAAACCTTTTTTTTTTAAAATTGCATTATTTTCTTAAAAAAATTTCAAAACATTTTTGTACATTTTTGTTCACAAATTATATGAAAGTGAAAAAAATTACAATGAAAAATTATTTAGAATTGGTGTGATCATCTTAAAAAAGTTCAAAAATATTTTGAAAATATTTCAAAAATATTTTTAAATATTTTGAGTTAGAAACCCACATATATGATACGATACATTAATGTATATAATTTTTTCTGAAGACATATGCCAAAATTCTAAAAATTAAAATGATTAAAATTTTTACTTTTTTGAATTAAAACTTTATGAGCACCTAAACTGCGCTTGCGGTTTTTTAATACCATGGTAAATTCATATCCGGTTTCATAAACGCAATTTGTTCAATTTTGGGAGTGCGATAGTTACGAAACGCACTTTATAAGTAAGTACATTCGCGGAAATGCTACTAAATACGTTGATGCTATATACGCACTCGCTCACTGGTTATATGCGCTAGCTGATAGATACATATATACTTGGCAGACGCGCCTATTTTGTGGTCATGAATGTTTATCGCCGTTTCATCACCACTAAACTGTTAGCCATCTTATCTCGTTAAAACTGGATCAAATTACATTTCTCGTTATTTATACTTTTTTGATTTGTGTTGTCTTGCTTAAATCTCATTAATCAGCTCGCACATGAATAAATATTTTATGCAAAAAGATATTCGAGTTTTTCTCTCTTGTGTGTATTTTAGACTTTAACGCTTTATTGGTATTCACGAAGCGCGCACTTCCCCGAGCTTTCGGACTTCTGTCTGGGCAAACAACTTTCGACACAATTCAGTCATGCATTGCCCCGCTGCTTGGAAGTTTGTGCAAATATTGCGTGGTGTTTTGACATGGAAAAAATTGCCTCAGTCACTTTGCAAGGCATTCGACATTTAGCGCCAACGTCGGAGTAAATATGCCACAAAACGTATGTACGAGTATTTTGTACTCATGTAGTGGTGACAGAAGCATGTTCACAACAAAAAGCTAATACCCGTTTGCAAATACAAAAAAACTTTGGCGAAAGCAAAAAAAAAAAAAACAATACAAAGCGACTCTGCTCAATCTGGCTGTGTAGGCACGCTTCCTTTGTTGAGCTCAATTTCTGCAACGCATGGAACCAATTTGCTGGCTTTGTTCATGTGACATTGTTGGAATCAAATACACGTTTGTCGCGCTTTTGTTTTAGTACGCGCATTTTGTTATCATTCTTCTCTTTGTTCCCCCCTCAAACTAAGCGAGTGTCAACTTTAGATACCCATTACATCAGGTGTTATTGGCATATGAGTTTTGCCTTCAAACTATTGGCATTTTCAACCTTGTGGAATTGAGTGAGTAGAAAATTTATTGGAAACTTGATATCGAAAGATTCCCGCTTTTTATATGCGTGAAGTTTAATTTAATTGGCTTTGATTCAACATGATATTAGAGAGCGATAAATTTGATTACTAAATGTTGCAAATGTTTTGTGGAGCAGACGAAAGTGATGTAAATGAGTCTTTTCTGCCTAGTGTTTTTTTTTTTCCTGTTTCAAAAATATATGAAAAATATATTAACAAAGAAATTTGTGAGAACAAGTTATTAAGAACAAAATCGAGCTTCGGTAAAATTTTGTCATAACCAGTATGTTACTCTTAGTACAAAGATAATGTTAGTAAACGCTAGGTTAAGTTGAGTTGCAGTCACTCCTTATGGTAGAGGCTTTGTTTCCTATATTTAGAGAAAATGCTAAATGAGACCCATATAAAGCTTATTCTGAAATGGGTTAGCCATCTAAATAAATATTGATTAGGTTTGGTGACTTGACCTAACATCAAACCGCCAACAGAATACTACCTCTACCAACCTTATCTTCTTCCAATAAACCAGTGAACGAACTGAAACTAGCAAAACGAGCCATCAACGGCACACAGTAATCTGCTCACTGCGATGAAATAAAAAGCTGTAAGAACACAGTAGCCCAAAAAAAGCGGTCTGTTTATCAAACAAGGGCCTCTTATAGCACATTTCATAACTGCTGTTTAAAAGTAAAGATTTTATGGATCAAAAATCTTTTTGCAGCTTTCTCACATCCCGCAGCGGAAATCAAAAAATTATTAACTAAACAATTTTTTAAAATATTGGACAAAAAATGCTGGCTAAAAACCTTCTGCAATAAAACAATCTTATTTTTCACTACCTTTTATGTGTTGTAAGAAGTGATTAGGCAGTTCTTCATTAAAAAAAAGATGGATTTTAGAGTAAGCATAGGTATTATTTTTGACTCTGATCAAGTTCCTTACTTCACCATAGAAATATTGCCTCTTTATCCCTTTAAAAGTCGTTTTGCATGAAAAATTTAGTCAGCCACTGTTACTGCGCCATAAACAAATTTCTTTAATACTTTTTTCTAAACAAATATGGTTCAATGAACGAAAGGTGATCATAAGTATGATTTATTCACAAATATTTGCACTGCTGGCTGCAGCGTTCGAAAATGTTACTCGTACGCAACGTAGCACCAACTATTGGTTTTACTTGCCTACATTAAATGCGCGTTACATGCACTCACACATATATGTATATATGTAATATGAAGCACCGAAACAAAGGAATGGTCGAATTGTCTATGTGCATAAGCCCGGGCATTTGCAGTAATTTGGCAATTTTTGGCAAAGTTTCTAAAAATTCTAGGAATCTGCCGCCATTTACCAGGCGTTATGGCAAAACAGATATTATGCATTTTAGCTTTTATTGTATGCAGCATATATAGAAAGCAAATGTGCTAATTGGAAAATTACAATCCAAATGCTATACACAATAATAAGTTAAAGTATTATTTAAAATGCAGAAGGCTAAAGAGAGCTGCTGAGAGAAATGTTCAGGAGTATTAAGAGATGGCCTATGAGTATTTGAATAAGAACAAGTAAGAACGGCGCTGTCTTCGGCTGTGCCGAAGGCTTTATACCTTTCATGAATACGTGCAAACTTAAATACGCATTGTTTAAAGTTCCCTAAAACTTTGTCAGCAATACATTTAATTTTATTTTATAATAAGCTTTATTTGTTTAAGGTAAGTTGCCATAATCCTTTTATCTGAACGATCGGTTGTATGGGATATATACTATATATAGCTCCGATCTTGGTGATTGTTTTTACCAAATCTTTTACTATCCATAGGAAAATATCTCACCAAGTTTCAAGTTTTAATCTTCCAAAATGAGGGATAAATGGCCATAATCCTCTTATCTGAACGATCGGTTGTATGGGATATATACTATATATAGCTCCGATCTTGGTGATTTTTTTTACCAAATCTTTTACTATCCATAGGAAAGTATCTCACCAAGTTTCAAGTTTTAATCTTCCAAAATGAGGGATAAATGGCCATAATCCTCTTATCTGAACGATCGGTTGTATGGGATATATACTATATATAGCTCCGATCTTGGTGATTTTTTTACCAAATCTTTAACTATCCATAGGAAAGTATCTCACCAAGTTTCAAGTTTTAATCTTCCAAAATGAGGGATAAATGGCCATAATCCTCTTATCTGAACGACCGGTTGTATGGGATATATATGCTATAGTGAGCCGATTATACCGGATCCGACAAATGTCTAATATAATACAAAAATACATCCGTGTGCCAAATTTTATCGAGATATCTCAAAAATTGAGGGACTAGTTTGCGTTCAAACAGACGGACGGACAGACGGACGGACAGACGGGCATGGCTGTATCAACTCAGTTCATCGTCCTGATCAATTTGGTATACTTAATGGTGGGTCTATCTCTTATATTTCTAAACGTTACAAACATCGGACCAAAGTTAATATAAAATTTCATGTTCATGAAGGGTATAAAAATTAAACTTGAAATGTATTTAACTGTGGCATATAAAGCTGCGATGGTGCTTTTTGTGGGTGTATGACTCTGAGTTCAGTGATATATGCAGATCCACCTGAAGGCCTGATACCTTTCATCAATGTGATTGAAGTACGAAAGTGCGATTGATCGATCAAAATGTTTAAGTAGTAATTTTTCTGATTAATAAAGCGTCTGATTAATCAGCTTCCGATTATAATTGAACGGATTCTAGTTTAAATTAATGTGTAAAATAAGTAACTCTGTTCATTTGCACCTAGTACTTATTTTGACAAGCAAATTAGTGAATGTAAAAAAGAGCAGGTATTTGATGAACTGATTAAATTCAAACAGTGGTGAGATTTGTATGCCTGAAAACGTGTAAGCATTTAAACTTTCAAATTATTTCATGGTTTTATGAAGACATAGATGAGCTCGATAAATTGATTAATACCATATCTTAGGCTAAACCATAACTGACTAATTTTTTGAGAATTATTTTGTTGTGATGCAGTGGGGATTTCAATACCCCGAACTGTATGGAGGAAACCTCATCACACCTCTACTGAGAGGTATAAGTTTTAAACAGTAAAGGAAATAACATTAAAGCGAAAATAATGGGGTAAACGCAAAAAAATGGCGATGCTAATGTCGGGCAGGTACGCTTCCTTCCCCTCTGATTATGCTCCATAAATGAAATGGGAATAGTTCTGACTATGGTCTTAAGGGAGTAATTGCAGAGTTTTAATTCGACAAGTCTACCGCATGTAAGTGGTAGCGAATTTTATATATAAGATTTTGGTTTTTTAAACCACATATTGTCACGCCCCTGAAGATGCCAAATAAAATTGGCAAAACGTCGGGCTGTAAGGTGGAATATAGTATTTTATTTGCAACAAAACCTGGATCTGGATAGCTTACAAAAATACAATAAAATCATACAAACAGATCGGAATAAACCATATATTTAGCCATCAATTATGGCCCACTGTAGATGAAAGATTTTAAACTCAGGCCACTGTCTTTAGCGACTAAGCAAAGTATGTAGAGTTGTTGGAAGCACGTTTTCCTCAGTGTCTGTTGCATTGGGTGTGTTGGTGTATGTGCATTGGGTACTATTTCCCAAACTCGTTTGGCCAACTGCCAAATTGCAATTATGGTGGAAATTGTTTTGCATTGCCTGCCAACTGCATTTTTCATTTGAGTTATTTCTATGCCAGAATAAAATACAAAGTTTTTACAAATTTTCCTTCCCAACGATACTTTTAGCGTCTAGAAAACCATTTATTAATTCGCTTTTACTCGTGTGCTCAACAAGCTGATAATGGGGCTATCAATTTGGTATTTTGTAACCATTCGCCTATATTAACTTTTGCTTTAAGTATCTTGGTGGCTTGCATTCAGTGCCAAATTGTTTCAAAGTCTTTAAGTGCTCTTTATCAATCGCATACATTACTACTTAATTTTGCTTCCAACGCAGTTCTATACAGATTTTTAAGCGCCTCATATTCAACTATCTAGCATATCAGCTCCTTTTATGTCAAATTTTATGCAATTAAAAAGGCTCAAGCTGTTTTTCTTGCTTAGCGCCTATTTAGACCTATATACATTTTATTACTGCTGTAACCATTAATCTCATTTTAATTGAAATTATTTAGGAGATTCTGCATTCAAAGAAATGCAGCTGAAAAGCACACATCAAAGAACAAACCAACTGCAACTATCTCGAAGCTTTTTATGACGCAGAAACGGTCATAAGGGCGATTTTTCACTTCATATGTGTGTGTGTACATATAATAAAAATACTATACTAATAAAATACTATTTAACTTGAGCAACTGCAAATGTAATGATAACTTGCTGGCATATGCGCTTATAAGCTTTAGGTGGAAGGTTAAAAGTGCGCATAAAATTCGCTTTAAAAACTACGCCAAAAATTTAATCTCCCTCCTGTGGAACCAGGGCATGTTAACAAAATTAAATATACATACAGACACACACATCGTTATTAGAGTGGGTAAAAACACGTGATAAGTGAAAGTCGAATTCTTCTGAAAGAAAATTCACGCCATGACGGCTTGTCATATAATCATTTGTGGTTAAAGCCCAAGATTGTCACCTAATCCTATCATACATAATCTTTTTGTTATATACTCGTATATACATACCTTATCCTCGATTGTACATTTTTTCATAACAACCGACATCCAACATGGTATGAGCAGACGATCTAGCAAAGCAGCTTCTAAGCCCTGTCAAAAATGGTGAAAAGCTTTCCAAGTAGCTACAAAGTTACAATTATGAAGGAGGCATATTTTTTGTTACATAGCTTCCGATTTTTAAAGCAAAGAAAAAGTGTACAACCTTATTTATTTACATATAATTATTTAAATATACACACAAGTTACTGGCTTAAAACTAATTAAATTTGACTTCCTTACACCAACAATCTCACAAGCAAACTAATTTCTCTGAGTACGCATATATGTAGATGGGATAAGCGACAGAGCAAGGGTGAAGAAGTTCCAGCAAATTTGTTTGTATTCGCTCAGACATGAAATATTACAATGGAGCTTTCTTGAAAAAACCATTAATTATAAAAATGTTTGCACAATTAATGCAAATAAAAATTTAATTGGTTATTTAGTTATGAATATAGCTATAATGTTAGCTCAGCAATGTTTTATTTTTTGTAAAAATACAGTGACTCTTAGTAAAAATAATTCAGGTGGTACTTCTAGTAAATTATATAACTTCGACAAGCGCATATGGACACAAATACCAAACACTATGCGTAAAAAAAATGGCCAACAATTTATAAAATTTTTAAAAGCTTTGATACTTGCATTTTGTGAGCTTAAAATTTAATGCACTGAAAAACTGCATAGTCAGAAATTGGTTTGATATTCTTGCATGAAATTTTGCTAATTCTAATCCGGTTTTTTTTTTTGGAATTTCTAGGAATTTTTGTGGTTTTAGTTTGGGCTTATAAACACTGATTCAAAAAAGATTCCTGCAAAAGAGCTGTCTGTATTTTTATGTAAAATCAAAACAGCTTTATCAGCTGAAGAACTTTTGGTAATATACTAAGAACCTGCTGGATCATTTCCACTGTGAGCCACTGTAAATAGATCTAAATAGCTTTCAGCGCATCCAAATTCACACATATGAACACACAATAAATGTTATTCTTATCATCACAAATTTCATTGCACAAAAAAATAGAAAATTACTTTTTATTATTTTACAAATAATTTTTCTTGATTTCTTCAAAACGCCGTAATGTGCATGTAATGTTTGGGCTTTCATATATTTCCCTTAAAAGGTCAGAATTTTCTTGTTGCTCTAGTTATTACAATCTGTTGAACCAAATAATTATTTTCCCCATCTCTCATGAATAAAGCATTATTCTGAAATTAAATAAATGAACTACAATTATTCAAGTCACCAAACATATAAATCAAAAACTTTCCAGCCATCCACACATCAATAAAAATTTGCACAAAGCATTTTTAATGCCCAACGTTACTCAACAATTAAAGCACTTGAGCCCAATACGCAATCGCTTAGTACCATTTAATGTCTACAACAACTCTCATACTTATAATTAACTTATTTCATTGTGATCGGAGGCATTAAACTCGCAATCATTTAACTAACTCAATCCCACTTCTTTGGCTTAAATCCGCTTTGCGCAAATAAGCCGCTATAAAATGCAAAGTAGCTCAACTTAGCCATTGTTGCCTTTCGGATATTGGCCCTTTAACAACTTCTAAGCACCATTACTAACTATCATAAACAAATTTATTGCTGGCTTTGTGTAAATTAAACGGTTTGATGAGTGAGTTGGCGCCGCCTAACGGCAATATAAATAATACAACAGACATTGAAATCGTGGCTTGTTAAGCTAATAAATGGTGAAACTTCTTTAATCACTTGGATATTTATGATCTAAGAGGTTAGTAGGTTAACATAGGCTGAATATAAGCTTTTTGAATTTGCTCTGAGTCGATGACAAATTTAAACAAGCGCATTTGAAATTTAAGTTAATTGTTCGCTATAGTCCTACCGCAATGTAGCTCAGTTAAGTAACCAAATTAAAACACGGGTTAATTGAGTTATCGACGGTCACTTCAATGTATTGCTTTGGGTTATCATAAAAGATACCAAGATGTCTTAAAATATAATACAAACCGTCTTCATACAAACCTTCATCAATTATTTGTTCTACCAATAAAATTCGAAGAAAAATCCATTTTTTCAGTACTTCACTCACTTCACACAGTACAATGCTTTTCCATATAAACAACCCATACAATTACGATTTGATATCCAGTATCGTTAAAATCCTGCACATAATATATTTTTTTCCTTAGAAAATCTGCTCATACCTGCCATCCTCTTTCTTTTATCCTGTAGCTGGGTATTTCCATGTCAAACCATCACATTTGATTCAATTTTCAATATTTCACTTTTATCTTGTTTCTTAGTTAATTTTTTAAAATAAACTTTGGCACCCTCAAAGGGGATACTTAGATATATAAAAAAAAAATTTATTTTAAATTTCTAATTTTAGAAAATTTTTGATATTTCAAAATGGAAAAAAATTTTAATTCTTCCGTAAATTTTGGATAAATTTTTGTTATGCTATACCTCTGATATATTTAAAGATATCCTACAATTTTCAAAAATATGAATTTTGTCGAGTTCAATTAGTTAAACACAAAATTACTAAAATTTGAACACTGGAACTCTTTTGAATTGGCAATGGAATAGAAAAAAACCTAAAACCTCTTTTCGATTATTTTTCATAGAGTGGCCAGAAATGAAGTTATGTGGCAGTACATGGCCACATCTAGGGGTCTTGGACCCCTAATACTAAAACTTAAGTCTATATCGAAAATGTTGAGCACTCAGCCTTTGCATGCTTGCTATTGACGAACACTTGCAACGAAACCAGGACACTTTCTCTGCCATTTATTCACTTTCCTTGCACTTTATGCAAAAAATGTCATAGGAATTTTATCAAAGTGGGCATTTTTTTTTTTTTTTTTTAGCTAAACAAACACTCAGATATATTTTACACTCAATAAAATCGAGTGCTTTAATTACCATAGAAGCACTTAACAAATTCCGTAGAAGGTTTTATTCTTTTTGTTTTTCATTTCAATTGTTGTAAGAATCTGCTGCTGATTTTAAGTGTTTGATGACAATGATCAACCGCCGCTCATGGCTAAGTACCTTTGAGCTTTGTTGACAATAGTACCTTAAGTAAAAAAAATGTTAAGTAATCAGAAGTTGCTGACATTTTCAATATTTCTTAGTGTAATCTGAAGCTCAATTCAGCAAACCAATAAAGCGAACGTTAAAAGCATGAAAGGTTTGTTTGATTAAGCATTTCTCTCAATAAATTCGTAGGTTTGGTAACTCCGCTTTAATTAGCCACAGAGCCATTACACAAATTTGAATACCCAAGCATAGTACAACAGACTCTACTGCGGTTAGAATTAAAAAGTACTCGGGTTATACTGCAGCTAGGGCCGCATTTTCTGAAAAAGCTTAACAAAGTAAGAATTAATGTGACGAGATATCGTGGCTGATGGTAGTGAAAAGTGCTAGAGCTCTGGCCTGTAAATATTGTTTCGTGAGCTAAGTGAGTTGGTCCCGTCCAAAATAGTGTAAAAGGCTAAGCGCATTTTAAAAAAGAAACAGTAGTCTAGCTTAACGTATCTGGACTCCAATGAAAAATGCAGACTTCCAATGTCAAGAATCTGTAAAACACGTATATCTTAATAACAAGTGTACTTCTCAAAACTTTACGAACAATTCTGACTAAATTTTTCGCAATTGGATATTACAAGAGATAATATATTTTGCAAATTATAAAATTATTTAACGGGTCGAAAGTCAACACGTATTTCCACTACAAAACATTTACACCAAAACTTGAAAATGTTATACTCAATACTTTCTGATTTCAAGTTTATATTTCAACTCGTTCTTTTAATTAAAAATTAGTCACTGCTGCTTCGAGGTCCTTATCCTGTATTAATGCCAGGCAGCATGAGGAGGATCTTTTATTTGTAAAACATTAAAACTGTCCTCGTAATTCCCCTTTTTGCTTTTACTAAATTTATATACTTCAATGTTTCCGCTATTCTTTTTTGTTTCTTTTTTTAATGTTCCTTCGATAAAAAGTATAATATTCATATTTTGCAATGCCCTTATACTAATTGCTTATAATTAATTTTTTCCAGCAATGTCTTTCGCATTCTTGATAACGGAAGCTGCAAAGATGAGGATGCAAATGTGAATTAAAATATTGGAGAGGCGAGGCAAACAAAATATTCGAAGCACTCTTGAATATGTACTTCTCAGTGGCGTCAATTGAGAGGCGTGAAAATTATGAAGGGACGATCGTTGTAGCAACACTGTTGAAATAAAAGTAAGCCACGTGAGGGTTAAGTAAGGGTAAGAGTAAAATTTTAATTAAATTTTTAAATTATGAAAACAATAGCTCGAACAGAACTAGCTAATAAGTTGATTGACGATGTATGCGAAATGCGAATGATACAGTATCTTCAAGCTAAGCGAATTTCTACAAGAATCGGCTTCACAATAATTTCCTTGACACTAGGCGCAAAGACACCTGACCTTGTAATACTTTTAGATTTCGCTTTTTCAATTTTTTAAATTTTTTTTTTTTTTTTGTGAAAATATGCCCAGAAGCTTCATACTCAATTTCGGCTTAAATTTTGAGCTCAAATTTTAAACCATTCGTTGGTTAAAGCAATTTTTTAAACTTTTTTGTAATAAATTCCAAACCTTTCAAGTACCTACATCAATTTTCAACTTTTTGCTGTTTGGTTAAAACTTGGAAACCGTCTAAAATCTTTTAATTTTTTTTTCATTTATTTCTGAAAGCTTTTCCAAGTCATTGAATGTTTCTCTTAATAGTTTGTGTGCGCCTTAGCTCAGTTTAAATCCTGCCAACTGATACACATGTTTTTTATGTTTTTTAATTGTTAAGACATTTCTGGTTCAAAATTTAAACTCTTTTCTTCATGCACATTTTTTCGAAAACTGGCACAATTTAAATTCTAAACCAAATTTGAGTTGGAGATAAATTTTTAACCGTGTATGCACCTCTCAATTGGTTTAAGCAAATATTACCTACCATTAAGTGAATAAAATTAATATTTGTCTTTAGACTTCCTTGAAAAAATATGCATCCGGCTACAGTAAAAAAAATCAACACAATTGAAATTTCCGAAAAACTAACTAACAAATCAACAAAACCTACTCACATTTTAAACATGTTTCAACAATGCTGGCAACAGCATGTTAGCTAGCCCAACAAAACTTTATAACCTCTTTCCTTTGCTTTTAACATTCTTTATCTTCTCTTGACCGACTGCAACCTATTTTGTGACCGTGAGCTGCTACATGCTGAGATTGCACTGAAGTTCTTGGTAGAATCGTTATTGTTTGCATAATTAAAACGTTGCAAGCGAATTGCTTATTTCAACCGTATTTCCCGTAAGTACATTTTTTAATGTTTTATTAATCACAGAACAAATAGCTAGCAATACACATCAAAAGGATTTTATTCTTAAGGTGAATGGACAATCAAGGTCATACGTATGTATGCTTGTATAAGACAAATACGGCTCGTAGAATTGTAATAACCTTTTAGAGGGCAGCAAGCAATTAGCTCATTGAACTTAGAAGGCTTTCCTTTGAAGCGCCTCCACTGAAATTGCTCTAAAAATTACTTTTCTTCGAAATTTTCCAACCTGTTAAGTATGCATAAAGAATTTGCATACGTGAACAAGGCGCCATGGCGTATACGCAACTGTTGGAATTGCCTTTTGTAGCGATACCCAGCAAACATTTAGGTAAACATTTAACAAATTTAATTTCGCAGCCAAGCAAGACTCCCTTACTTGTTATACCTAGTAGTGCTACGCACACAAGGTGTATTAATTTTTGTCGCGTAACGGTGGTATGTAACGGCATAAAAGGATCGAAATAGATATTGGCGTATGCATATCAAAATTTTCAGGAGGAAAAACGAAATTCATTAAGCCATGTCCGTCCGTCCGTCCGTCTGTTACCACGATAACTTGAGTAAATTTTGCGATATCTTAATGAAATGTGGCATGCAGGTTTCTTGGCACTCATCTCCGAGCGTTATTTAAAATGGGAGAAATCGAATGATAGCCACGCCCACTTTGTATATATAGAATATTTTCGAAAATACAAAACATGATTACTCAGTACATAATACACTTATAAGGATAAAATTTGGTATGTGCATTAATGTTAAGGCAGAAAATAAATCTTTTAAGAAATTTTTGAAAATGGGTGTGGCACCGCCCACTTTTTATTAAGTCAAATTTAGAAATAATATTAATCATAAATCAAAAACCGTTCAAGACATCGAAACGAAATTCAGCCCACATATTCACATTAATACAAGTTATGTTCCGGAAAAAAAGGGCGAAATCGATTAAGAAAAACGCCCACTTTTGTACGAAAGATTTTGAAAAGGATCATAGATATATTAAATAGGCAATAACTTTGCATACAAAAGCTTTATATCATTTCTATTTCACGTTCAAAGTGTCCGTGAACGAAGAAAGTCGAAAAATATAAATTTTTGAAAATGGGCGGGCCCCGCCCTTTTATTGTGGATTATTCCACAAAACATTTTATACCATAGTTCCGGTAAAAATAGATTTATCGAAACGATATTTGGCGAAAATGTTGTACATATAAAGGTAAATGTTTGTTGTAAAAATTTGCGAAATCGGTCAACGGCCACGCCCAGGTTTTTAACATAGTTCTAAAAAATTTGTTTGTAAAATGTAAAACGCAATCTTGTTATAACCATGCAAGCCATATCAATAAGATCTTGCACACATAATAAGCTTTTCAAGGAAAATTCAACCGTACAAAATTTTGTGAATTTTGGGGAAGTAGGCATGGCGCCGCCCACTTTTCAACCTAAAAATTCTGCTATTTTCAAAGGCGATTGCTTGTAGTTTGAACTAGATATTTCAATCGAAATTGGTCAGCTTCTTCTCAATAGTAACGGGTGTTTTTTTTACAGGTTTGTTTTTCAAATAGAGATAAAACTGGCATTTTGTGGTCAAATCTGGCAACTCTAATGTCATTTATGTTCAGTTTGGTTTGCCATTTCATCATGAACAGGTTGACAAAAGAACAACGCTTGCAAATCGTGCAAATTTATTTCGAAAATAATGGTTCAGTTCGCGAAGTTTACCGTGAGCTCCGTCCATTTTATGGTCGACATAATCGTCCATCAGAGCAATTAATTCGGTTAACCATGGATCGTTTTCGCACTACGTTTACTCTATGTGATAATACGCATCCGCAGAGACGTCGAACAGTGCGCACCGAAGAAACAATTGCCGCTGTAGAGCAAAGTGTTGAAGAGGACCCGAATGAATCGATTCGCCACCGTGCACAGCAATTGGAGCTTTGTCCATCAACTTTATGGAAGATTTTGCGCAAAGATCTTGGCTTGCGACCTTACAAGATCCAGCTTGTGCAAGAATTAAAGCCGCGAGACCATGCAATGCGTCGTGATTTTGGTGTATGGGCCGAAAATGAGATTGATTTCGATGCTGATTTTCATCGCAAAATTTTGTTCAGTGATGAGGCTCATTTTTGGTTGAATGGCTACGTCAACAAGCAAAATTGCCGCATTTGGAGTGAAGAGAATCCACATGAGACCCTTGAAACGCCATTACATCCACAAAAACTGACTGTTTGGTGTGCTCTATGGGCTGGTGGAGTCATTGGGCCATACTTCTTCCGCAATAATGCTGGAGAGGCAGCTACCGTTAATGGAGACCGGTATAGAGCCATGATAACCGACTATTTTGTTCCCGAATTGGATGGCATGAATGTGGATGAGTTGTGGTTCCAACAAGACGGCGCTACATGCCACACAGCGCACGTCACAATCGATTTATTGAAGGAAACATTCGATGAGCGCATAATTTCGCGGAATGGACCTGTCAATTGGCCACCAAGGTCGTGTGATTTGACACCATTGGATTATTTTCTTTGGGGATATGTGAAGTCGCTCGTCTACACCAACAAACCAGAAACGTTAGGGGAATTGGAAGCCAACATTCGTGGCGTTATTGCCGACATACGGCCCCATATGCTCGAAAAAGTGGTTGAAAATTGGACCTGTAGAATTGGCTTTATTCGAGCCAGCCGCGGCGGCCACATGCCCGAAATCATATTTAAACATTAATGGCATAAAATTATCCTTCCAATAAAGCCAAATTGATGGACCTTAAAACGATTTTCTTGTGTTTTATTTCAATTCGAAGTTCTATACCCCTAAAAAAACACCCTTTACATATCTAGTATGCTGCTGCCAAAAAATAGGCAAATCGCGTAACACACAAGTAAAATATCCGGGAAAGTTTCTGCAATAGGGAAGTTATATACCTTTTATGATTTTCATACCTCTAATAAACATGAAATGTTTGTAAGTATGAGAAGAAGAAGAGATGGGTCCATCAATAAGTAAACAGAAATAATAAGGAGGATGAGCTGAGTCGATTTAGCAATGTCCGTCTCCGTCCAGCTGTCGGTCTATTTGAACCCAAATTTTTTAAATATAAAATGTGCATGTACTCGTATTGGTATTTTGCAAAAATGTGGTTCGCAACTGTTGGTAGGGAAGCTATATATATACCAATAAATTTGTGGCGGACGCCGTGATGTGGGGGTAGTGCTGCCGGCCTACCACACCGAAGGTACAAAGTTCGAGTCCTGGGACTGGTAGCATCAACAGTGGTTTGAAAAGGATTTTCAAAACGGGGTCGTCCCTCAGCAGTGGTTTGGCAAACTCTCGGAATGACTTTTTGCTTGTTTTTTTATAAAACTGTTTGCTAGGTATTCGCGCCGCGCTTCCTTATGTTGCCAATTTCATTGCTCGCTTGTCGTTCGATTGCTATTCTAAGTCAAGGGCAGTACTCGCTTGATAAGAGCGACGTTGACAGATTTAGCGCCAACCTCCGCTTTGGAGCATTACGTTGGATTGCATTCGTAGAAATCCATTCAAGTTTGCTAAGTCATGGATACATATTTGCACTTTAACAAGTTGCCAAATAAATTAGAGCACCGGATCAAAAACCGCATGAGTTCGCTTTTGTGGCCATTGCGAGGTATCGGTTTGAAAGTGTTGATCGAAATCTGCATGATTGACATTTACACTCGCATTATTTAACCGCAATTTGAACTTACATACTCCGTAGACTGATTCGAATGGGAGCACCAGCGTTGTCCTTAATGTACTCCCGCCGGATACACTTAGTTCCGAACCAGATTTTTATCCTCACAAGCTTTTTTGAGATTGTGCTACTCCTATTCTTTCGAGTACACATTAAGCTATAATGATTTGATAAGGTCACAGGCAATAGGACAGAATACTGGAAAATGTAAACATTCGTTATTATGATAGAGCATGTCTCTAAAAGTCTATATTGCCAATCTGATAAGTTTATCTTGTTTTCCCCGTATAATTGGCATGGAAAATCGAATCGGTCGCATGAACGTCCTACAAACTGAAACTTTCAAGCTTTTTCTCAGAAAATAAGAAAACAAATTCTGCCCTGTTTCCTCAGTCTAATACACAACATTGAAAGCACCGTTTCTATTTATCATTTGATGGATTTGCTGTCAAGCTTTTTCGGTCGCCAATCAATCACTTCAACAGCAATAAAGTACTCTTCAGTGCAGGCTTTTGAGTGGTAAATCTGTTAACATCGCTTCAAAACATAAACGGAAAATACCAAATACTTCGACGTGACATTCAACCGAGCAATATTTGGTGAGTATGTATTGGGTGTATATATGTTAGGGTGGGTTGATTTCTTTTCTTAGCAAATGGGTAGTATTTTTAAAATATGAAAAAACAAAGGACAAAGAAATCTTAACATTTTGATTTTTAAATAAATAAAAAAGTATTCCATGGCGGCCGCCGTGGTGTGAAGGTAGTGTTGCCGGCCTACCACACCGAAGGTCCATGGTTCGAGCCCTGGTACAGGTAACATCAAAAGTGATTTGAAAAAAGTTTTTCAAAACGGGGTCGCCCCTCGGCAGTGGTTTGGCAAACTCTCCGAGTGTATTTCTGCCATGACAGGCTTCTCAGCAAAAATTCGTCTCCTTTGTAGATGCCGTTCGGAGTCGGCAAAAAACTGTAGGTCCCACCAATTTGTAGGGAAAATTCAAATCGGCACACCACAAATTGGAAGAGAAGCTTGGCGCAAAAATCTCTTAGGAGGTTTATGATGATATACCTGTTGTATATCGCGCCATAGAGATAGAGAGAGAAAAAGTATTCCTAAAACGAGCTCAAGGCCAAGAATAATAATTTTTCACTTTTTGAATTTTTATGAAAATTATTATTGCTTTTTTTATTTTTTAATAATCATTTTTAATTAATTATTAAAAGTTTTTTTTTTTTTATTAATTGAATAGAGTACGAAAAATGTTTAGATCCATATCAGAAGCTGCTAAGCTTCTTCATCAGAGAAATTTGGACACGCATTGCTAACCATTAAGCTAACAATACGCTGGTTTTGATGTCATCTAAACTCCTAGTTCTATTCTTCTTTACCATATGCATGAGCCACTTCCGCCATTTGACAGTTAGTAGTGTGATCATGATGGATTTTTTAACAGATCTGTTTTATCAGCAGAACTGCCTTACGGCGTGCTCTCGGTTTTGTTATTGCTTTTTTATACCAAAAATTTTTGTTGATTTATGGCCTGTAAATAAAAAAAACTTTAAATAATTAATAAAAAATGATTATTAAAAAATAAAAAAACAACAATAATTTTCATAAAAATTCAAAAAGTGAAAAATTATTATTCTTGGCCTTGAGCTCGTTTCATGAATACTTGAAAATGTACAGGCCGTAAATCAACAAAAATTGTTGGAATAAAAAAGCAATAAATAAAAAAGTTTAATGAAAAATTTTGTTTAATCAGATATCGTGAAAAACATTCAGAAATTGTTGAATGTGATTTGTTTAGTACTCCTTCATACTAATAGAAAATTAAGCGCATTTCATTTTTTATTTTTTCCTTGAATTCCCAAAAAAAAACAAAAATAGGAAACATTTTGTTTCAGTTTTTGACCTTTCATTGGCTTGCGTTGGACACCCTACCTATTTTAGGAAAGCTTTGAAAAAATTGTTTTCATGAGACTAACTATTTATTTAAAAATGTAAAAGTGCAACCTCAACAAATTGAGTAATCATTATTTTCAATTTTTTTTTTAATTTTCCTTGCAATATTTTTTTTTCTTTGTTTTTCAACCCGCTTCAAAGTGTACATGCCTGCAGCTGCGATTAGATAGTTTATTAATGATATATTCAAATGAACACGCACCTCTACACACATACATGCATTATCTACAAATAACTGATTGATGATTCCAAAATTGAAAACCGCATACAAGCCAGATTACAACAATTTATTTATTACCATTACAAATGATGTAACATGACAAGTAAATGGTAATACTCAATACGCGTGTGGTGCAAGGCTACCGCAATTGTGCTTTGGTTGCGGGAGTTTATGTGTGCAGAGTATGTGTAGCATGCAACAGATTGCTCAAATAATAAATCAATAGAGCTTAGAAAGTATAATTTATGTCATTACTCAGTAGGCAGTAGACAATAGGGCGACAACCTCACTGTTAAAAAAGTTTGTGTAGGTTGCATTAGAATTGAAATGAAAAATGGCATTATTTTTTTGAAATAAGATTTTGAAAATACAAATCTTTGTCAATTGTACGATCCTTGTACCGCTTTAAATACGAGGTGTGTTCAAAAAGTATCGCGAATTTTGTGTTTTTTCAAAAATTATTTATTTATTCATGAATATCTATTTTGTCCCCTTCAAAGTAATCCCCATGAGATATTATACACTTGTGCCAACGGTTTTTCCAATCTTCGAAGCACTTCAAAAAATCATTTTTTTGTATCTTGTTCAGCTCCTCCTTCGATGCCGTCTTTATCTCGTCAAGAGAAGCGTAACGTCGTCCTTTCATGGGCCTCTTCAGTTTAGGGAACAAGAAAAAGTCACAAGGGGCCAGATCTGGGGAATACGGTGGCTGCGGCATCATTAGTGTGTTGTTTTTGGCCAAAAAGTCGCGCACAAGCAACGATGCGTGAGCAGGGGCGTTATCGTGGTGCAAAAGCCAATTTTTGTTCTTCCACAAATCCGGGCATTTCTGGCGGATTGCTTCGCGCAAATTGCGCATAACTTGCAGGTAATATTCCTTATTGACCGTTCTTCCCTGTGGCAAGAACTCATGATGCACCACGCCCCTGCAATCGAAGAAAACTGTCAGCAAAACTTTCACATTCGACCGAACTTGGCGCGCTTTTTTCGGTATTGGTTCGGGCGGCAGCTTCCATTGAGATGATTGAGCTTTGGTTTCCACGTCATAACCATAAACCCACGATTCGTCACCAGTTATGACCCTCTGGAGCAAATTTGGGTCGTCGCGGACAGAGTTTAACATCTCATTAGCAATGTTCATGCGATGCTGTTTTTGGTCACAATTGAGCAATTTCGGTACGAATTTCGCGGCGATCCGTCTCATGCCCAAATCATTGATAAAAATCGAATGGCACGAGCCAATCGATATCTTAAGGTCCTCAGCAACTTCTCTTACGGTGATTCGACGATTGGCCAATACCATTTTCTCCACTTCATTAATTTTTTCGTCTGTTGTTGAAGTGCTCGGGCGTCCGCCACGCTCTTCGTCGTTCACATTTCTCGGCCTTCTGAGAACTTTTTGTACCACCGATAAACGTTGCTTCGGTCCAAGGTAGCTTCTCCGTATGCCACAGTCAACATTCGGAATGCATCCGCGCACTTAATTTCGTTTTTCACACAAAATTTGATACAGGTTCTTTGATCCATTTTTTTGAATAGGTAAAAATCGAAGACGATCCAAAACACGTGCAAGCAAAGCAGCTGTCAACAATTAACTGAACATTCAAAATGGCCGAGCTTGTCGGCATAAGTGAGAGACATGAGTACCAACATAACGCCAAAAAAAATTCGAAATTCGAATATACGTAACCAGAGAAAATTCAAAATTCGCGATACTTTTTGAACACCTCGTACGAGTGCTACAGTCGGCTTACTTTATTATAATAAGCACGTAAAGCTTTATAGCGCTTTATAAAGATGGAATAGTGCGGTTAACCCCGTTGTGTGCTCGCCCTGTTTGGGACCCTCTATCTGAAAAGCACTTACAATAAAGCAAACAAAAGAAAGCTTCAAAAGCAATTTTTAATCTTTGCGCTTCGCGGCCTTAATTGGGTTTCTAATCGTCACCTTCCACCCTACAGAAGTAGGCTTCTTCTTATTCGCTTACCGTCTCTGGAAAATCGAAGAATATTACTTGGGGTAATGTTCCTCCACAAGTTGATAATAGGTGAGATAGATTCTTCCGATCTTCTTGGTCGATTGAATTTCGCGGTGCCTGCTAGATCGTCCCGACATTATGTTCCCTTTCATTTGCCAATTTGTCGTCTGAACTTTGTTAAAAATGACCCTCTGCGCATTTGGTGCTCATACTACAATGACTTGTACAGCTGTATCAGTATTGAATGTTCCTTTGCTACTTTACGTAATGCAATACTTGATAATTTAGCCTGAAACAGATTGATGAACCGGGAACACCGCTTTCGAAAATATGCATGCACATTTTATAGAGTAATGAAGGATTGGAAACGAATGCTTTCCAACCTTTGGACTGCCTGTCTCTGAGTTGATTGGAATCTAAGGCATTCCAACAACGTAAAATTTTTGGTCTCAACGTACCTAATACATTCAGTCGGGGTGTCTTTTGACTACTACTTACTGAGTTGATTGGAATCGATTGCATTCCAACAACGCGAAATAATATTTGTGATTGGTATCACGTCCTGCCATCGTTCCGCGCTGGTCGGAATCGAATGCATTCCGACGGCATACTGATTGGAATCTTTATGCATTCCAACAGCGTGCTGATCGGAATCTAGTGCATTCCGACAGCGTGCTGATCGGAATCTAGTCCGCGCTGATCGGAATCGAATGCATTCTGACGGCATACTGATTGGAATCTTTATGCATTCCAACAGCGTGCTGATCGGAATCTAGTGCATTCCGACAGTGTAGTAACGGAATCCCGTGACTTCTTCAATCATCATCAAAACTCTATTTTTATTTAATTATTTATTTCAAATAAATGTATAGAATTAAGATAACACATATTATACACAACATTTTCTGTAATTTCTACGTATGCACCTACTTATGTAACTTCTCTGTTTTGTATATTTGTTTATATATATCTTTTATGTCGACTGCTCTATGTCTGTGTCGACTTTAAATAAATAAAGAATAAATAAAGAACTGAAGATCATTTCTAAACCTTACTGGGAGTATGACTTTATGAAATGCACTTTTAATGTTCAGATCTTTGATGTGAAACTCTAGAACAAAGAATTCCAAGAGCAAAACTAAGCTTTCCTTATTGATTTGAGTAGTTCTTACTTAACTTCCAGCTTCGCTGATCTCAACAAAGGTGACGAAAAATATACAGTGGTGATTAAGTCTTATAACCAATGGGCTATTAGAGCTGCCAAATTCATAATTAATTATACTATTGTTAACTGTATTTTCATTAGTAAATATCTTGTATGCTGGGTTTCTAAGCATTAACTTCATTAAAGCTGAAACAAAGACTTATAAATGAGCCGGCGTAATACTACTTCTCCATATTGAAATTATTAATGGATCAACGGAAATGTGATTATTGAAACTAATAAAAAAAAACGGCGGCTTCAATGAGTGTGGGCTAGTTTTCAACACACACACAATCCACTCCAAATACAGCAAAGACATTATTCAATACAACAAGAATTTTATAGCCAATAATCTAAGAGCACACACACACACATAATTGATTGCCACTCGTGCTATTATTATTACTTTTTGCATTGCTACATTTTTACAAGCAACGGTATTGAACGTTTCAAAGAATTGGGAAAAGCTAACAACTTTTGCAAAACCAAAGGATGAAAGCAAAATAAAACGGCATGACGAACAAAAAATTTAGCAGGCGTGTCATGTCAACATCTCTCACGTATTAATGATTGAAAAACCCGAAATTTATTGACATTAACGGACGAGACTGAAGGTCCAACATTTAATGGCACTTACTTACTTCGAAGGCGGCATTTGACTGTTTGACGTTTGGCCAAAAGCAATGAACTGCTGCCACATGACTGCCAGCTTAGCTGATGGCTTACTTGTCTGACAGCCTATAAATGATCAGGAAACTGAGCTTGCTTCACGATAATCATGAACGCGGTGTATATGGAGAATGTTTGTATAGATATACGACGTATATTATACGTATATGTGAGTTAGTGGCTGTACATATGTACATAAATGTGTAGGACATGACTAGAGAGAATGTAACTACTTTCTACGAGTCTGATAATTGGCATCGACATTTCGAGTGCGAGCAAAACGGTTGTGAGATAACATGACCTGCCTTAAGCTGTCAGCCGAAGAGGGTCAGATTAGTTGTTATCTCTTTTAGAAAACATTTCCCATAATAGTAATATACATTTCATCAATAATCAATGTGTTGGTTATGGCGGATGAGGTGATTATTTCTATTTGAAGTCGAAGTTGTAGCTTTAAGGGCAATCTTCTTTAAGTATTCGTCAAAAAACACGAAAGGCCACCGAGGATAAGAAAATAACTTTGTGCCTTTAATTTGTTAAGTATTGATATGACCATCATAAAATGGCAGGAATCTGATCAAGGAACTTCCCCAGCAAGCCCTTTACAACCCGTTTTTGTTGTATATGCGAATTACCGTTGCAACAATATGCCCAACTTCATTAAGCCGGACTAACGCTGTGTTACGGCGCTGTCACGTAAATGCACCAGCTCAGTTTATTAATACGCGTTATTATCCACCTCTAAGCACTATCAATTCATTCGAGCGTGTTGTTGTTGTTTTAGCAACAAAATCACTCCCCTAATTAGTTAGGTGCTTTCATGGCCGTGACGATATTCTACTTATGCGTGCTTGTATTGATCTAGTCTACAGCTAGTAGGTTCGATTGCAGTGTACATATTAAGCATGATGTATTGTTTCACTTCCATATAACGTAATTCTGTACTTTGGTCTGCTCCTTTTCATTCGACAGGAAACGGAAGCCTTCATAATAAGTACTAATGATGAGCGCGAATTGTACTTCCCTGCAAAAGTTCGTAGTTCTCCGCTCAATTATGTAAAGAGCACTCCAAAACTAATAATTTTTCAAATAAGAAATGTTGTCCACTTTACAAGGCGATATGCTAGGAAAGGACCACCTGATAATGCCCTCGAATATTTACTGAGCACGGCCAAAGTACTTCCCATAGCAGCCCCAGGCTGTTACTGTATGGCTTATATACGGCAAAGTACTCTCTAAATTGTGTCTCTAATATTACTCTATGGAGTACCAGCAGGAGAATATTTATTTATTTATTTATTAAAAATTTTTTTTTTTGTGAAACTGCACGGTTACAAATTTAAAAATAGCTTGTAAACTTCTTTGGTTTAATATTTAAACTAGTCCAGTTTTTTTCAGAAATGCCTTAAGGCTTGGAACCAGGGACGAAAATAATGATTATCTTTTTTTTAGTCAATAATTAACCGTCTAAACGATTCTTTCTACCAGCTGACATCAATTGGAAACACTACGGGATCGAAAATCGGTCCCCAATTGGTCGTTCCATCTGAGGGTTGATCTTCCTCTTTCTATGGTAACACCAGCAGGTGCATAGCCAACGAAATCCGTGAACTATGTCGGTGTATGCGAGCAGCTTCTTGAAGCAAATATAAAGAAAATAAACACTACCTAGGCCAATAGCCTTCGTTTCGTGAATGTTGTGGTAAAATCACCATCGGATTAAGATGCAGATGGTCCTCTAATGTACTGCAAACTGGAAGCACTCCAAGTCTACACAACTGGAACACAAGATCCAACAATTTTTGCTGGGTTATGACAAGTACACATACGGATAACAGCACTTAACATACATACTTACATGCAAGGACCACTTAAATCTGCTGCTGCTGCCTGACACGACTGTTGCATTGACAATGAGCAAACGACTTGATGTGAAAGGTTTTTTAGCAGGGCAGGAAACAACTAAAGTCGGATATGAAAGCGTGATACAACAACAAAACTTTTATATGCTAATGAACATGGAAAAATGACTGTAATATTGTTGTTACACGCATGATTCACATACATGCATATGGAGATAATCAAGATTGAAGTAGCTGTGCAAATAACTGCATAAACTTACAAAGAATGCGTCAAGTGTGCACAGCTGCGACGCAATAACAAATGAGCAAAACTCAACTTCGAGGTGTTAAGCTGTTGGCATTCGAAAGTGGGAAAACTTAATAAAAACTTTAATCAACTTCATCATTCAGCTTGCTCACTACAAAAAAGGCAATAAGTAAACTTGTAAGCTCATGAAAAATGCTAATGCATTAACTTTGTAACCTTATTTCACACATTTTCACATTACGCACTACACAAAAACCGGCTTAACTCGTTTGCAGCAGTTTGAACAATTTACAATTTAAAGTTCAATTATACCCTGCCACGGCTGCAACCACAATCACACATATTTCAACCCACCTCCAACGCCACACAGTGCACATGCAAATTATTCATTTCGCCAGTATCGTATTTATTTGTAAATTAGATGAGTTTGTATGTATGTCAGCTGCGCTGGTAAAACGCGTCGGGAATATAATTAATCCATCGAGGGGCAAATGGTGACAGCTAGCAACCACTTTAGGGGTTATATTAAACCCCAACAACAACAACAGTATAGCTAGGAAAACCGCAACTTTTCATCAACAGAAAACACATAACAAATACACAAATAAATAATTGCAGATGTGTTTGTATGTGTATGGAGCAGTGCTTGCTTCCTCTGCGTTGCGCTACACATTTATTCGCGGTGAATTGAAACTCAAAAAGCATTTCATAAAGGTAAGAATGACAAATTAGGGAAATTATTATGGAAATTCGCACAAAAAAGGGTTGAATGTTGTTTACGCCAAGTTTAGTGGTAATTTATTATGTTGCGAATTTGTGCTTCTTCGAGAGAACCATTAACCACATCTGAGATATGTTGCGACAGCTATATCTTGCGTGGCTTATTTCATCACAAAAAAAAAATTGTATACAACTTGCTTACAAAAGAAGCCTGAGAGGAGTGAGGTAGATTTCGGTGCAGGAAGGGTGACTTGCTTTGCTTAGAGAGCGGCGTTGACAACGGTCGTAACCTGCGCTGTAAGGGAACGATATCGTGAGGCAAAGAAGAAAGTGAGACCTTTAGCTAGAAAAAAAAACGTGGGGAAGGAAACCACGAGAGTGAGGGAATGCGGAACACGATTCGGAACTTTTCCCAAACCAATCCGGAGTTATTCGGTACCATTTCGGTATTGTTTTTGGGACTCACAAATTTGGAATTGTTTTCGCTATCACTTCGGGATAATTCTAGGACAATTTTTTTATTTAATCACGAAAGCAAATCCGAAAAGGTCTCGGAGTGATCCAAAAAAGGCCCCGAATTGACCCCGAAATTATCCCACAGATGTGCGTACATAGAGAAGAATAAGACCAAGAATTCACTGCAAAAGCCCAATTTTTCCAACAGCATTCCGAACTAGCCCTATAAAACATTAGCCAAATTACCCCAGTGAATCTCAATTTATCACGAAAGAACCGAAAAGTGAAAAGTCTTCAGAAATACGAAGAACAGACCAATTACAACTCATATTAGAATAGAATTAACACTCACAATTTAAAAAAAAATTTTATCTACAGTGAAATTCGAAAATTCCCATGGAGCTGCTTCAAAATTTACATAAAATATTTAAATTTCGTAGATAAAATATCTTCGTTAATCCATTAAACAAGCTTAAACTTGTCACGAAATATGTAAACCAAATAAAAAGCTTATCAAAAATTAATCCCATTTGACGCATGTTCTGTGCGCAAGCAACAGTTAATGACTCAAGTTGGCGACTTTTTAGATTTTTGGACTAAAACAGTGACAGCGCTAAGCTTTTACATGCTCGAAACAACAACAAAAACGTACTGATGCCAAATAACAATTTTCATTTTCCATGCCAAATTGGTAGATCAACAAAGTAAGCAATCAATCTTGTGCGTAAACAAACAGATGCAATACAAACTAGAAAAAAGGAGTGGAGGAAAGTACTGTCTGAGCTGTGTCAGAGCCCTTATACCTTCGGTGAATGAAACTTAATTGTAATTGGACTAAATTTATGAGAAGTGGAGGAGATCACAATTTCAAGCACAAGAATAGGTCACATACAAAAAGCCATGAAAAAGTTCTTCAATAAAAATTAGTCCGCATTGGAGGATGCCGTCGGCATGGAACATGGAGCTGAAGCCAATTTGTAGGAAAAGGTAGAAGACACCGCAATTAATATTACTAATTTTACTATTAAAATCTATCCATCATGATCACACTACTAACTGCCATATGGCGGGGGTATTTCATGTATATGGTAAAAAAGAAGAATAGAATTAGGAGTTTAGATGACATCAAAACCAGCGTATTGTTAGCTTAATCGTTAGCAATGCGTGCCAAAATTTCTCTGCTGAAGAAGCTTAGCAGCTTCCGAAATGGATCTATAAGAAAAGCTATGGCGGTTGGCTCCAAACATTATTCCTACTCTATTCAATTAAAAAACTTTTAATAATTAATTCAAAATGATTATTAAAAAAATAAAAACAATAATAATTTTCATAAAAATTAAAAAGTGAAAAATTATTATTCTTGGACTTGAGCTCGTTTCATGAATACTTTAAAATCTATTTGTTGTTCTATATTGTCTAGCTGTTATTTCCATATCGTCTGAAACAATCTGAATTTATAAAAAATGTAAACCTCTTTTACACTAAACCTGATAGTATCTTGTACTTTCAACTTTCAGCCTACAGTCCAAAATTAGTTTACATTTGATATTCATGAACGGTATAGAAAGGAAGAAGAACGGCTGATCTTAAACTAAACCTACCAGTAGTAGGGATGCCAGTTTTTGGATTTTAACAATTCCGGGACTATCGAGATCTGATTTTATAATGAAACGATGCCGGGATTGGTCCCTTTTTATTATGATAATAGTGACATGGTAATTTTTATAAATAAATTACAATTACCGGCTAGAAAATGCGATAAATTTTGCCCAGGGCCTGGCTAGATTTTCGCTTTGAAAATCATGGGCCTGTCAAGGAAAGTATACGCAGATCTTAGCCAATATGCTAATGCTTTCTAAAACAGGAGGTGGATAGTAATGTCTATCTAGACCCATCTAGTTTTTCCAAGCAATACCATATATTAGGAAAAGTACGCTTTCCATGCCAAGGCCTTGGCAGGCCCAAGGCAGAGTTGTATATTGTAGACCAAATATAGACAGGGCCTAGGTTAAATATACATTTTCCTAGGTTATTTAGTTTTTAGTAACACATTTTCAATTTCTAAAATCTCAGGATTAAAAAAAAAGAAATACCGATGATCCCGAACTCTCATGTTTCCGGTATGTTTTCCTAATCATTCTAACTATGAATGCTTTTGGTTGCTTTCAACAAATGCAGGATAATCGAAAGCGGCTCATGTAGCTAATTTACTTTCTCGTTTTTTTTTTTTGCTTGTTTTGGTACGTGCTGGAAACTCGCTCTTATTATTTTTTACAAAAGATTTGTTTGGTTATTGCTCTTTTGTTTCTATTAGCAAGGAAAACTTATAAATGAATTTGGCACCCAACCGAGCAATGTGAGACTTGCCATTGTTTGCTCCTTCTGATAACAGTCAACTAAGGAGAATATGTTTTTTGAAGAAAGTGCAGAGATAGTATACTTGGCACGCAAAGAATGTGTAACGAAAATAAATAAAACCATTCACATTTTTGTTTACTTATTTCCGAATATTTCGACCTTTTTATTTCCAGTATGGCGCAGTAAATGCCTATGGGCTGAGTAAGAGTGACACTAAGGGTCAATCAATTTGCTAACGGACATACTCTAAATAATTAATGAATGTATGAAAAAGGAAATTGTATGTATGTATGTCTAATGAGTGTTATTAGGTGTAGTTTACGGGGGAAGCTCCGAATCATTGCGGGACAGAATAGGGGCTTTCCGGCACAAACTTCTGATATTAGGGTTCATGTAGGGACTTTTGTGGGATCATTTCATAACCATTTTAAAAACAACTCTCCGGTGTTTTTTCTTAATTGTTTTTGGGATAATTCGTTAAACCATTATCCAAATCACCACAGTGGATCTCAATTTTTCCCGAAATAGCCCAAAAATTATCAGAAATACATACTATAACTATATGCACAGATAGATCTAATTTCACGTTATCTCGAGGTACTATTTTTTCCCCTTAAATGCTTGAAAAATAATTGAAATTTTATTTGTTATTCAAAATTTTTTAGGATGGGGTTTTCGGGAAGGGTGGCCATTCGAGTACTCGACAGAAAATTAACAATAAGCTGTACGAGTTTCACGCAGATATGATCCAGAGAATAAAAGTCCAAAGGTAAGAGCAGGCTAGGTCATATTCTGTGAATAAACAAAGAAGTTCCAGCTTGGAATATTTGCCGATCGCACCCTGCATTCCACAGCAAAATAAAGCTGGCCTCTAATGAGACCGCTTTCGGCTGACTTGACATCACTTGGTATTACTAGTGGGTGTTAGGTTAGTGCAATTAATGGTTAATGATGAGCTGTATGAACTTTACGCAGACGCCGACATAGTTCAGCGAATTAAAACACAGCGGCTTCGCTGTCTAGGCCACGTAGTGCGAATGAGCGAAGATGCTCCAGCCCAGAAGGTATTCTTATCGGCACCCGCCGGTGGAAGCAGAGGAAGAGGGAGACCACACTCCGATGGAAGGACCAAGTGGAGACCGATTTGCGATCCCGCGGTGTTTCCAATTGGCGCCAGTTGGCGCAACGAAGAAACGACTGGCGAGCTATGTTGGACGGTCAAAATCGCCCAGGCGGTTAGATGACCATTTAAAGAAAGAAGAAGTTAGGTTAGGCAACGGACAAAAAATGGTAAAGCGATTAAGCGCAATCAAATGGTGATGATAAAATCTCATCTCCAATTTTGCATTAGCAGATTCTTATCTGAATTATTTTAGTTAAATCGTTAGAAAAATTTTTAAATGTTTGTTATGTTTTGAATTACTTTTAGAGTTTAATATCCTCTTCCGAAATCCGCCTATTGTCATCTCCTTATATAAAAAGAGGATTGGCTGACTAGTTGAGCTTCCTTTCCTACTACTTTTTCAGTATCTTACAACTAGTTGGTTTCTCCCTAATACATCCTACACACTCAAATACTACGAAATGCGAGAAACACCCACTCAATACCAACGTGCGAAATGAAGCAGAAATGCCAACAAACAACAAAAGTTGGTTCAACCGAAAACAAATTTAATTACCCACTAACCGTTTGTTTGTGTTTTTGTTGTTTTATTCCGGCTTCTGGCAGTAGAGTAACTTTTATTTATCGCAAGTTTTTTACGTAAACAACAACAAACAGCTTTGCGTTTAACCCATGCAAACTTGGCGGTCAAGCGTATAACTTCCGCCACGCTGGCCATAAAAAGTTGAGACAAAATTAAAAAAAAAAATGAACTCACATCTACATACATATACAAGGTGGCGCAAAAGTAAGCTTCCGATGTTTAGCAATATCGGTTATGGCACGTGCAGTGTGTGCTGTTGCACCGTCTTGTTGGAACCACATGTTTTCCAATCCCAATTCATCAAGTTGCGGCAAAAAGAACTCGTTGATCATTGCTCTGTAGCGCTCACCATTCACAGTAACCGTTTGGCCCCGACCGATTATTGGTCAAATAAATAGTCAGCAATATTCCGCGTTCTGGAGCTGTGTAGCGTAACATTGTTTATTAACGTGTATTTCGCAAGTGTTTACTACACAAATGTCAAAACAGAACTGACTTTAGGGGCCAATCGCAAAATTTATAGCATTTTCTGATAGGAGGATGACTTTTGCGCCACCCTGTATAAACAAATAACATACATATGTTGCATACATATACATATGTAAATTCTTGTTACTGTAGCTTGCATTTTTTTTTTTTGTATATGTAGTTGAATTAAAACGACAAATACATTTGAGGATGCAAACGAGTTCTGTTCGAGGAACTAACAAATTGCACGAACTGTCACAAAAGTTCGTCCAAGCGTGTTCGCTGAAAAATGAAGCATGCAGAGAGCGCGCGTATTTTGACATTTTCTTTGGAGAGCAAGTTACAGTTTGAGCTTGGCGAATTTCGCTGTGTAAGATTTACAAACTAAAAACAGGTGATCCTGGCATACCTTTTATTCAGCAAAACAATTGCATATTTTTATTGAAAACTTTGAACTATGAGTTATTTTCGTGTAGACGTGTGTTGCTTGAATTTCTGTTCTGGAAAAACTTTTTACATTAGAGATTAAGTGAGAGTTTAGCACAATTCTCTCTTCATTTATCTTACCTGCAAATGTTTGCCAGGAACAAACCGAATATTTCAATGGCTTACTGAACTGCCACTTCATGCGAAATGTAGATGTCGAGCATAGCCCCGAGAAGCGGCGCAAGCGACTTCTAGAACGCCGCTACCGTCAAAGAACCTCGGCAAATTATATATAAAGGCAGGTTAAATCCCGAGTCAGCATCAAAATAGATGTCTTTAAGGAATTTGTAGAAAAAATTTTAAGACAGCCTTATGGCGTCTGGGGGAAAGACTATATTCAAATCTATATCTCTCTCAGAATTTTTTTTGAACAACGTTCTATATCAACATTTCTTTCAAGATGGCCATTTTCAAGAAAAATTCAATACATTTTCAACTGAACCAGAAGAATACCAATAACCTTACCAAGGCTGAATGCACACCGGTGAGAATCAATCAACTTGTCGTCGGTGGGACGGAGTCTGTCCCAAAATACCCTAAATCTTAGAACTTAAAACAAACTATTTTTATATATTTGTTCATCCGCACTATCTCGGAAACGGATTAAACGATTTTAATGAAATTTGGTTTGTAAATAGTGTACCATATTCCAAGAAATTCAACTCAGGTGTTGCCATGGGGTTGCCACATATCTGTTTTTAAGAAATGAGATATTCGAAAATATATAGCAAACAAAAGGCGTTTTACGTTGTATTTCCTCAAAAAAAAATTCCAAGTAGGGTTATCCCCAGGGGCTTCCACCTAATACCAGTATATTTATTTTTTGGCATATCCGCTACTACCCCAAGAATACTTGACTCATTTGGTTGAACTTTTAAATATAGATAATGTGCCACATTTCAATTGCTCTCACTTGCGTGTTGCCACTAGGAATATTTTACAAAATTGCCACCTGTTTGAAATGTTTTAAAGTTGGGTGAGAAATTCCAATATGGGTATCAAGCGAAAGGTATTTTGCCTCGTATTTCAACAAAAATATTTCTAGATAGGGCTACCACGTAGGCTTATATACATATAAATATTTTTCCGATATCCGCCACTATCTCGACAGGTAATTGAACGAATTGATTATTACAGGTACTAGAACTTTATAAGCGTTATTAAGCAGACTAGTTCGACGAGTTCTGGTATCTGCTGTCGCCTAATGGCACCTCCATCTATTTTCTAAAGTAAATCAAAAGGTCGACAAGCGCAAACAAATTTTGAAAAGCCTTATTCTGTATTTGTTAGGCTTCCAAAAAATGTTAAAAATTTTTCAAACTTTTCCGCGGCTATGCTTCCTATGTATACACATACATAAACATATATTTGTTTAGACCAAAGCGGTATAAATATGGCAGCGAATGCAAGTGAAAACCAGTGAGTGCCCTAAGGGCATGATTACGAACGCGCCTCAGACGCATTATGAAGCGCCGCAGTAGCACAACTCATAGTGCCTGGGTTTTGTGGGTGTAAAAGTGTATGATTGTATCTCAGTTGCATATCTATTTTGTCTGTAAATTCTGAATTACATTTCGTTTGAAATGGCAGTGTTGAAATTTTTTGCGTTTGGGATATTTTGTTTTTTTAGTTACAAGCCCGCACGTAAATTTGCATGGTTGGGTGCGTTTGTGCTTGTGGGCACTTGACACACAAATGAAAGCAGTTCTTGGCAATGCTGATCTTCAGCGCCTGCTAAATATATGGGCGCCTATGTGTGTCGTGTGAAATTCTTTGAATAAATGTAAGTTTTTCGAGCATTTTCTACTAAGGTAACATTAATTAAATGTAGGAGATATAAAAATTTCCTCTCTATCGTACATAGCTATATAGCTATTCTAAGGATGTATGAGGCAAACATATATTGTGATGAATTTCACGTAGCTAACCCGCGCAGAATTGAAATGATGTGAAATAAACGCACTTGGCCGGCAAAAACCCGTATCATTCTGATGCACAGTTCCGGCTGTCGTATAAATGGCCTATCTAGCTCTTAGGAGGTCATAATATCTGAACATTTATCTGGTTTCGTACAAAGGAGGTTTTCACAATTTTGACTGAGCTGGTTGTATTGCTATTGAAATTTCTGTAATCAAAATAAGAATTGTATGCGTCGACCGAATCTCCTCTTTTTTATTGGTAACAAAATCTTTTTATAGAATAACCAGAGATAAAATCATGGGCCATATATACAAAGTATGCAAAAATAAGAGGCCGTAAAATCAATAACAAAATAAAATACATGAAAACCTGAGCACGGATTTACACGTACACTAACAATCTTATAAAAATAGAAAGAATGTTTCTTTATATTAAATTGTGTACATTGTGGTCAGATAACAACAACAACTAAAGGAATATGTTGATCTAAACAGCTTACAAATAACATGCAGCATAGCGTAAGGGTTAGACTACTGCTCTAGCAAATCAGAAGTGCGCAGGTTCGACTCACAGCAAGATCTTATAAAATCCATGCTAATTAGTCTGACGAGATATCTGAGCCGTTTACGAAATAGCACTATAACTATAACCTGTATATGTTTTTTGTTATCCATTTTTTTTTTGAAATCAAAAATAAAAATTGAGTAAATAACTTTTTGAAAAAAATAGCAACAGTTTTTCTGGAATCCCATCATTAACCTTACTTGGAACTATAAATACAAGGTGGCGCAAAAGTAATCCTCCTATCAGAAAATGCTATAAATTTTGCGATTGGCCCCTAAAGTCAGTTCTGTTTTTACATTTGTGTAGTAAACACATGCGAAATACACGTTAATAAATAATGTTACGCTACACTGCTCCAGAACGCGGAATATTGCTGACTATTTATTTGACCTATTATCGGTCCAGGCCAAACGGTTACTGTGAATGGTGAGCGCTACAGAGCAATGATCAACGAGTTCTTTTTGCCGCACCTTGATGAATTGGGATTGGAAAATATGTGGTTCCAACAAGGCGCTGCAACAGCACACACTGCACGTGCCACAACCGATATGCTGAACATCGGAAGCTTACTTTTGCGCCACCTTGTAAATCCCTTCATTTTATTTAAGCCTCAACAATTTTAGCTTAGTACTAATAGTTTTTACTATTTTGTATCAAAATTGTTACACCTTTGGATTTCATCAATTCTGATTTCATAATTGAAACTAACATTTTTTGGTGAACTTTTAAATTGGCTCCACATCAGGCAAGCAGCATCACATTCAATTATTTCTATTCAATTGGCATAGCAGTTTTATGTTTCATTGCCAAAATTGCTTTATAAACGAAAATTGCGATATTCCACATCATCAAATATGCTGATTGAATTTTCATTTATTTACCTTACGCTGTGGCCACGTATTCTGCGTCTGTGTGCGGGTGTTGGTAGTGTGAACGATTTTTCGTAGGTAGTACTTCCCATATATTAACGATATACATCAGCTCTTGCGAGGAGCATAACCGGACAAAAATAGATGATTATAATGAAGAATAATATGGGGTTGGCTCAAAAATCGCGTGAAAGACTAGATTCTTTGGGTTGAACTTTCAGAGTCAATCTCTTAAGGAGGGTAACTATCACAGTGAGTTAAATTCCACAAGTTTTTTTGGAAATCACTAAAGAATTGTATCTTAATGAATTTTATATAACGACCTGCATTCCGTTTATTCATTAAAAAGGATCTCAGCAACATTTTTGGCCAATCACGGGAGCAGTCGGATGTAAAAAAATTGCTTTTGTAAAACACCATCTTCCACTGCAACAAAAACCTTTGAACAACCTTGGAAAAGTATACAAAATTGCAACTTAAAACAAAAACAAAAAAGGTCTCAACTGCAATGTATCTCTACCTGGTATAAACATTTGTCAGCTTAAAGTAGCGTGCTAGTTATTCTACCCAATGCAGGGGTCTTAAATATACTCGTTATGTAGTCTGTAGATGGGCTTAGGGTGCATGCTGTGGTGCTCTGGTTGCCTTAACTCGGTATGCGTCATTGCATTTTAAGCATCCATATTAGCATATCAGCCATCGCATTTGCTACGTTTGTAGCAAATGGCATACAGAATGTATTTAACTAGAATTTGGCACCCGATTTACACATCACTGTTTTGATACAAATGTGAGAGTTTTGTGCATACCAATTTGTGTGTACATGAATACAGCGGCCGGCACCTAATTAGAAACAATCATCTTTGGGTTCGTTATGAACTATCCCGATGTAAGACAGTCCAGCAAACTTACGCGTAACAAAATGTAATATGAGACTTGTGTGAGTATGTGGTTGTTCTTGTTCGTGTTAGTCCTGAAATTCTTGTTTCACTGCTTCCTGATATGTGACGCTCATTTTATGGGGGTGTGTGTGGGTAAACAAGTGCTTTCCTGGCGCTGATTTCCCTCACATTGTTTGGCTTGCTTTTTTATGCGTGTTATTATTAGCTTATCTTCCGTAAAAAGGATGAATTGTCTTTTCAATCGACAAACAGAACAGCATAAAGGCAAACGGAGCTTATAATGAATACACACAGTCTTTAGAAGAACAAAAACTAGCGATTATGTATGATGACTTTTTGGTAAAATAAAATAACTTAAAAAAAAATGTATATAATAAAATTAAAAAAATTAAATTAAATAAATAAATAAAAAAAATAAAAAAAATTTTATTAAATTTAATTAAACTAAATTAAATTAAATAATTTAAAATAACATAAAATAAAATAAAAAAATTAAAATAATTCCTTCTTCTTGCTGGCTTGAGGTCTGTGTTTTTTCAAAATTGAAACCAAAAATATTGATTCTACCAATATATTTCGACTACCTGCGGTAATCGTCTTCAGGCTCAAATTATTACACGTCTGTCCTGTTTAACGTGGCAAACAACTCCACATCTACAACATAACATCTACCTGCTGGTACATAAAATGCATACACAATGTACTCCATTTGCGGCCCCCAAAATCACTTCAATGCCGGCACATGTTCGCGTAGTCATAAAATCGCACTTATAGTTGCACAATTTATGGCGCATTTTAACGGCATAATGTGGGATACTTGCTCACCAAAAATTAAATCTCAACAAGGTGATAAATTACAAAACTCGAGTTTGCGTTGAGGCGCACATAGCTACACATATGCTCGTATGGGATGTTATGGAACTCCGCTTCCGATACTGGTTTAGGTACCGAATGTTTGGCATCGGAGTTATAACGGAAGAATGGGTCGTGTGAAACTGTAGCAAAGCATCTTGGATAGGAAATGTGTACCAGTTTTGATGTGAACATAATTTCACGTTCTCTCAAACTACACCATAGAAACATATATTTCACCGTAGTACTCGATTACAATTTGTAAAGGTCCTTTAAGTTGGCTTTGCTTAGGTGGAATTCTGTCTAAAATGGATTGTGAAATTGGCCAGATCATCGACTTGTCAACTTGACTTTAGATGGGTTAGGGCATCAAATATCGCACTGTAGGTAGCCGGTTGTAAGAGGCGCATTCCCGTGGCAGTCGGGCCTATATCAGAAGGTGCTTCGACCTTCTACTTCGGCTCCGTTTCCGATATAGGAAATTTGCAAAATTCGATTCCTATTCCCTTTTTGAATGTTTCTATATGCATCAGCTAACATGAGGTAATAAAAACCGAAACAGAACCATTTTATTCTAATTTTGTGGAAAGGTGCTGCTGCGTATGTTAATTAAGATCTAGTGGGTCACGGTAATCATTTGTGAGCTTAAAATGGTTTTCACCTGAAAGCAGTTGCCTGTGGCTTAGCATATACGAGTATAATATGCAATTTCATTAGTAGGAGTGTTGCAAAAGTATCGATGTCTTATCGGTATATCGATAACCTTTATATGTCAAATCACCCGCACATTCGCTAGCAATTAAATTGGTTTTCAAAACGAGAAGCGCCAAAAAGTCTGGTAATGAAAGTTATTAGCTAAATTTCAATTATACAAATAAAAACCTCTGTTGTCCCGACCGCTTACCGTTCACCAGAGACAACCGCTTTTGCACTGAAAAATATTGATACATTTGTCCATTCAACGCAAAACAAGTAAATCGATAAGTTTTGATTACCAACCTCACTTAACTAGATAACAAGCCATCGTCAAGCTAACATTGTGCATAGACAACTATACACACTTACATGGGTAAGTACACATGAGCACTTTCGGAAGCTCCTTGCATGCTTCGCCTACTTTTTCCTTCCCACAAAGTGCCATTTTCCAAGCGCATCAACATTTGCTAGCGCCAGTCAAATTTTACAGCAATTAGCAAAGCACAATGCGCAATGCTGTTGAATTTCAAAGCGCACATGCGTTCATATGTTTATATATAATTCTTCACACTATGCCCAGCAAACATTTTTGGGCCATGTATTTCATTTGGATGCTGGATGACTTAAGAAGTGCTTCTCTTTACTAAACCTGCAAAAATTCTAAACACATCGATTATTCGGTTTTTAGTGAGAACGTCGGCGTTTTTCTATTAATCTCAAGCATAGAGTTTTTCGACAACTGAGTTAGAAAATAGGAATGAAACAATAATAATAATAGCAATCAAAATTTTATTTGTATAACAGATTTTTCAAAAGGTCTTAAAACTACAGGTAGTGACTTCACTTGAGAGCTCGAAACTGCCGATACTATTTGCTAGCGATATATATCCTGCAAAGTTCATACCAATGAATACAAAATACCTCTGGACTACAGTGAGCTATAATTCATCCCAACTATACCATGATCTATTTGGGATATCTTGATTTTAATTTGTGTGTCGTACTTATGGGTGTTGAAAGTAGAAATGTCTGGCCCTACCCGTAGGGAAACAAATAAATTGGTATTTTCATACCACATGCTCTAGGTTAGGTTAGGTTAGGTTAAGGTGTCCTCCCCTCTGCATCGCCGAGAAGCGCACTTAAGGCCAAATGGCCCATTGTGATACCACTGTACGGGTTGCGACCCTTCCTCCATTGTTAAACATTTTTATAGTCGAACCACCCTGTCCGCTTAATAAAGCGCAGAATGTCTTCGATTTCGGCAGAGCCCAGCTCCGCTAAACTAGCGAATAGGCACCTGTTTAGGCACTCCGAACGGGTCCTGGCTAGTGCAGGGCAGCTGCAGAGGAAGGGTTCAACACTTTCTATTTCCTCTTCGTCCCTTCAGCTGCGACAGAAGTCATTTGAAGGGGCCCCCATGCGCTCAGCATGTACTCCCATTAAACAATGTCCAGTGAGTACCCCAATCAAGGGGCTAGGAAGGATCGTTTTAGATTGAGTATGGACTCGGTCGGTTTCCTACATATGCAGGGCCACGTTGGCCTGGACACTTCACATGTCGTCTCCCTAGTCCATCTAGAATTAGTCTAGGCAAGAGGGGGGAGATGCTTCTTGTTTGGTTCATCTCTGATTGCTCTGTGGCCTTCCTTGCCAACTCGTCAGCAGCGCAGTTTCCAGGTATGTCCCTGTGCCCAGGAACCCATATCACTGCTGTGAGGCATTTCGAGGCAAGTTCATTGAGCGATTGTCTGCAGTCGAGTGCTATCTTCGAAGCAGTGTTGCTACCCTAAAGGGCTCTGATTGCTGCTTGGCTGTCACTGTATATAGACACTGATGTGCAGTTTACAGCCTCCTCTATGGCTGTAAGTTCAGCCTGGAATACACTGCAGTGGCTAGGTAGTCTGATGCCTAAGAAGAGTGAAAGTTCCTCCGAGTAGACGCCGCTGCCCACCTTTTGAGCTTTGAGCAGTCTGTGAAAATGGAGGTTGCTTGTGGGTTTAGAATGTGCACGTCCTCCCATTCGTGCCTCTTAGGGATTCTGGTGGAGCACTTGGTGTTTGGCTCATAGCCAGTAGACGTTGTGTAGTCCACAGCCTTCAGATTGTTGGGTATGGTCTCCAGGATGCTTGTGTGTCCAAGTCTAGTGTCGCTCCAGTGTTGAACGGCATTCAGTCGCACTGCACTATAGCTTGCTTGGAGTTTACCGTACAGGTCAACCGGAAGTAGGTTGAGCATGACCTCCAAAGCTTTTGTGGGCATTGACGGAAGTGCCCTCGTAATAAGCACCGCCGCCGATCGCTGTAATCTGCCCATCCTGCCTAGGTTGTTGCTACGCTCGATTGCTGGCCACCACACGCCATAGAAGAGGATGGGTCTAACTACCGCGATGTACAGCCAGTGCATAATTCGGGGTTTCAAGCCCCATCTCTTCCCCACGGCGGCTTTGGATGCATATAGGGCAGTAATAACCTTCCTGGATCTGTCCTCAACATCTTTGTTCCAGTTGAGTTTACTATCTAGGATTACGCCGAGGTACTTGACCTCTCTGGAGAGAGTTTGAGCCTGACCCTATTCAGGCGTGGTGGTACAAAAGCTGGTATTTTGTACTTTCTGGTGAAAAGGATCATTTCCGTTTTAGACGGATTAATACTAAGGCCACTTTCCAAGGCCCAGTCCTCCACGAAGCCTTGAACCTTTTGGCGCAGTTCGCTTAGGATCTGAAGGTGCTTTCCAGTCGCCGTAAGAGCGATGTCATCTGCATAGGCAATGATTTGGCAGCCGGTGTTTTCCAACTTCAGAAGTAGGGTGTTAACTGGTAGGTTCCACAAAAGAGGAGATAAAACTTCGCCTTGAGGAGTGCCCCTGGATGCGTATCGCAATATTGAGGCCTCTCCCAGATTAGCTTGGATAGTTCTCCTTGACAGGAGCTGTCTAACGAATTCCACTAGCGGGGGCTCCAGTCCCAAGTCCCAGAAGGGACTCGATGACCGCTTATTGAAGGCACCTTCAATGTCGAGAAAGATACCCAGAGTCTAGTCTTTGAGGGCAAGTCCTTTTTCTATCTTTGCGGTGATAGCATGGAGTGCTGTTTCCACTGACTTGCCCTTGGAGTATGCATGTTAAGCCTTCGAGAGGCTTTGCGAGCGCAGATAATTCCTAATGTGCGCATCCAATATTCTTTCTAAGACCTTGAGAAGAAAAGATGTAAGGCTTATAGGCCTAAAGTCCTCTGTATTCGAATGTGACGACATGCTCTAAGAAAATGGATCAATTCGACCCATATAAAGATATCAAAACTGGCATTAGTCGCATACTCCTTTGCGACTCATCCCGAATGTAGCCTAGACTAGTCGCATTTCGATACTATTAGCACATACACATATTCAAAGAAAAATTTGTTGAATCCAAATGCTGCGTGCTGTTTCGCGTTTTGTGTGAAAAGTGCCGCCATATTGTCGCCATTAAATATGTGTAATGGATCCATCGAACATGTATGAACGTATTTTACACTAAAACCATCTATAGTTTCGTCGATAGTTTTTCACCTGAGTAGTCACTCCATGTCGCCTTGTGAAAGTTTGATGTAACGCTTATTAGGAGTACATGTTGACGCCTAGAGAGTACTCCTTACATGCGCGTATGAAAGCATGTCGTTATGCTAAGGACGTGCACATTGTATGCAAGTGCTAATGTATGAATGACACTCATCTCCTTTTTTTCTTTCCTTTGCTAGTGTTTAAATATTGTACCAACACTCAGCGAGAGTATGTAATGAGCGCTTGAGTAGTGCTTGACTTAAAGTACTTTTGATGAGTAGACAATGAGTTTGAAACAATAACAAAAACAAATCCAAATAACAAAGCTTAATTGAGCAGACATCAGCAGTTATGCGCCAAGCAGATACAATACGGCAATACGTTGCAAAAACTGACAGCTATGTAGAATGCATAGTATATGTCTACTAGTAGCGCAACTTACTCCGAATCTGCACACACACACAAACCACACAGGGTGAATTATATGCAATAATAAAACAATGAAATTTAAATGCTGCAATATTGAACGTGAATACTTAAAACACCCAAATTATTGAATATAAAGCAGTTATAACACCTAATCAGTTCCTGCAGAATGTAAACTTTAGTTTAAATTGAAGTTTTTAGTTGTAGTTTTTACTTTAAAGCAACTCTGAACGCGATTTCCTTCATTACACTCTCTCGGAGTACATTCATCCACTGCCTTCTACTCCGATTCGCAAAAGAAGATGCCAAACTAGTACGGGTAAACAATGGTAGAATGTGAGTGTTGGCGTGCGTAACAACAGATTCGCCGCATACGTCAAAGTAGATTTTGCTCTAAATTTTGACGTATGACGGATACGTCGGCGGTGAAGTGCTGTATGTGCTTGGCGCATTAGACAGTAGTTTATATGGAGCAATTGGAGACATACTAACACACATGCATACCTCTACATGATTCTCTTCATTTTGTATGAGGGAGCGGCTTCTTGTACTAAAACTGAAGACTATGCAGAGACAATGCTGTTTCAACTTAAACAAAAATTATTCATTTCCCTTTTTTCATAGAACTGTGCATTGACTGGGTCCTTTGTGCCGGAAAATTAAAGATGCAAGTAAAAAGAAACAATTAATAACGAGACTTTTGTTGTTTCTTTTACCAGCTAAATGCAGACAATGCTTACTCGGCTTATAGAACCTACATGCATTAACTAACCGAAATGTTCGTAAAAAATTAAGGTCGCCAGGGTATCATCAGCGAGAAACTTATCAAGGGATTCACATTCGGAAATCTCAATGAAAGTTCGCCCCATTTCGGATGGCGGTTCGAGAACACGCCATCTTCGAATTTATTTAATGAACTCAGGATGTGTTCAAAGCCAACCGCCCACCCCCCCCCCCACCCTCCCCTCTCAGCTGAAAAGAGATTTTATTTATGTTAGGATACAGTGTTCTTCAGAAGTTTGCTTGGATAGGGCGTAATAGCTGCCGTTATAGGATGATCTGCTGCTCAGCTAACGATTTCATGCTCATGAAGGGTATAAAAAGAAGAACTTTATTTAATGGCTTTAACAAGTCATAAGAATGTTTATTATCAAAACCAAACATGGAACACTGTTTTGGTATTACGTTTGGCGTGATTTGCTGGTAATTAGCCGCTCATTATCTTTTGCTTTACTGATACGCGTTTTGTTTATTTTCTTTTTATTGTTTTTTACTTTTGTCAAAAAGTGTGCGCCAATACAAGAGCAAACAAGTTCTCAAGTCAGATATGCAACACCCGATAAGTACTTTTTGAGAGATTTTTTTTATTTCTGGCACAGCTCTCTCAAATCGTGCTTTTGGCATGTTCCCACTATTCAAAGTGGTTCTATAATCTTCAAAACTATTTTAGTGTATGCTAGTTGGTTCTGTTTTCTTGTGCTGTTGGGTCAACAATTTTTTGGATAGCTTCTATCATAATAATTTTTGCTCATTTTATTCACCGAACTTCACCACCAAAAGTCGAAAATAAGGGCCAAAAGATGATGGCGATGTGAAAAAGACATATTGATCAGGAGCCAACTGCTATAACAGCGTTGTGAAAATGAAAAACGCTGCAGATGGTTAGCAAGACTTTTCATATATGGTAAACATACCAGGATCTCGCGAAGCAGAGTACTAGAGCTCTGCAAATGCAAGAAGCAATCCCATCAATGGGTACCAACATTTTAGGGGAATTATTCGAGTCATGGACATACGGTTTTATAAAACTTTAGACATTTTTGTTTCCACCAAAAAAAGAAGAAAATTAGAAAGTTTCTACGATTTATATAAGTTGATGAATCTCAAACTAATATACATTTTTGTGCTCCTCAATTTGAATTTTTTGTTCCTTCTGAAAACTTGCTTTAGAATCAAATATGCGCGTCAAGACTCATATCAACATATTCTACCCTCATTCTGAGCGTTTGACTCCAATTGCTTGTTTCAATTGCACTTCTCTGCTACTTAAGTGAAATATATTATTAAATTAGTTACATTATTAAGATTTTCTCTCCCCAACATGCGTGTGCACACATGTATATGTTTGTAATCCAAAAAGGACAAGGGTTCACAGGTGTGGCAACCCTACGATAAGTACATTGTCGGCTGTGCTATATTAACTTCGCGCCATAAATATAAATATATTAAATATAAATATATTAAGTACGTATTTCACATCCAAAATAGAAATAAATTAAATTTTTATGAGTTGGCTATGGAGTGAGAACACATATTAAAAACTAGCAGAGCCAGCAGACATAGTCCTGCACTACCACTGACTTGCGCTGTTGTTGTCACAGTGACCTTTAAAATTAAATTAAATTTGGCATCTCTTAGTTATCTGAAAAGCTCAAATGTAGGTATAGATACTTACACAGATGTTGGTAGATATGTATGTGTTTTTATATACCAACAAATAATATTATATAACACATAACTTTTACCATTTTATGTAAATTTCTGTAAGCGTGAAGTGCAAAACCTAAGATTTTTTTCATTGTTGGGTGTATAAATAGTATTTGGCTGGCCGAGGTTTTGCCGTAAATTAGTATTTCTTGGAATTATTAACTAAATAATTGAAAAAAGGTGGCAAGATTATACGAACCTCCATACTTTCAAGACACATACAGACCAACACTAAGCATAAATTATACAATTTCTGAGATATTAATTTATATATAATATTATATATTCTATAAATACATCTACATCAAGCTTAGTTGGCAACTGTGAACAAAAAAATTTTCATGGAAAAGGTATGCAAAATGCTTTAGAGTGTAATGAGCATATTTTATTTAGTTTTAAATAATTAAGTGGCAACTCTGTACAACCATCCTTAATGGCAACATCTATCTAAAAGAACTTCAAATAATGTACATTATTCACATGTTAACCCTATTAAAAAATACTTTTAATAAAAAACATTCTGAAACTACTTTCACATTGGAATGTCTAAAAAAATTATTTAATAATTAGCAATAGGTGGCAACTTTATAAAACCTTTAAAAGTAGCAAAATTTAGTTCAAATCAACTAGAGTTTATAACGAAGTATGTTGTTTCAATTATATTTAAATCGTCTTGCTAGTTGTATCTATATTTTATTGAAAATACTGAAAATATGACACCACGGCAATATCAGTTGTTTAACAGGTCTATCTCGACCTTGTGTTAGACAGATAAGGTAAAAATCGCATGAGTGCAAGTATAATGATAATGCTATATGGTTAAATGTGCTAGTCATTGGAGTTTACTTGTTTTTTTTTACATCATCTAATTAATCAACATTATACGAGCACCGAGTTGTATGTGTTTAGATATTTGTATGCAAACAATATTAAATATGAATTAGCTAATTTATCTGGCTTTGCCAGTATCACAAAAAATACATTAAAAAAAGTTCCGAAGTCTAAGTACGGATAGCTAACTGTTATACCCAGCTGTGTAAAAGGGGCGGGATTGTTTTTTTGGGGGTAGAAATTTTGCTTTCAAAATACAAAATTCACATCACATTTTGAGTTGGTCTACTCGATTTCTAAGTAGCTACGCCCACAAGGTATATTAACTTTAGTCCCCTAACGGCAGTACGTAACGGCATAAACGGATCGATATAGATATTGACTTATGTATATCCAAATGTTCAGGACGAGAAGTGAAATTGATTAGGCCATGTCCGCCCGTCCGTCCGTCCGCCTGTGAACACGATAACTTGAGTAAATTTTGAGATATGTTTGTGAAATTTGGTATGTGGGTTCCTTGGCACTCATCTCCAAACGCTCTTTAAAATGGGCGATATCGGATTATAGCCACGCCCACTTTTTATATATATAATATTTTCGAAAACACAAAAAAAGTGATAACTCAGTACATAATACACCTATAAGGATACAATTTGGTGAATACATTGAGTTTTCAAGAAATTTTTGAAAATGGGCGTGGCACCGCTCACTTTTGATTAAGTCAAATTTAGAAACAATATTAATCATAAATCAAAAACCGTTCAAGATATCGAAACGAAATTCAGCACGCAGGTTTCTAGGTATGCAAGGAATGTTCCAGGAAAAAATGGGAGGGATCGGTTAAGGTCTACGCCCACTTTTATATGAAATATTTTGAAGAAGCTCCTAGATATATTAAATAGTCAATAACTTTGCGTAAAATAGCTTTACATCATTTATATTTCACTTTTAAGGTTTCCGTAAGCAAGGAATTTTAAATTTTCGAATAGTGGACTATTCTACCAAACTTTTTATGCCATAACTCCGCCAAAAACTTTTCGTAATGAAATTTGGTGATAATGTTCTACGTATAAAGGTAACTGTTTGTTGTAAAATTGGGCGAGATCGGTTAATTACCACGCCCATTTTTTTATCATAGTTCTGAAAATTTTTTTGCGAAAATTTAAAAAGCGATATTTCTAAAACTAAGCAAGTTATATCAATTAAATTTTGCACACATAATAAGCTTTTTAAGAAAAACTTGGCCGCAAACAAATTTTGTCAATTTTGAAGAAGTAGGCGTGGAGCCGCCCACTTTTCAGCATAAAATTTCTGCTATTTTCAAAGGCAATCGCTTATAATTTAATCTTGATATTTCAATGAAAATGGGTCAGCTGCTTCTCAGTAGTATGTATTATACTCCTGCCAAAAATTTGCCAAATCGGAAAACACACAAGCAAAATATTCTGGGACGTAGTTAATAACCCACTGCAATAGCGAAGTTATATATCTTTTTTGATTTTCATACCTTTCATAAACATTAAATGTATGTAAGTATGACAAGAAGAAGAGAAAAGTTCACTAAAATGATCAGCACGATGGGCGGAGTCGATTTAGCCATGCCCGTCTCTCCGTCCGTCTGTCTATTTGAACGCAAACTAGTCTCTCAGTTTTACAAAAGAATGCTGAAATTCGTTGTGTACTTTCGCCATTTTATAATATACTAGCAAACCAGGTAGATGTTGTTTTGACGTTTTGATACATAGAACACATCTATATATACGAGTATTACTTCATTCGGCATAAACGAATCGAGATATAAATATATTAATGTAAGTCAAAACATTCAGGATGAAAAGTAAAATAACCGGGCAAGTAGTTAATACCCCACTGCAAAAGCGAAGTTGTATATCTTTTTTGATATTCATACCTTTCATGAACATGAAATGTTTGTACGTATACTGAAATGATCAGGAGGATGGGCTGAGTCGATGTACCCATGTCCGTCTCTCGATACGTCTATCTGTTTGTCCGTTTGTCTATTTGAACGCAAATACGAACTGAAAGTAATAAAATAGACCGGCGTAAATTGGGATGCCATAATAAATCAGTACTAGGTATATAATATTCGGTGCCACCCGAACTTAGACTTCCTTACTTGTTTTGTATACCAATGGAAAATCGATGCGAAATCTAACACGAAGTAATACCTTTATTGGTTATTTCAGGTTTCCCGAAAACTAGAGAATTATGAATTGTACACAAGATTTAGTTTTTAGTACAAAAAAGTGTGAAATTTGATTTAAAACTTTTAACCGTGCAGATATCTAAAACTTTTACTGATAAGTATAGCGCATTTATTATCAAAATTATTTATAGACGTCACAATAGCAAAGGTTTATCAGGAATTAGAAATTTTGCAAGATTCACAAGTTCAAGACCACTTGTTATTAGTTAGTATGCCATTATAATTTTTAATGGAAAAATTTAAAGATCCACAAAAGTATACAGGTTGTGGTTATTGTACCATTCCGAAAACTATCACGATTTCGGGTCTGATTATCTCATATATTTTTGCTATTTCAGAAAATCTTGCCGGGAATCGAGGCCGAGGACTTGAGATAAGGTTTTGTTTGAGTGTTGTTGTATGCTGCTTAGTTCAATTTATCCTTTATTTGTTTTGATTTCCAATTTTTCACGTAAAATTTACAAAAGTAGATTTTTTTTCGTCAGTTCTAAGTGCCTTACGAATAAAACAACGAAATGGAGTTTTTTGTCAATTTTAAATTTGCTTTATGAATCAAATGTGAACTTTTCACTCACCAAAACTTTTCCTGCTTGCTTGTTTTTTGTTGCGTCCAATTCAAATCTTTTTAGGCAAGCAGAAATGAAAATGTTATCTAGCAACAAATGGATTAGTAAAAAAACGGCAAAAATATTATATATGAAGCTAGAAATGCAAACGAAAAGACTTTAAAACAATATTGAAAGTAATCTGCTGAAGCTGAACTTTTATTAACAAAATTTACAACTAATGTAAGGGACAAAGAGGGCTGGTGCCTAAAGCTCGGCTCACCTTTGTTTAGTATTTTTTTTTCTTAACTTAAATAGAGCTTCACTTCATTAGTCTATTATTGAGCATTTACAAAGTCCATACTAATACAAGTTTTAACTAAGCTAACTTTTAGAGCTAGATGATGGATAAACTGGATCTTACATATTTTCCTTCTTCTCCCCTCTCGTATGCTCGTCTATATGCGTTCCACGCGCAATTTAATACCATTGACTGAAGTCAAAAGTAGTTTTGGTACTGAAAAGATTATTTCCGCGCTTGTTTCAGCACTAACGGTGAATTTGAAGTTTCTCAACAAATACACGAGTCCAATAAGACCTTGCATTCTACCAAAACGTAAGCCAATGCAATTACGTGGTCCATCACCAAATGGTATCCACGCGCATGCAGGACGTTTCTTAACTTCTGCTTCGCTAAAACGTTCAGGATCGAACTTATTTGGATTTGGAAAGTATGCTGGATCGTGTTGTATATCATAAACCGGTATTAATATCATCACACCCTTCTCAATTGTATACCGTGGATCATTGGTTTTGTAGTCTGCTTGAGCTTGACGCACCAAACGTGGTAAAATCGGATACATGCGTAGAGTTTCTGCAAAAAGGAAAGTATTTTTCGTATTTCATACTAGTTCAGGTAACAAACTCTCACTCACCATCAAATACCTGCCCCAGATATTTCATATCCTTCATTGCCTCGTAGGTGAATTCGTTGTTATGTTGTGCGATGACATGATTTATTTCTGCACGCAATTTGTCTTGTATATCTTGGTGTTTTGCCAATTCGTAGAGCGTAAAGCCCATTGTCGAAGATGACGTTTCATAGCCAGCCAATAGGAAGACGTAAGCTTGTGCAGCTGCCTCCTCGACTGTGATTTCGCCATTCTTTTTCAATTCCAACAAAATATTCATGAAATCATTGCGCACTACGCTATTCTTTTCACGATACGCAAGCGTATCACCTACAAGGCCCATGTAGAAGTCGTGCACATCCTGGGTAAAATGACGCATGCGTAGTAAGCGCGCCAAACGGGGCGCCACTTCTATTAACGAAGCTATGAAGTTTGGATAGCGGTGCTCGACTAATGACTTCTGGCCCATCCTCACAAATTCGGCGGTTGGATTGCGCAGACTATTGCAATCGATGCCGAAAGCGCAGGTACCAATTACATCGGCGGTGAAACGTGCCAACATATCCACCATCTCGATCGCACCATTTGGTGTGCTCGCTTGCTTTTCTTTTAAAACTTTTGTTAATTCCTCGGCTACCTGCAAGACTATGGGGAACATATTCTTCATTTTACCTGTTGTGAATGATGATGTGAACTTCTGACGCAAATCACGCCATTTACTACCATTCAAGAAGAACAGATGTGCTGTAAGCGGATCATCTTTTTCATTGTAGAAGAGACCGCGATCCCGAAAGGTATTAAAATCTTTGATCAAAATATTTTTCACCAATTCAATGTCCAAAATAAGTGCGACGGGTTTGAATGCAAAGTACATGCCAGCAAAGGGTGCTTTGCCTTTAAATTTCTGATAGATTGGTGATAGGACTTCGAAGAATGTTTTAGTTTTACGCCATTCAGTTATATCGCCCATTGGAAAGATGGGTTCATTGTGTGGCACCTTACGACGACGCCAGTAGCCATGACGATGCTTGAGTATGAGTATTGCTAGTGTAAGGGCGAGTATTAATAATGCCAGAAATACGGACATTTTTTCGCAGAATTTTTGTTTTCAGCGCTATTTAGGTGCGAACTTTTCCAAGCGGTGTCTGCAACTGAACTAACAAAAAACTTGTTATTTGCTAAAATCTAAATATCAACTATCAAAGTGTACAACTGCAAGTCTTATCAGAACGTATACATATAAACAAGACAAGACCCAGCAAAAAGTATACTAGTAAATTGGCTGGTAAAATGACGCCCACTGTGACCACGAAACAGCGTAAAACCTTCAGTAAAATTCTTAAGAGCATTGGGCAATCTTTTGACCGTTCCACTTCATATTGTACCTATTTATGTGATTGTGCATACTGCTCGCACTTGTAAGTAAAGCATATTTTTGTAGGTTTTGTGTTGTGTCTAAAGGAACAAAGTGCAATTTTTGTTGTTGGACGCCATTTTCGGTCACTCGATTTTTGCTTGGGAAATCTCAGTTGGAATATACCAAGCTGTATGCTTCATATATAGTTGAGCAGAGATTTCAGGAGACTAGAGAAAAGATTTTCTAACGACGCAGAGTACAACGAATGCTTTTAGTTTCTAAATCACCCTCAGAATAGATATGTTAATTATTTACAGTGACTCACAGTGAAAATGATACAGTTAGTTCTTTTTGTTTATTTCTCATAAACACATTTCCGAAGAAATCTTTTGAAACAGTCAGTTTTCGAGGTTTACATTGTATACAAGCTTTACGAGGCATATAAGAAATCAAACGAAACCCCTGAGTGTTTCCAAGATTTTACGAAAATCGTGATTTATCACATTTAAGGTAAGAATTTCAAAATGTTTTCTAAATATGCAGTTTTGTCGCTAAACAAATTCTTAAAAATTTGATTGATTTTAAAAAAAAAAAATTTTTCTACATGGTGTTTGATAGTTTCTTACTTGTCATAGTTATTTAATTTTCAAAAACCAATGAATTTTTTAACAGTTTTGAGAGTTGCACTTTGTGAGACTATAATCTAGTTAGCTACAAAACTACATACCTAGAATTTTTAAATGAAATTTGAAATTTTTGCAAATGCTTGGAATAACTGGTTGAAAAAGATTCTAAGAAAGACCTATTTATGTTTTTATCAGTAAATAATAAATACTTAAGCAGAGAGTGCAAAAATTTCTCTGGTGAAGAAGTCTAGCAACTTCCGAAATGGATCTATAAGAAAAGCAATTGCGGTTGATTTTAAAATTTTCCTTTTCTATTCAATTAAAAAATTTTAATAATTAGTTAAGTTATTAAAAAAAAATACAAACAATAATAATTATCATACAAATTATTATTCTTAGCCTCAAGCTGACTTATAGTCAAGGATACATTAAATCGAATAATTAATATTTTAGAAAAACCGTTTGGATCACTTTCACTGTGAGCCACTGTATTATGTGAATTTCGACGGTTTAAGAAAGTTTCAAGAATTTTTTTTTTTTCTAAATTTCAAGACCTGGTTTTAAGAAATCATCTAATAATAAAAGCAAAGTGTTTACAAAAAGCGCTCAAAAAAACTATTTTAAAATTTTATGAAATCTAGTAATAATGTGATGCAATCATCTCCAATAGTAATTAGCATCGTTTCGTCTGCATGGTTATCATCCTACTAAGTACTGGTACAGCTGAGTATAAAAATTGTTCATTATTAGGTAGATTCGTGCCCCAGGCTGCTTAAGCTAATCACTTGCTTGATCATTTGAAGATAACGTCACAGAGAGCCTGGAACCGATTAAAAGATTAGTTTTCTGTGAAATATAAAATAATTCTCAGTATTAACAAGTAAAGAAGTCCAAGTTCGGATGGAACCGAACATTATATACCTAGTAGTGATCTATTATGCCATACCAATTTACGAAGGTCTATTTTAATAATTTTCAGTTCGTATTATAAAGCCAGCTGATTGTTTTCAATAAAAACACTTCTGTTATGAGTTTTGAGGGGTAAATTATTTTATTTGTATATAAATAGCTTCCTTACCCAACACTGCTAATCACATTTTTTCAAAATACCAATATATGCACATTTAATGTTTGAAAAATTTGCTTTCAAATAGACAGACGTCCATGGCTAAATCAATTCAGCTCATCGTCCTGATTATTTCCGTATACTTAGTGATGGGCCCATCTCTTGTTGTTGTTGTGACGACAAAAGCACTCCCCGAGGTAGCGAATTGGTATGACCAGTGGAACCTTCTAGGTCATGTCACCCCTCCTTCCGTAAGGAAGTGGAGATGGGTAATGAGAGGTAAGAGGCATCATATCCGTAGATCAACCATCGAGTTGCACGTCATTACCTTTGTGCATATTAGTCGCCTAACCCCCTAACCCGCAGGGGTAGGCGCCTTTCTTCTTCTTCTCATACTTACAAACATTTCATGTTCATGAAAGGTATGAAAATCAAAAATTATATATAACTTATCTATTGCAGTGGGGTATTAACTACTTGCCCGGATATTTTGCCGTGTGTTATCCGATTTGCCTAACTTTTGGCAGGAGTATGCTACATACTATTGAAAAGCAGCTGTCCAACTTTGATTGAAATATCTAGTTCAAACTACAAGCAATCGCCTTGAATTTTTATGCTGAAAAGTGGCCGGCGTCACGCCTACTTCCCCAAAACCCACATTTTTTTTTCGGTCGAGTTCTTTTTTGTGCCGCATCTTATTGATGTAGCTTGCATGGTTAAAAAACTGTACGTGGCCTTTGACCGATTTCGGCCGTTTTTGCAACAAACAGTTACCTTTATATCTTCAATGTTTTCGCCAAATATCGGTTAGATAAATCAATTTTTACCGGAGTTATGGCACAAAAAGTTTTGTGGAATAATCCACTATAAAAAGGGCGGCGCCACGCCCAATTTTCGAAAATTTATATTTTCAGATTGTCTTCGTTCACGGACACTTTGAAAATGAAATAGAAATGATATAAAGCTATTTTACGCAAAGTTATTGCCTAATTAATATGTCTATGATCCTTTTCAAATTTGTTCGTGTTAACGTGGGCGTGGACCTTAACCGATGTCGCCCATTTTTTTCCTGAACATTCTTTGTGTTAATAAAAATATGTGGGCTGAATTTCGTTTCGATATCTTGAACGGTTTTTCATTTATGATTAATAATATTTCTAAATTTGACTTAATCAAAAGTGGGCGGTACCACGCCCAGTTACTAAAATTTCTTAAAAAAATTATTTTCTGCCTTAACGTTAATGTACACACCAAATTTTATCCTTATAAGTGTATTATGTACTGAATAATCACTTTTTTTGTACTTTCGAAAATATTCCACATATGAAAAGTGGGCGTGGCTCTCATCCGATTTCGCTCGGAGATGAGTGCCAAGGAAGCTGCATACCAAATTTCATTAAGATATCTCAAAATTTACTCAAGTTATCGTGTTCACAGACGGACGGACGGACATGGCTTAATCAATTTCTTTTTTCCTCCTGAACATTTTGATATAGTATATAAGTCAATATCTATCTCGATCCGCTTATGCCGTTGTATACCACCGTTAGGCGACTGAAGTTATTATACCTTGTGTGCGTAGCACTACTAGACATAAAAGTAGCGGAATTTTTTGATTGATGTACAGGGTGGGCCAAAAGAAACCAAGGGGTGTAAAAGTTTAATAACTTTTTCGTTTATTAAATTTTTTTTATTTTTTCTTTCAGATTATATAATATACAAAAGGGAAATTTTTTTACACTAAGTATGAAAAATGATGTCTCTTAAATGACCGCCGTTTTCAGCTTCGCACTGATGGGCTCTTTTTAGAGCATTTTCCATAACATCTTTCAAAACTTGTGGCTGTAGCGTTCGAATTTCTGCACCAACGTTTGCCTTGAGTTCAAGGATTGTCTCTGGCTTGTTCACATACACTCGCTCCTTCAAATAACCCCAAAGAAAATAGTCGGGTGCTGTCAAATCTGGCGATCGCGCTGGCCAAATAGTTTCCGAATTTCTGGAAATTATTCGCCCTCCAAAAATTTGACTTAAAAGTGCCATTGTGTCTCGGGCAGTAGCTCCGTCCTGCTGAAACCACATACCAGGTCTGTTTTCAAGAGCAGGACGTAAAAAATTTTCTATCATAAACCGATACCGCTCTCCATTTACGGTTACAGCACTTCCATCTTCATTCTCGAAGAAGTAAGGCCCAATGACATTTTCAGATGTGATCCCACACCATACTGTACACCTGATGGGGTGTAATTGGCGTTGATGAATGTCTCTTGGATTTTGAGAACCCCAGAACCTACAGTTCTGCTTATTAACAAAGCCATTCAAATGAAAATGAGCTTCATCACTCATAATCTCTCTCTCTCTTTGCGTTAAAATAATTGATCTCTGGTTTAAATAATAAAATTCTATTGTTCTGGTTCTCTGTTCAGTTGTGAACCTCCCCATTATAAATTCTCCAAGTGTTGTCTATATAATCTGAAAGAAAAAATGAAAAAAAATTAATAAACGAAAAAGTTATTAAACTTTTACACCTCTTGGTTTCTTTTGGCCCACCCTGTAGTTGTATCAAACAATCGATATTATCGATAAGACTTCACTAATGAAACCATCGATGTTGAGTTGTATCGTTAATCCTCTTAGGACCTAGGTAGATTTAGTCATTTCTAAATAATGCACTGCAGTCAACACTTCGTAGTCGTGTTGACAGTATATCCTCCACCTATTTTTTCAATGCAGGATAGCTACCCACTCTCTCTGCTAAGCTGTCATACTTTTGGAAAAATATTTCAGAGATAGGTCAACTCCAGGTGGTGTCCAGAAAATCTTATCATCGACATTATATTTTGCCTTTGAGCCAAAGGGAAGGAACATGATTTTTTTAAACTATCAGAGAGATAGTATTGCAAACAATTTGTTCTTCCAGAGAGAGTATTTCACTTCTCAAATGCATAAAGCAGTTACTGTTGGCCCTTTCTTAGCTGAGCATAGCTCACAGAATATATTGGGGAAATTACTATGCCCCATTAACTTGATTTTCCTAACGGTAAGTCATGACTAACATATGTATGGCAAAATGCTCAAACCCAAATTGAATATAATGTTATTTGGAACCTAAAGATAAAAGTAACAAATAATTTCTTGCTGAAGCTACAAACTCTATTGATCAAGAAAATTAAGTAACTACTTCTCGATTTTTCTACTGAGATATTAAACGAGCTGCTTGAAAGTATATCACAGTTACTGTATGCACTCGTCTAGTTAATAAAAATAGGCTGGAGCTTTGGAAGCTTTTAGAAATTAATTGTCTACGTACATATCAACGTACTCAAAGTTCTAATATTCCATTGCTTTTATAGAGCGATCATTGAGAGCTTTTTGATAAGCTTTGAAAGCACAAATATTAAAAGCTGCGGGAATATTTTCGTCCGATTGGATTCAATTATTCAACTTTACAATATTCAGATATAAATACATTTCATATATTTATATATGTGTAAGCATGCAGAGAACCTATGTACTCCTATGTTATACGTATAGAATGGTCAAAAGGAAGGGCGGTGGGTAGGGAAAGAGCAAGTTTATTTGTCAACATTAATTTGTATTTACGGCTAACTTGAACCTAAGCCTCGACCGATTACTGCAATAAATCAACTTGCATGTACTTCAAGGCCACGAGTTACCAAAAACAATTACATGAAAACTGTGAAAGTCCATTAGTATAAACAAGTCATATAGTAAACAACTTTTCTGAATTTGATTTTTTTCGAGATAGCGATAAGTTTTAGAGATTTTGAACAATAAAACCATAATTTGCTTTCACCAACAACCGCGAAAATATCCCACTCTGACTGCAATATTTAAAATTTTTTTTGAATAAAAAGTGTATTAAGCATTTACTGCCCTGATATTGATATGAGTATCTTGTTATGTTTCAGCAAATTTGTCGGATATTCACATAAATAAACTTAGTAGTGTTCGTGTAGGCATTACCGAATAAAAGTAAATATAGGATAATGTATATCAAACTTTGATTAAGCCATGTGGGTACATTCACCTGTAAACACGATGACTTGAGCAAATTTTTAAATATGGACCAAAAGTTGCGAAATATAATTTTATACCAAGATATACTGTTTATAATAGCATAAATATTGCTCAATAATATGACGTCTGTATAATTTAAAAATATAATGTTGTTAATATTATTAAAGTAAAAATTAAAAAAAGTTTGATTTGCTCTAGTTTCCGGACACTTTGGTTTTAGTTTCCGGACACTCGAAATTTGTATGAAATTTGTATATACACTATATTTTTGTAAAGTATTTCTGAAACATAAAGGACTTTGAATACAGTAAGTACGTCTTAATCATATTCACATCTCTCTGGGTGCACATCTCACTGATTTGGACAAGGTGATAAACCAACTTTTCGATGGGTGGTTCGAAGGATCAGCCAAACTTACGGCGTACGCAGTTGACGTTTTATTTGTCATAATTGGTAGAGTTTTTCCAACAATTAGCTATATGAAGGTCCAGGAACTTCAGGAGGTCCTTGTCTGGGCATCCGACGTTGGGTTAATCGCAAAACGCGGGTTTACATAGTCATGGCGGGGTGCACGTGAGTCTTCTCACCCTCTTTCGAATTGGGTATTCACCGCGATTGTGGAGCTAGTTGTCAATTTGGAGTCCTCGTTTGGGTACCACTCACACAAAAAAAGAACTTTTATTAACAAACTGGAGAGAGTATACACATAATTAGTATAATGGGAGGCTTGAGTGCCACCCCCAAAGGATTATTAAATTCCGTTCTGTACATCGCACCCGTAGACTTAGTGGGCAAAAGCATATTGTTGACAACTGAAACTAGGCCCAATGCCTCGGGGCAGTAGCCTGTACCAGCGCCATCAAAAACGGGGCCGACAGACTGTATGGTCTCGCCCGCACTTCGAAATAGGTGTTGAAGCTGCAATAGACGTGATAGATGTGAAGGGTTGGCGTAAGGTTCGGTTGGTACCATACACATTTACACCGATTGCTCCAAATCTGCTTTATACTGTACTTATCCGAAGTTAAACAAATCCTACAAGGAGGTAAATTACAACAACCAAAAGTGTCTTGAAAAGCAACAGGCGCTAGGAAAAATTTACAAGAAGTGAACATACTCGTACATCTATACTTGGTCATGGGTCATATGTGCATAGATGGAAGCGAAAGGGATGATATCTTCACCTAGAAGGGGAAGTCTCTCGAAAAGTGTACAATAGAACTCCCCATCACATTGAGAGTATTAAACAGCATTCAAGAGCTGTAAACGATCTACCAAGCAAAAATGGCTTAGAAGTAACGTGGGATGGCAATGTCTCCGAGGCCGTGTGCAAGTTGTATGGTTTAACAACCTAGCTCTTGTCCGTAAAACGGCCAGACTGCAATATTATGTGTTTATGGGTTGTACAAGTAATGCTTGAACATATTTTGTGATCCTGTCGCTCGCCAGATTAAGGCTCGGACTAAGCTGCCGCTTGTCTGATGCTTGTTTGGTTTGACCTTATAACCTCAAAGGGCTGAGGTAAAACTCTGCATTCATTTTTTAGATAATAATATCGATAAAAACAACAAAGTTTGTACAAAATGCTAACTGTCCGGACATTGAAACTTATTTTTTTTACTATCCGGACAGCAATATTTGTACTTGATAAAACGTGTCCGAAGACTGAAAGCATAGGGGGAAAATATGATTTTCTTTTTGTAATGTATATACAATATAATAAACTATCATTTAGGAGCATTCAAATGGTAATTCGTAATTTTCGCCTTCTTTTCAGTATCCGGACGGCCTGTCCGGAAATTGAAAATCATCTCAAATTTTGGTTCTGGGGTCCGGACAGTAATAATTTAGGCCAAGAATTAAAGTAAATTTAGTTTTTATTTATAAAATGAAAGTTTGTATATTTTAAACAAATATTATTAGCTTTTATTGTAATAAGTTAATAAATACTTGTTTAGGCCCCTACTTTTCTAAAATGCTCCTACTATTTTTTTTTTTAACAAAAACTTTTAATTTTGCCTCATGCTCAGACTTCTGACACTAAAATTACGTGTCACTTTTAAACTATGCTTTTGATTCATCTTAAATTTTAGATTTCCCTTTGTGTTGTTATTTAAGACTATTTGTCAGTGATTTGCCTATTAATCGCAAAATATTGACATAGTGTCCGGACACTAGCGCTGTCCGGAAACTAGTTTAGTTACCCTATATGATTTTATAAAATTTTTGTTGAATGGTGTTCGGCGAACAAAAGCAATTGCAGGGAGGAACGGAAATTTCACTTAAAAAAACGGCTGATCGTGATTTATTAAAGCAACAAAAAAAATTTAGAGTTTGTGTTACTACGAAACGAAAAGCGTAACAGTGTTTTGCTTGCAAGTTTTTTAAGAGAATTTTGAACATTTATTCTTTTGTTACCAACTATTTGACATTTTTTTTAAATTAAGTGAGCTTTGGAAATATGGGTAACTTTAGTTATCAACTAGTCCTTCTATCCCGCGATCTAATTGACCCTTAATTAACACACTAACTCTAATTAATACACACTATCGGAAGGTGAAATATATAAATAAATAGCAGAGGATCTCTAATGGTGAGTATCAGTCGGCTTTTAGCAAGGTCACTGGGTCATCTAAAATGTGTAAGATTTTTGATTCTTTAAACCTCCAGCAATACTAACCGAAATCTGAGACAATTTATGGTAATATTCATTTTTGCATGGGAGTAGTTTGTTTAACCCCGTCGAACATTCAGGAACCTCAACTTGTTTATCTCTGAAAAATGTTCGGAGTTAAAAGAAGAGGTCCAGCAACCTGCAACTTACCACTTTTTTAAGCACAAATCCTGGGTAACGTCGAATTGCTACCGCCGACTATTAGAGGGAATCAACGTACAACGGATGTGTGGAGGTATATTGGCTTGGGCGATGGCCTATCATAACGAGGGACCAGGTCGTATCTACAAAACCGTTTACAAAATATTTCCAACTTCTTCAGTAATCGGCCGAGAGACACTACGCAAGCATCAGGTTATACCACACCAGACACGCCAAAGCAAATCCGACTATCGTGTTCCCAATACAAATTTGATACTGGAACGTGGTATGCGTATCTTTATACCCATAGATGCAATCCATCATGATCCAGAAATCTATCCGGAACCAGATAACTTCGGCCCTGTACGCTTCACGTCGGAGGTCATCGATAAGCGACATCCGCTTGCGTATCTACCATTTGGTGAAGGCCCTAGAAATTGTGTAGGCATGCGTTTTGGGGAGTTGCAGACATTTATTGGTATTATAAAATTACTGCGCAATTTCAAATTTAAACCGTCCTCACGTACCGGTTTGCCAATTGTGCATGCGAAAAAGAATTTCTTAGACTTAATGGTGGAGAAGGTGACCTAAATTGCTTTCTAGGTATGTAAGTGTTCGTGCAAGTATTATTTATTGCATTGGAGTTTATTACTAAGTACTTAGTTATAAACAGACCTATTGACGTATTTGACTTGCATATTGCATATGTACATATATTCTAATGTTGTTATACCCGAAAAAGCTTTGCCTCTATATAGCTGCGAGTTTCCATTGTGACAACCAAAATAACAACAAACAAGTAAGAAAAGGGCTGTCTTCGACTGTGCTGAAGACTTTATACCTTTCATGAATCATCACTGTTTAAAATGTCCGATCCTTACTCACAATTAGTACAAACTCTGCAAAACTGTTAATTTAAAGATACGTAGCCCAAACCCCATTTATCGGAAAAATGGATTGTATGGTAGCTATATGTTATATTGGTCCGATATGGGTGGTTTTCACTACACACATTACATCTATAATATGTACCAAAACCGCAAAATTTTGCGCTACTAGCTTTTTAACTGCCACAGTTATAGGCCAAAACCCGTTTATCGAAACAATCGATTGTATGGGAGCTATGCGTTGTATTGGGCCGATCATGCTGGTGATTAATGCTTTACAAAATGGGTGCCTCTCACCAAATTTCATCGAGATATCTCCAAAACTGAGGGACTAGTTTGCACTCAAACAGACAGACGGACGGACGGACTGACAGACGGACATGGCTTAATCAACTCAGATCATTTCCCTGATCATTTCGGTATACTTATTGGTGGGTCTATCTCTTCTTCTTCTCATACTTACAAACATCAGACCAAAGTTATAATACCGTTTCATGTTCATAAAAGGTATAAAGAAGGTGCACAAAATATCAAAAAATTCTTCAAAATATTACTTTATAATTTTGCTTTTTGTTTTAAACAAAATATGTTTCGTCACTTAAAAATGCAATAAATGCTTTAAATGTAATAAAAGTATGTAAAATTTTTCAATAAAATATTACAAAGGACTACTTAGATCTTGAATTCGTTTAACCATTTTGGTACGCTCTCCGTAACCGTTTATCAATTTGGCTTTAACACCACCCGGTTTGATGTTCTGCCATCTTCAGTGTCATTTTTATGCAGACGAGCATAATGGCGTATAGATTGTCAGAAGTAGATGTAAAAAGCAGAATGTTAAGAACAAAACGTAAACGAGAGTGATTTTCATTTGCAATTTTGTGCGAATTGATGGTTTGGTGTTTCCCATTATTCGTCGCTTTGAACCTTCTTTGGTTTTTACTTTCTTTATACAAATATATTTTCTCTTTGCGGTTTCCTCTTTCCTATATACAGTAGTTTCAGTAGTATTTGTTTGGAAAAAGTAACAATTCGCCGAGAATATTAGCTTAAACGCTGGTCTTACAGTTTCGTTAAACATTCATAAGCTAAAACTAAAGACCATCCTCGCCATATAAGTAAATCAGATACTTTGAGGTATAATTATATTGGTTCACAGCCCAATTGCTGGGTCAGAGGAATACTTTAAACGTTGAAGTAGGAGACTTGGTTAAGCACGACCTCGAAACTAAATTTGCTCGCCCTGCGATACCCCACCCAACCCCATTGCTTGTGTGTCTAGCATGGTTAAAACATGTATGTCTGAAATATGACAAAAAAAAATTTAATTTTGTATGGCTTATTCTAGAGATTGCAAGGGTTATTAGCACACTTTATTTAATAGCTTAATAGACGCTACTAAGTATAACAGCCGAAACGCCGTTCCATAAATTTTTATAAAAACTAGTGATATCAAAAAAATTGGCAACAGTGGTAGGCAACACTTCGAATGTATTTCTGCCGTGAAAAGGCCTCTCAGCAAGAATGTATTTGCCTAAGCAGATGCCAGTTGCAGTAGGCATGAAACCTTTAGGAAAAGCTCGGCTTTGGGTTCCAAAATATAATTTTAGTAGGTACATATGTGTTTCAATAATGCTGTTAATTCAATATCAAATGAGTTTTATTCTTGGGAAAAAAGAGAGTTTCACTTCAATTTTGAATAATGAATTCATATCTTGCCATTATATATAGCATGAATGACCAGCGGTTTTATGCCAACTTTGAAGGTCATCTGCTGAGGCACATACATTTTTGCCTACCACGGTTGCAAATTCTTCCTGATATCACTAGTTTTTATTGCAATTTATTAAGATAGCTGTAGTAGCATTTATTAGCCTAAATATACTTGAATATATTGGGCTAATAAATACTTGCAATCTCTACTAGACATGAAGCGACCTCCATGGTTGAGCCTGCCTTTCCCCTGTTCATGCACTTTGGACAAGGTGAAAAATCTACCTGAAGTATTCACGCATAACGCAAACAACATTTGGACTTCAAAACGTTCATCGATTATACTTGTACCTATGGCCCGGTTAAGTAGCAACACAAGTTGATATACATTTAAATACAAACTATTATTGTTTTTATTTTTTAAATAATAATTTTTTAATTAATTTTTAAAAGTTTTTTCATGTTTCAAAGCCCTACATCAGGATGGGTATGATGATAGGCTCATAAAGCGAGACCTTTGGTCATGTGGAGAAGTATTTGCTTCTCGATCACCTAATTTTACCCCATCTTGCGATTTCTTTAATTTGATGCTGGAGAAAAGAATACAAGCTGCAGAACTTAACCGCGCTGGAACAATACTTTATAAAAGCGTGCAACTGTTGGCGTATGCTGACGATATTGATAGCATTGGCCTTAACATAACTTCTTCTGCTTACTCCAAATTAGAAAAAAGGGGATAAAATGGGTTTGGTGGTGAACGAGGGCAAAACGAAGTACCTTCTGTCATTATACAAAGAGTCAGCGCATTCGCGCCTTGGCAACCACCCCACTGTTGGCAGCAATAATTTCGAAATAGTAAAGGATTTCGTTTATATGGGGACCAGCATTAACCCCAACAATAATGTTAGCCTAGAAATCCGACGAAGAATTACTCTTGCAAACAAAAATTCTACTTCGGACGGAGTAGGCAATTGAAAAGTAAAGTCCTCTTTCTATGCTATGCGTTGTATTGATCCGATCATGCTGGTGATTAATGCTTCACAAAATGGTTGCCTCTTACCAAATTTCATCGAGCTATCTCTAAAACTAAGTTTGCGTTCAAACTGACAGACAGACAAACGGACATGGCTAAAACAAAATTAACTCATCGCCCTGATCATTTCCGTTTATTTATTGGTGGGCCTATCTCGTCTTCTTCTCATACTTACAAACATCGGACCAAAGTTATATTACCATTTCATGTTCATGAAAGGTACACAAATTAACTTCAATAAGATACTCGCTCTTCATAACATCAAAGCTTATTTATATGTGTTTTGTGTTCCATATAAAAAAATTAAGCATCTTTGTAGAGGTGAAGATTAGCTCTACATGCACATACAATAAGATACTCGCTCTTCATAACATCAAAGCTTATTTATATGTGTTTTGTGTTCCATATAAAAAAATTAAGCATCTTTGTAGAGGTGAAGATTAGCTCTACATGCACAGATGTGTGTAATAGGTATCTATATGTGCGTATTTCATAAAAATCCATTGTTAAAAATAAACGATTTAAACGCACAAAAAAATTGATTTGTACCACGGCACTATGGTGACCATAAGTATAGAATTTGACGCCTAGCACCATGGTGTTATTATACAGAAGGACGCATTGCGATATACACTCATAAATAATTAAATATATGTATTTTAGTTCTTAATTTGCAACCTTAATGTGAAAGTAAGACTGAGAAATGAGCATACAATCAATAATCGAGAAAAAGCTTCAATCAGCAAAGAACATATAACTATAAAAAGGTTCAACACGCAGAATAGTGGGAAATAGTAAACCATCAATTTGCTGGTAAGTAATTCACCACTGGGGAAATTTGCATTTAAATCGCAAGTTGTAAGGATTTTTGCACACTTATGTTTATGTAATATTCACAATAAAACGTTTTTGTAACACCAACTATAACTTTTTGTGTAAATATTTAGCTAAAACACATTGAATTTAAGCATTTTTCATGTAGGTACAGTGGTGAATTACCTACCATCGATTTGACAGCGTCCACTTGCACTCGCTGTTGGACCTTCTTATAGTTATATGTTCTTTGCAATCAGAAAAGAATATAAGAATATCCAACGACGAATGCAGTGGGAACTGTCAAATCGATGGTAGGTAATTCACCACTGTACCTGTGTGTAAATTGCTTGAATTCATTGTGTTTTAATTGTATATTTAAACAAGAAATTATAGTTGGAGTTATAAAAACATTTAATTGTGAATATTACATCAAAATAATTGTGCAAATAGCCTTAAAGCTAGCGATTTAAAAGCAAATTTCCTCAGTGGTGAATTACCTACCCGCGAATTTATGGTTTAGTGTTTCCCACTATTCGTCGAGTTGAACCTTCTTATGGTTATACTTTCGTTTAGCAGAACTGTCTGAGTCACACGAATAATAATATGCTACTCGAACTTTGTTTGGTGCCCACCTTTGTTGTTACTGACAATGTTTGTTTATTAAATAAAATTGAATTTTTTGAAAATCGATTAGCCAATCATAAAAGCGCAATTATAAATATTCATGACATGGCTTAGTTCTTTCCTTTTTTTCTCACTTATTATATAGAAGTCAATATCTAACGCGATTCGTTTATGCCATATACTCGTACCTTATGCGCATAGCAACTACTATGATCAACGCATACAAGTGCATGTCCAACCTTTATTAGTGCCCTTCTTTGTTGTTGCCAGTAACATTGTTGATTGTTCTTGTATCGATAATCGTATTAGCCAAATTATTTTTACTACATTTATAACCAGTATTAATTCACATGCCGAACACTTTCTACATCTTTCGTTCCCACACATTTAAGTGTATATGGATGTGTTAAAATATATGTTAGAGGATGGGTTTATATAGGAAGTGCTTATGTACATATTTGTGATGGTTTTTGCACTTTATAAATAGTTGTTGAAAACTCAAATTGAAGTCAAACAAGACCTAACCGTGTTAGGGTCAGTTAAGTTAGAACAAAAATCATTTTTCGCAAAACTATCCCTGCGCTGCATAAAGGATGCAAGTATTCTTTGGTTTGTTCGCGATCATAATCGCTTTAGTTGTATTCCTCGTCAAATACCAACAATCGTATTGGCAACGACGTGGTGTTCCGCATACGAAACCCATCTTTCCTTGGGGTGATATGAAGGAATGGCGTACTACGAAAAGTCTCTGCAACGTTCTACAACCAATTTATGAGCAATTCAAAGGCACCGGTCCTTTCTGTGGTATCTTCTTTATGGTGACGCCTACAGTTTTCGTATTGGATCTTGACCTTATCAAAAAGATCCTTATTAAGGACTTTCAATACTTTCAAGATCGTGGTGAATTTCATAATCCCGAAGATGACCCCCTTACAGGTAATATCTTTCAAACGGATGGTGAAAAATGGGTTTATCTACGTAAAAAACTCTCACCCACATTCACCAGCGGTAAAATGAGGTATATGTTTCCCAACATTATCAATGTGGCCAATGAATTAATGGAGGTCATGGAAGAAAAATGTACATCTCCACCAGATAATATCGTGCTTATCACAAATATAATCGGACGTTACACATCCGATGTGATTGGTTCGTGCGCCTTTGGCATTGATTGCAACAGTTTGCGTAGTCCAGATGCTGAATTTGTTGTAATGGGTCGTAAGTCGTTCGAGCTACGTAGGCACAATTATATGATTGACACATTAATGGAGGCCTATCCGAAATTGGCACGAAAATTGGGACTGCGGGGGCTGCCAGATGAATTGCATAACTTCTACATGGGCATTGTGCGTCAAACAATTGAATACAGACAGAAAAATAATGTGAAACGTAATGATTTCATGAATTTATTATTGGAAATGAAAAAAAAAGATGGCTCAGATGCTGGTTTGACAGACAATGATATTGCAGCACAAGCATTCTTGTTCTTCTTGGCTGGTTTTGAGACATCCTCGTCAACGATTAGCTATGCGCTGTATGAAATGGCAAAGAACCAGGAAATTCAAAACAAAGCAAGAGAAGAAGTTCAAGAGGTGATCAAGCGGTACAACAACGAATTTACCTATGAGGCGATGCAAGAAATGAAGTATTTGGAGCAAGTATTTTCTGGTAAGTAAAAGAACTTGTTAGCTATGTAGGGAAACAAACTTACAATTCAACAGCTTACAAAAAAATTGCATTGAAAATATTTTAAAACAATTTGGAATTATGCATATTTCAAAAAAATATGGAAAAAATTGTGCAATTCATAATATCTCTCACGAAGGGATAATTTGCTAAAATTTCAAAGATCGCTAGTGGGCTAAAATGGTCTAGAATATTATTCGCACCACCCTTAGTATTATTCATCTAATCAATAGAAATAAATGTTGGTCATTATGCTTATCTTCTTCTTCTCTACTCTTCCTATAGAAACTCTTCGTAAATATCCAATCTTGACAACACTAAAACGTTTCTCCAAGGCTGATTATGATACAGGGGACCCACGCTATCTAATAGAAAAGAACATGCACATCACAATACCCATACACTCAATACATCACGATCCAGAGTATTATCCCGATCCTGAGAAATTCGATCCGGATCGTTTTACCGAAGCAGAAATCAAGAAACGTCCCGCTTGCTCATATCTACCATTCGGCGATGGTCCACGGAATTGTATTGGTTTGCGTTTTGCAAAACTTCAGTCGTTTATTGCCTTGGCTATGTTATTGAATAAATACAAACTGTCCTTCGCTCCTCAAACGCCAGACAAATTAACTTTCGCGGTACATACCTTAACTTTAACAGCAAACAATGGCGTACATTTGAAAGTTGATAAACTGAAGCCTACAACAGCAATCTGAGATTAGAAAATGTGTTCAGTTCGAACAAGTGTCCGCACTGAATTAATCTGAAAAGTTTAAAGTTTATATATTAGGTCAAAGTGCATTTTGCTTTGATGCTAATTGTATCTCTTTTAAGTTTAAGTATATTAAATAAAGCAAATATCAAAAATGATAATTCCGCCATATAATTGTTTTATATATGTACATTTTTGTTTTAAATGAATTTGGGCTTAAAGCAATGATCGGCTTTCCTGGGAGCCGAACACAAGGTGACGTGTCATAATATTAATGGATTTAATGTCAATGACATTAATTCGCTTTTGCAAAGAGAATTAATGTCAAACTATTTTGAGAATTAAAGTTATTGACATTAATTCTCTTTGTGAAAGCGTATTAATGTCAAATTCATATGAGAATTAACGTAATTGACATTAATTCCATTGACATTACGACACGTCACCGAACATAATCGGTAAAATTAAATTTACTTGGTGCCTGAGTATAGGCGAACTTTGTTTTTATTGCTGGATGAGTGCATTTCTAGAGCACACAGATTTTCCTTAAAAAAATGATGAGAAAAACTAAACAGTGATGTAAGGAAAAAATGTGTTCGTTATGAAGCGTTAAATTTTGAGTGAGTCCCGGGGATTCGGGGAGTGCGATTAAGAGCTAAAATAAGCTAACATAAAAGCACTGGTATAACTGATTAATTTTCGTTAGTACTCAGACGTTTCAATCCAAAATTAACAAAAATATGGGTATATTTTCTTATACATCTCCTAAACATAAAAAGTTTACCTTTGAAATCAAACACAAACAGCCTTATCTTACCGCGTTGTGAATTTCGCAGCAGCGAATTGATGGCTTGCGATGCTTCGCTTTGCTTCTCTTCTTGTGTGATGCTCCTTGATAATACCCTGCCAACCATGGGTAACCGTGGTGAAACTCTGGTTCCAAACAATTACAAATTTTTACTTACACCAACGCATATTTATGGAATTTCACTGTAAAAAACGATGGAGCATCAGAATACTCTTACACTTGTCCCGAGATCGCCTCTCACATCTGCTCTCCGAGAGCACAATTCAACCTAGTGGAATGGATGAGCCGTGGGATGATATCTCAGGAGCACTTCGTACCGCAGCCGAAGAAGTAATTGGATGCCGGCGAACGCGAAGAAACAACTGGTATGCTGATGAAGAGTGCCGCGCTGCAATGAAAAGAAAGGACGAAGCCTACAAGACAACGCTGAGATTGAATGCAACGAGGAGTGTGTGTGAACACTCACGCGAGTTGGAGAGGGAAGCGAGGCGGCTTTTCCGGGCGAAAAAAGAGAAGCAGAGAAGCTTCAGATGCTGGTCAACAGGAATAACGCCAGAAAACAATATCAAAAAATTCGGCGATGTGACAGAATGTTTTAAGCCCGGGGCCAACTCCTGTAAGAATGAGAACCGCGACCTGATGGCCGATGTTCAGAAAGCACTCAGAATATGGGGTGATCACTTCTCTACCCTTTTAAATGGAGAAACTGAGCCAGAAACCAGAGAAGATGCCGAAGCCGAGCCCACAATCGAAGATGATAGAATTGACGTTCCACAACCCGACTATCAAGAGGTGCGAATAGCAATATCCCGATTGAAAAACAATAAAGCAGCTGGCGCTGATGGTTTGCATGCTGAGCTATTCAAACACGGAGGCGAGGAGCTGGTAAGGCGCATGCATCAGCTTCTATGCAGAATATGGTTGGATGAATGCATGCCTGAAGATTGGAATCTAAGTTTACAATCCACAAGAAGGGCGATCCTGCAAACTGCTCCAACTATCGCGGAATCAGGCTTTTGAATGTCGCATATAAGGTCCTATCAAAAGTATTGTGCGAAAGACTGAAGCCTGATGTGAACAGACTGATTGGACCTTATCAGTGTGGCTTAAGACCTGGTAAATCGACCAGATTTTTACAATACGCCAAATCTTGGAAAAACCCCGTGAGAAAAGAAATCGACACACATCATCTCCTTGTTGGATTTGAAGCCGCTTTCGAGCCGCTTTCGATAGCACGAACTGCAAAATGACCTTGAGCAACGCCACCAGCTCGGTCAGAATTGGGAAGGATCTCTCCGAGCCGTTCGAAACTAAACGAGGTTACAGACAGGGTGACCCCCATCTTGCGATTTCTTTAATGCTGGAGAAAAGACTATAAGCTGCAGAACTTAACCGCGCATGCTGGCGATACTGATATCATTGGCCTTAACTTAACTTCTTCAGCTTACTCCAAAATAGAAAAAAAACGGATAAAATGGGTTTAGTGGTGAACGAGGGCAAAACGAAGTATCTTCTGTCATCATGCAAAGAGTCAGCGCATTCACAATAATTTCGAAATAGTAAAGGACTTCGAAAGATTTAATGATGAGCTGTATGAGCTTTACGCAGACGCCGACATAATTCATTCAGCGAATTCAAATACAGCGGATTCGCTGGCTAGGCCACGTTGAGCGAATGAGCGAAGATGCTCCATCCGAGAAGCTATTATTATTGCCTTACCGTTATACTCATGCTTTCGCCATCTTCTGTCTTCAGCAATTTATTGTTCTTCAAATCCAGCAACATACCAAAGTAATCATTGCGTCTGATATTGTTATTCTCACGATAGGCGATATTCGCACACACAATTCTCATATAGAACTTCGTCACATAATCCGGTGTCTTTTTTATGCCTAAGAGCTTTGCCAAACTCGGGTACTCATGCATTAGTAAGTTCACCACCTTGCCCGTGCGTATATCAATTATAGCTCTACGACCCATTTCAAAAAATTCTGATTTCGGATCCTTAAAGCTATTGCAGTCCAAGCCGAATGCCCAGGTGTAAATGACATCGGTGGTAAATCGTGCGACTACGTCCTGTATTTCGATTGCAACATCTTGCTGCTGCATATTATCCACAACTTGGGCTAGTATGCCAGCTATTCGCACAATGGTGGGACGCAATAATCTCATTTTTCCTGAAGTGAAAACGGGTGAGAGTTTGTGTCGTATACTGCGCCATTTAGGTCCATCCAAGAAGAAAATATGTGCAGAGATTGGATCGTCTTTGGGATTTGAATAAAATCCGCGATCAGTAAATTTATTTAAGTCTTTGATAAGCACAAGTTTTGCCATTTCTGGCATTAGCACGAAAACGGCTGGTGAACGTCCCATATAGAAACCTGCATATGGACCGGTGCCTTTCAGTTTATTGTAGGTGTCCATCCAAATGTCAGCGAAACTGCGCGTGTTATCCAATCCAACCATGTTTCCAGCGTTATAGTCTGGTTCCAAGCAAGCTATGCCACGCCTTTGCCAGTAGGTCAACTTTTGACGTATGCGATAATAGAGAAAGCCCACCAGGCCCAGCACAAGGCTCAATAGTATTTGTGTTATAGTCTTTACGGCGTTTGATAATTAGGAAGCTAATATGTGTGGCGTGGCGGGTTGTGACTAAGTGAGGGGCGATAAAAGACTTTGATGCATTTTTATCCAATGAAGTCTTTAAGTAGCAGATAAGAATATTACAAATGTAAGCATACAGTTGAAAAGTTTTGTAATCATTCGTCATGTCAATAATGATAACTTCGGGGCATTTTTTACTGATTTCGCATTTTGGAATTAGTCACGATGCTATCTCGTATTAAGAACCATTTTTGTTCAAAGCAAGAATGCATGTCGATACTTCGGAATCCAAGTTTTGTCTGACCGGGTTTTTATCTAAAAGGCACAGAGGAATAAATCAAGTATTCTCACAGTGTTTTCGGCAAACCTCATACTACTTCGATTTCTCGGCTCCTTAACCAGATCAATAAATTGATGTCATTCGTACAAGACTGAGTAGTTCTCTTATAGAGGTAATGCTTATCCACCCCAATTCACTTTTCGACAGTGCTCAGGATGAAGACAAAGAAGCAAGGGGGCAACCTTCTGCGTCAAGCTGCAGGCCTATCCAAACACTGCACTCGGAACTGCCAAGGGATAACTTAATATATTTTCTTAGTTACATTTTCACAGTGAGGATAGGGTTTTCCCACTGAAAGACCGTAGCCACTGGCTCAGGAGATTAATGCTTCCAGTTCTTGGTGTGTTGCCTACAAACAGGCGTGGTTATAATGTTCTGTACCGACTCCCAAAAGGGATTCGCTAAGACAAATGCGTTTTTACATTTCATGGCAGTTCATCAGTTTTACGTTCTTAGAATGTTTAGTTGAAAATAAAGAAATCGGTGGTATGTATGTATGTTAGTTGTTTGAAATGCTTCTGGGGATTTCGGATTCAAAAGGGATTTTCCTACCTCAAGACGGGAAAACTGTACCGGGATGGGATCGAAAACTTCTTAGGGAAAATTGATATAAGAATAACCTCGCAGCGCTTCACATATCTATTCAGGCAGACCTGGAGCGTGAGATACAAAGGCAACTGTGAAATGTTGCCTGACAGTTCGGAGCTGGCTTCACATAGCGCTCTGCAGCTAACTAGTAAGAAGGTTTTATTCAAAGCCACTTCTTTGAAAATCTTTCAGGTTCTACCCAGACCTTCTCCCCCTCCCCACATATAATGATATTCAAACAGATATCAATATCGATAATGATGAAAGCAACTTTCTTCACCGAAACACCTATGTATACTTCTGTGGCTCTTTGTATTTTAAATACACAAAACTTTACAAATGTTTAATACTTTTGCCCTATTTTTAAAATGAATTCTTCTTCACTAAAGAAAAACATTACACACAATATTCTGTAATCAATCAATACATATTTAAACTTCATCCACATTTAAATAGGCGTCATGCTCGGGTTGGATCACAATGCTAACCTTAGTATAGGTCATGGGAATTGGTGTTTTTCCATACGCAGAAAGTTTTAAATTATTTAAAAGCAAAACCAGCCCGATACAAGTTTGCATTAGACCAAAACGCATACCAATGCAGTTACGTGGACCGTCACCGAAAGGCAGCCATCTATCCCTCTGAGCTACCTTTTCGGGCGTAAAATTGTCAGGATCAAACACATCTGGATTGGGGTACAAATCAGCATCGCGATGAAATGCTGCCGCTGGGATAAGAACTTGCATTCCTTTCTCGATTACATATTTCGGATTACCAGGCATTACCATTCACGATTCAACACGGCAAGCGCAGTGTACAAGCGCAGTGTCTCTGTCAAAAAAAGAAAAGTAAAAATAGAGACAAAAACACATTTTTTTAACTCTGAAACTTACCAGCCACGTAAACGATATCCTTCATGCAATCGTAAGTAAATTCGCCATTATGTTTAGCCAAAGCCTCTAAGACCTCTTCACGCGCACGCTGTTGTATATCCTCGTGTTGTGCCAGCTCATACAAAGCAAAACTCATGGTAGTTGATGATGTCTCAAAGCCAGCAATAAGAAATACAAACGCTTGCGCTGCCAACTCCTCAACAGTTATGCTCATATCTTCACCATTCTCAGACTTTATCAATTTTTTATTTTTCAAATCCAACAACATGTCGAAGAAATCATTACGTCTAATATTATTCTTTTCACGATGAGCAATATTCTGACGAACGAGTCCCATATAGAATTCGCTAATGTGGTCGGGTATACTTTTAACGTGAAACTTGCGGCACAACTCCGGGAAACTATTAATAAGCGCCAAGCCCAGACGACCATGTCGCTGATCCGTGAGAACACGTTTATTCATTACACGGAATTCATCATTTGGATTCTTCAAACAATTTGCATCAATGCCAAATGCGCACGTCCCTATAACATCAGTGGTGAAGCGTCCCAAAAAGTCACGTACTTCAATGTTGGGGTCCTGTTGCACTGCATTGCCCACAACAGGCACGAACTCTACACCCACACGCATTACAGTCGGATGCATATATACATTTGATTTGACTCGATGTAAAGCTGGGCGACAACTTATTACGCATAGTGCGCCAACGATGGTTTTCCAAGAGCAAAGAGTGGATCATCATCAGGATTACTATAGATGCCACGATTAACGAAATTATTAAAATCCTTAATGAGAATATTTTTAGCTAATTTGGTGTCCAAGATAAATGCCGATGGTCGTTGAAAAAAAGAAGCCACAAAATGGTCCAGTACCTTTGAATTTCCTATATTTTGACTCGAAAATCTCCAAAAAGGAATATTTATTTTTTTATTATTTATTCGCCCTTCGAAGAACTGGAAACGCTGCTGCAACCAATAGGCAATAAAACTCAGCAGGCCTAAAACCGTAACCAGCAGCAATAACGGAACAGACATTATTACAAAATTTACTAATTTAATGAGTTAAAAAAAAATAAATTTTAATTACCTGCGAGCTGTAGTCTGTTAAAACGTCTAATAACAAAATGCTTAGCGTGTTTAAAAAACCCCAAAATAGAGTCCAAATTCTAAAACCCAATTTAACGCTTCAAATACATTTTAGGTGGCACCGAGCTAGCAACAGTTAAAGAGAGACAGAAGATCGCAGGCATACATGATATTTGGTACTCTGGTCAGCTGTATGATAGCATTTTTTTATTGAATAACGTACTTAATATTAACATAGCTAAATCGACTCAGCTCATCGTCCTGATCATTTCGGTATACTTATTGGTGGGTCTATCCCTTCTTCTTCTTATACTTACAAACATCGGACCAAAGTTATAATACCATTTCATGTTCATGAAAGGCATAAAAATGGGTTTCTCTTGCTTCTTGAGAGCTTTTTCGGATAAACAAAGGGAACGCCTTCATCAATTAAATTCGAGAGACGTTAGCACGGCCACTATACCGGAATCATGATGGTGGACTATATTTAGAGTTTAGTAGAGAAAATTCAACTGAATATGACAAGAAAAGAAACTGTCATTTAATAAATTATTTTTATGTCCAATCTTAGAATATGAATTATGAAAATAGTTGTGGCAAGATAAAACCTCTTAGAACGTAAAATGTGAGATTTTCATACAAGCAGGGTATATTAAATTCAAAGAATAAAAGTTCATAATATTTGCTTGTGAGAATGAGGTCAACATGTGTTGGGTATAAAAAAAGCTTCTTAGTAGTAACTGAAATTGTAAAGTATAAATCGAAATCTATTAATTTTGCAAAATACTCATAATCTGTTCTCTCCCTTGAAAACGGGCGCAGCCACCCAGGGGGAGAATTCGTCATGCATGACTTTAACGACGTATGTGGGCGCTTCTATTCAAGCATGCAACCATTAAAAAACTATCATTCTACTATCATCAATTAGGCGCTCATAAAAAGCTTCCAACTAAAAACAAATCATTTCTATGTTTGAATGTATTCTAAAAACAGTGAACTGGTCATGTCTATGCTATCAACTACAGATGCAATGCACATTGCATGCACCACAAAAGCAGCGAAGTGGTAATCCTTGTGCTGTCCGTTAGAGCTTTCGAAGTATGAGATAAAGAACTCATGCTAGGATGTACCGCAAACACAGAGATGCGGTCATGTTTTTCATGTCTTTCTGAATCTCTCTAGAGAATATAACAGTAAAAGTCCTTTACTATCTTTGATACAAGGTATTTTGTCATTTTCCCTCAGTTTGTTAAAAGATGTCAAGCGAAAAGCGTCCAAGACCTTGTGTGTTGTATTACCAGTTCTGCATGTACTCTGGAATGTGTAGACCCTAATGTCTATAGCTGCCTGAGTGCATCTTTACCAAGATGTATGACTAGTTCTCTGCTTTAAGGACGCATGCTATCATTTGTAAATGGATCCACTACTTTCCGAGGAAATCGCCGTGAGGAAAAGGATGTATTCTGGAATGTATAGCCTGGGTGCATGGCTATACATGACAATTTCCCAATGGGAAATTCGCATGGTAGCTAGTCTGTTTGTGTGTATACTGGACTGCCCCACTCTCTTCAAAGAGCCGATACTTTTTCCTCAAACAGAACTGAAAAAATTTTTAAATTTTATTTATTAGTAAAATTCACGGCAGAGCAGAGATAACGCTAATAACGATAGTAGTTATTTGATTTTAAAGCCATGAAACGTATTTTTAGCTTAACCGAATTTCATTTTATGGATTTTGGACGCATTCCCGCATTGATATTTGGCTATGATTAAATTTAAATAAAAACGTGTTTGACTAAAACATTATGGAACGTTTGTTAGAACATCCTTTCCGAGTCTTCCACTTTCTTTCCACCCCATGCGTAAACGAACATAAGGACAAGCATACTGACAGACATTGTGTACCATGTCAAGTGTGATATCTAAGGCAGAGACGTCAAAATTTCTAGAGATTTCGTCACCTGTTTTTTTATATTCTATATTGATCTCATCCTGCATCTCTTTCTATCATTCGTTAGAAGATAGGAATTCGCTTTGTACCGGATGCGTTGCCATATTGAAGTGTTAGTAAACAATGACTCCATGTTGATGTGCCTTTGACAGATAACATATCACACTTGTTTTGATACACAATGCTGACAGACAGAAAAAAATTCTAAAAATTGTTGCTTTGGATTCTATTGGCTCAACAATAACATTCCTATCAGTTTTTCTTGAATGTCTGCAATGTACAGATATCGATCTGCTACAATGCTATTAAATGCATAGATAATTGTTGAGTTTACGAGTTCGCGCATTGAGAGAATCTGAAACAATCCAAAAATAGGCAATTTCTCAAAAGCTTGCCAATTGATAGTCAGCTCACACCACAATGAATGCATAAGCCTACCGCACCTACAGAATCTAGTAAAACAATGAAAATTTTTTACGAACAAGCAGAGATCGTAACGGTTACGAGGTTTATCAAAACCAAAAATTTTGTATTTTTATAATTAAAGCAAAAACTTACTTCTATCGCTTAGCCGTATTTTCGACTGCTAAATCGCTCAAAGAGCCAATTAAGCGTTTGGTCCAATTAATTGGTCGCTACTGGCAAATTTCAAGAAAAAAGTAGAAATCAGCTCCAGAGAGGTGATTTCACTATCGGCTGCATCGTCACAATAAAATTTCTAATTCAAGTGAATTTTAGCTATTATTTATCACTTTGTTATTGAACTTTGAGTTTAACTTTTAGTTAAACGTTTCTTAACTGCATAGCAAAAAATTCATGTTGGAAATAATTTGTGGACAAAATCCGCTGCATTTGTTATCATTCTTATACAGAAAAATTCAATTCTTATCTGTGTGCTAATGACTTCGTCTCTTGGCCGTAAATCTGTCTACTGACACAACGGAATAAATACGGTGGGCATACAAAACATCTCTTCATGAGACAACTCGGGGATAATTCCACCATGTCTGAGAAACCGGCAATGAGGAAGCAGTCCCTGGACAAGAACGGGTAGCTAAGGGACTTCTTAAAGTAAAACCAACATTTCAAGACCAACAGATTGTCGTTCGACACACTTCGGACTATATTGCTATAAGAGTGGCTCATGCGATACCGTATACCCTGAGGAACTACCTGCCGTCACCTCTTTTGAGAGATATTACACCCAACGGTCAAAAGGTGGCAAAACCCTGTCCCTTTTCTTTACCCTGTAGATTTGGGGGATAGAATATGCAACTAAAATCCACATTGTCTCCGAACCTGGGGTAATCGCTACCATGGCAGTCATGCTGGTACCTCCAAGTGCTTGTACCGGAGTGCACCCAATTCATATCTGGCTAAGGACTGTCAACATCAGTAGAACACTGTTAGGTACGCTACGTCCCATTCGACGACCGGCTGCCCCGACTATGCAGGGCTAAGTACTGTTGGAATAACAATAACCTTTCCCTTCAACGCTCATCACATTAGAGCCATTTTGGTTTAAACTCAATACTCATCTGCAAGCACAATTAAACGAACACTCGTAGCCGCAGAAGATATTAGTGAATGAGATGAAACTAGTTGGAAATTAAAATAATATTTAATCTCCACTTTTAATAATAAAAAGGCATAAGTCGATAACGTAAAAACATAGAAAAAAAAGAGTCCCGGAGTCAGCTGCCTGTTTTTGTGACCAAAAGTTTTTAAGCTGAATCTTTCTGTATTAGGCGACTTAATGACATTGTATTAGTTCCGCCGCTGATCCCACTGCGTGGGGAATTTAAGCACCAAAAATGTTCAACTTTAATACTTTAAGGAACCCAGCTGTCCCGCGGAGCCGGAATCCAAAACAATTTTTTTCCAGATAATAACATATAAAGCAAGCTAAACTAAATACTGCGCTCCGGCCGCAATGCAAACACAGCAAACTCACGCAGCAACCCGCTCGACCCGCAAGTACACATCATCCTCCGCGATCGATAAAAATGTGTCCTTGCTGTAACGTATTGGCATTTGAGTCTTCACACAAACGCTGAATTTGAAGTTTTTCAACAAATAAGCCAAACCGACACGCATCTGCATGAGCCCAAACCGCAAGCCAATGCAATTGCGTGGGCCATCGCCAAATGGCAGATACTCAATCGAATCGCGTGCTGCAACCTTTTCCGGCGTAAAATGATCGGGATTGAATTGCTCAGGATTTGGGTAGTAATCTTCATCGTAGTGTATACCCAACGCTGGTATTACCACAAACATGCCCTTCTTGATCTCGTATTTCGGATGACCGTCTATGGGATAGTCCTCTAGGCACTCACGCGTCAGCATTGGCACGACTGTGTGTTTGCGTAGAGTTTCTAATGAAACAAAAAAACGATTTCAAATGCAAATAATTCGCAGTTGGCCCATCACCTACCTGATATCACCTGATTCAAGTACACCATTTCGGTCATGCACTCATACGTGAATTCCCCCTTATGGCTTTGCAACACCTCACACACCTCACGACGCGCGCGCTCTTGTATGTCCTGATGTTGTGCCAGCTCGTACAATGCGAAACCCATCGTCGTCGAGGAAGTCTCAAAGCCAGCCACCAAAAATACGAATGCTTGCGCTGCTAACTCTTCCACTGTTATATTCGTCATCGTTTGGCCATCTTCCGTTTTCATTATTTTGTTGTTCTTCAACTCCAACAACATGCCGAAGAAGTCGTTACGTTTCACATTATTCTTTTCGCGATATTCGATATTGTCACGTACTATACGCATGTAGAACTCAGTGATATGATCCGATATCAATTTAACATGCAAACGCTTACACAATTTCGGAAAGAGTAAAATGAATGCTATGGTTGGTATATTATGACGCTGATCACTAAACACAGATCTGCCCATCTTACAAAATGGATCATCGGGATTCTGCAAGCTATTACATTCGAGACCAAATGCACAGGAGCTAATAACGTCCGTGGTGTAGCGTGCAAGAAAATCACGTACCCCTAATATGGCACCTTCCGACACCTGCAAGGCATCACTTACAACGTCCACAAGTTCAGCACCGACACGCGTCACAGTAGGAAACATATTTTTCATTTTTCCTGATGTAAAGGTTGGCGAAAGCTTGTTACGCATCGCACGCCACTTATGTCCATCCAAAAGAAATAAATGTCCAGTTAGTGGATCATCATCGGGATTAGTATAGAAGCCACGATCGGTGAATTTATTAAAATCTTTAATTAATATAGCTTTAGCTAAGTTTTTATCTAAAATAAACACTGCATGACGCAAAGACCAATAGAAGCCGCAGAATGGGCCTGTGCCCTTAAATTTGCGGTAGGTGTCCAAAGTAATATCAGCAAATGAGCGCGTCTTACGCATACCAATCAAACTGCCGCTCACATAGCTAGGTTGGTCACATGGTATGCCAAGATCTTGCCAATAGTTTAAGTGTTTTCGTAGCCAAAGAAAAACCGCACCCAAAAGGCCCAACAGCACACCGAGCAGATATTGCATTACGGCCATTGCGGCAAACAAACGAGTACTGGAGGCGATGATGCAATAATCCAAGAATATACTGCACAGGCAGCCTTTGAATATTTTGAAAAGCTTTCATTGTCATGTGGATAGAGAGCTGGGGAGAGTTGTCTTTGTTGTAACAAGTGCTGAATTTCACTCAAAACATGTAAATACAAATACATACATACACGCAAATCCACATTAGACTGACGTATTCTGTGAGCAAACCTAGATCGGTACTCGCTTTTTTTGAATCCTACTCACATTATAAAGCTGTAGTCCCTCAGAAGCGAAAAAAAGCTTTGACATGGAGCAGATATACCAAATAGAGCTGCAGAATCGCTTCCAGAAGGCTAACTTTGCATGAATTGGCATCGGACATGGAGAGGTTGGCGCACCCGTAGAGTACACAGAAATGGTAAAAATCCGAAGTTTTATAAATCTAATACGGTTGGTTGCTTGCATCGGTTATGCGAAAGTGAAGATGGCCAGAATCATCGAGCACTTATTGTTGTTGCCCAAGAGAGTTCTAGATGTTACCAAATCGTTGCATAGTTGCTCAGATGGAAAGCACATGGGAATAAAGAAAACGATGCAGGAGGTGAAGCGGCGGTTCTATTGGACTGGTTGCAGACAATGTGTGAGGGATTGGATTACTTTCGGAGCTTCAATCCCTGGAGGAAATGAGGTTTAATAAAGCAGTGCCAACCATTGAGTGTCTAACAGCATTTGGTTTGGAAATGTGTCTGATCGGGACGATCAGACTTAGGCCAGTGTGGCGAGTATTCCCAAGTGTGTACCATCCCTAGCTCAATACCACTCCCACCACTAGTTTAACAAAACAGAGATAACGATATCTACGCTTATGCATGCAAACAAGAGGAAGAGAGATCGCGCTAGTGTTTGTGAATACAAGGTAAAGAGAAGATGTCAATAAATAGCACCGACCATTCGAGGACACGAAGAAGGAACAGCCAAGAAATTTCTGGGTGCGTAGGGTAGCCCACTGTGGGACTATATAAGGCAGTAACCAAGCAAGGCAAGATGATCAGTTGATATTCAAGTGTTATACAGTGAACTTTCCAAACTCGTGAAGTGTATTGCGTTTATTCTTAGTAAATAAAACTAGCTATTTGTAACATTATTTGTGCGTGTGTTTATTTGACTTTATAGTGATTGAACTCAGGAAGAAATAATCGAACACTCATCGAATTCGTCACAATATAATTTGTGAAAAATCGATTTTTAAAGAGAATATTCGTATTAGTTAAAATATATTATGAAGAATTAATTCAAGTGAAGCCCATTTCACAACCCTAGTAAAGTTCATACATGTGTCCGATATCTATCAATAAAATGTAAGAACTCAAGATGTGAACATAGGATGAAGGACAAGGTTTAGTAAAGTGCCACAGGGTGTTCATGATGACAATTTCCTATTCATTATTACAATTCACGTATTCTAAAGCATTCTCTGTTCAACTATTTTGGATCCTCCTTTCTAACAAGTGGAGGTCATTGTAATTCTTTGTCAATAATAATACACCATTAATTACATTTGAGCCTTCAACTCACCTTATAATTACCGCATCAATGATCCCGTGTACAATGTAACTAATAAGCAAAATGGAACTTCGTGATACGTAAACCAAAATTTATTTTTATAAACCAACGTGTTACTTTGGTGCAATTCGTTTCAATTTTAATTGTATGCCATTTTTGCTGCCCGAAATATTAAGTTCCAATAACAATTCCAAAGGAATTTCGGTTAGATGGCACTTACAAATTTCAAAATTACGTAATAAATAAGTCAAAGCGACGCGCATCTGCATTTGTCCAAAACGTAAACCAATACAATTGCGTGGACCATAGCCGAAAGGTAGCCAATTAATTGAATCGCGCGCTTGCATTGCCTCAGGTGTAAAACGTTCCGGATCGAATTTCTCAGGTTCGGGATAAATTTCGGGATTATGATGTATAGCCCGGACGGGTATGTATATAGATGTACCCTTTTCGATGACATATTTGGGATATTCAGGAACAATATAATCCGATTCCGCCTTCCGGAATAATTGTGGCACGATAGGATATTTTCGTAGCGTTTCTGATATTGTATAAACATGGCATTACAACAAAATATATGTGCATCTTTCACAACAACTAACCTGCTATGACCTGCTTCATATAGGGCATTGAGCTAACACATTCATATGTGATCTCGTTATTATACTTTTCCAGCGTTGCCAAAATCTCTGCTCGCAAACGCTGTTGTACATCCAAATTCAAAGCCAACTCATACAATATAAATGATAAAGTGGTCGATGATGTTTCAAAGCCAGCCAAAAAGAAAACGAAAGCTTGCGCTGACATTTGTTCTATTGTTAGGGCCTGATCAGCAGACTTCGCACCAGATTTGGAGGCTCCCTTATTTAAGTCCATTAAAATGTTCAAAAAATCTTTACGTTGCACGTCGTGCTTCTGACGGTAGTCGACAGTTTCGCGTACAATTTGCATAAAGAAATTGGTATATTTATCTTTCGTAGTACACACATGAAGCGAGCGCGCCAAATTAGGTAAGGCGTTAATTATATAATTTACCACCGTTGAATGTCGTTGGTCTTTGAGAACAAGTCGACCCATTTCTCGGAAGATGGCTTTTGGATCCTGCAAACTGTTGCATTCGATGCCAAAGGCGCAAGAGCCAATCACATCGGTGGTGAAACGCGCTAAAAGTTCTTTAATTTCAATGATGTCACTTTTTTCCAGATTACTGTCTATCGTATCCACAAATTTGTCAGCAACTGTGAGCACTGTGGGTAACATAAATCTCATTTGACCGGAAGTAAATGTGGGTGAGAGTTTATTACGTAAACTACGCCACTTTTGACCATCCAACACAAACAAATGTCCTGAAAGAGGATCATCTTTTTCGTTGCAATATAAACCACGATCGGTGAAATTGTTGAAATCTTTAATTAAAACTTGTTTAATGAAATCCGGTGATAAAGCTATCACGGTAGGCTTATGCAGAAAATAAAAGCCACAAAACGGACCCGTTCCCACGTGATGTTTGTAAGCATTTATGAGTCCATCAGAAATGTCTTTGATATTGCCATAAAACCAATGTGGTGGATCGCAAGGTATACCCCTCCTTTGCCAGTAACTTAGGTTACGGCGTGATATGTAATAGGCTGCCGATAAAAATGCGAGTAGGACACCGAATAAAATTTCTGTCAGAAACATTGCTCGATTTTATTTAAATAATTTCCAACTTAACTTGAAGAACAACAATTAATGACTGAGCGTTTTTATGACTGCCCGCATATTTATAACGGTCATATTTGAAGCACAATCAACTTATTTATGTAGGTTCATGTGTGCTTTGACTGAAAATCCCTGTAGGAAATCGTTATGTTAAAATTTTTTGAGCAATTGCTTCTATCAACTGAAAATGTTCCCGCGAACAGTGTCGGAACAAACAAAATTTACTAGGCGAATATGATATGTCCTTAATCTGTGGAAAATATGATCCTCTGAAGTATGATCATGATGAAGACTCCTACCTTCTATGACTCTATGATATGAATAGTCATATGGTTTGATTTTGAGATTTGATTAGAGCCCAGGTACTACAGGCCATAAATCACTTCAACAAGCTTCGTATAGGAGTCTTTTTGGTGTATAATAAGTGCCGATTATGAGACCAAAACGTGGCATATATGACTCCTATTGAAGCTCGTGTGATATATGAAATTATACTCATATCGGACGATCATCACAAGAAGGGAAATACTCTCGGACTCATAAATGAGCTCTTTATAAAATTGTTTGGTACTCCTTTCTGACTCATTAATGAGCCCGATGTTTTTCTGGGTATATGGAAATTGGCGCCTTTAACAACAGTTGACAATATTGCTTTATTCAACTGTCGCTCAATTTCTTATTTTTTAACTAGTCAATTTTGTTACAATTGTACTTCTTCCTATTTGGCACTGTAGCTCTAGTTGTGGACTTGAAATTTTGTTCATTGCCTGTTGGTTTTTCTACATGGTAGGGCCACATGGATGCAAACTACACCATCATTGTTTGTCGGCGATGATAGCAATTGCCAGTTAAAAGTTGAAAATTGCGTTACAAGGTTTTACCGCGATCGTGGACAGTTCAAAAATTGATAATCGACGATATGATGCCTTTCCCCTCCAAACTATCAAGCTTGTGCTTTCCTTCACATGAGGTGGCACTGTCAATATCAAACTGTGCTTGTTTATAGCTTGCAGACCGAGGCAAATTAGTGCACAATAATGGCTGCCTAGTACGAACGCTTCTACTCATTCACGATTAAAAAAATTTCCCACGACCGGACTACATTAAGTGAGGATGACAATATCCCGACTGAAAAATAATATATCTCCTGGAGAGAACTAACTATGCAGAAACTTGTATGTGGAATATGATCAGGCGAGCGCAGGCCTTTGGAACTCTGCCCAATACACAAGAAAGTCTTTCACGATAATCACATCGACTACCCTAAAATCAGTCTCATTCATCGCTATTCAGCGATAGACAGTAGCCCATCGTAGACAATCATGTTGGGCCTTATAAGAGGCATGGTATCCATTATTTAAATAACAAAACGAGACTGAATTCAACAAACCAAAAACCAAGGCATATCTTTTTAAAAATTATCAAAATAAACTTTTATACACATAAGGATGAGTTAGCTCATTCTCATTAAATACAAAAAAACAAAAACCTGATAACAGTGCTACAACAAGCATGTACTCAGTTGGTCATTTCGTTGTAAACATTTGATTTTAAGAATTATTTCTTATATTCCAATTTACTGTGGGAAATTTTTCACTGATAAAGGCCTCTTCTAATCTGCTCAGGACAGGTACGAAGAGGGACTTATAAACTGTTCTTTTTATTCGTCGAGAGAATACTTTGCGTAACGGTCTGTCTCAGTTAAAAGAATGTAACAACCAGGGACTTTTAACTCGTTTCTGTTTCGTTATTGTTCCACAGGTAAGTAACGAAACAAAGCTGTATTGTTAGATGCTATAGAGAAACGTGTAATGAAACTGTGAGAAGCGATACTTCTCTGTAACAAAACTAGTAACAATTTCTTTGAAACGGTTCCAGCAGAAACAAAACTTGTAACGAAACCTCAGGAACGTTATCAAAAGTATAATAGTATAATAGTACAGATACAGTCTTTCACTAGTGCAAAGACCAAGCGGAGGGAGGCTAAAAAGTACAAATACTGCTTCGTATAAAGAAATAGGCGATATAGACAGGAAATAAATATTTAATTTCATACACATAGGGCAACGGTTTGTGGCACACACTTAAATCACTATCAATAGATATTTCCAAGGCGAAAGAGTGGATTTCCTTTTTAAATACTTGAATCGATTTTTGGTTCAGAATGTCTCACAAAACTTCACGGGGTTAAAAAATGGAATCTACATAATAATTTAAAATTAGTAAAATTTGTGATTAAATAAAACTTGCATAAGTATACATAATTAAAAACAACAAATCACTAGCATAACCCGCATAGGGTTTTGTTGCAGTTCCCTTACAATTACTACTACTAGTATTGTTTCTATACCTTAGGTTTTTATAAAGTTTCGATTACGAGGAATATTTCGTGCTTTGTTTCTATACAGAAATGTTTTGCTACCGTTGTTTTAAAGAGGTAGCGTTTCAGGTTTCGTTTCTGTGCCCAGTGTTTCGTGAGAGCTTAAGGTTCCGGCGTTTTATTACGTAGAGTTTCGCTACACTTCTGTTACTCATTGAAAACGGTTCCAATCATTCTGTTTCTAATTATGTTTCAATATTTATGTGGCTGTCACACGCTTAAGAAATTGGATTTAGTAAGAGGTCATAAATGCTCTAAAAGGCATGGCATATTTTGTTTTCCTCTTTTTATCAGTTACTTTGCACGAGCAAGATATGTTGAAAAATACTGAATCAAGAATTAGTTTTTTAATGTGACGCTGCTTATTGAAAAATTAAAGTCGTCAACGTCTACCTAATTTGACATGTATCGATCGCCATCCAATGTAAAAAACTGTCACATGTTGAACATAATAAATAATATTTTAGCAGTAACTCTTGCTAACAACAACAATAAAGGCCCCAAAGTGAGGTTTAGTCACTGACGTTTTTTAAATTAGAACTCCAATTAGATGTTATATTAACCCATATTAACAATCTGGTAACATTTTCGTTTCTTCAACATTGACCTGACACATCCATCGTCACATTACATCGGTATCCGTAAGGGAAAAGACTGTCGAATTTAGCCAGTTGGAATACTTGTTTTTTGAACTAAATTTTGTTGTGCCAAAATGCTTTGTCGTATTCAGCGTTTCCTACTTGGCCTTCAATTAGTGCAAACAATTCACACACTCAACTAAAATTGATTTTTTTATAATTACATCCATTTTAATATTAGCGGGAAATATGTACTATATTATCTTTAGTTTATTTTTTACTATTACACGCTTGACTAACACAGAACACTGCCGCTTGTGTATACAGTAATAAATTTGACTGTTTTTACAGTATTTTGTGACATTTAAGTGATGGAAACCACTGTTTGATTGAACTTAAACATAATGTTACGTAAGCTTTAGTTATACCATTGTAAACTTAAGCATTTCTAAAATTTTATGCGTACAATAAATCAAACCAAAAATTAAATAACTTTATTAGAAATAAGTATTTTAAGGAATGTTCGTCGAAGCGACGAATATTTAGATTTGATAGGAAATGAACGAAGGTTAGCTTTCTAGGGTTAAGGAAATACTTTTTTTTATACCCAGTTTTGAAAATTTTATATAACTGCGATCTTTAAAAATTAACATTGCGTTTTGGAAATATAACTTATTTTAATTAAAATAATGTAAAATAAATGTATGGCGCGATATACAACAGGTATGTATATCATAATAAACCTCCCATGAGATTTTTGAGCCCAGCTTCTCTTCCAATTTGTGCTGTGCCGATTTTGACATTTTTCCTACAAATTGGCGGGGCCTACCTTTTTTTGCTGACTCCGAACAGCATCTACAAAGGAGATGAATTTTAGCTGAGAATCTTTCCATGGCAGAAATACACTGAAAGAGTTTGCCAAACCACTTTTGATGTTACCTGTCCCAGGACTTGAATCTTGGACCTTCGGTGTGGTAGGCCGGAAACACTACTGCCACACAATTATTTTTGTGTAATTATTTAGTTTCGAGTCGAAAAATTCCAAATGTAATGTTTCTTCAAAGCGGGTTCCGAGAAAAATACGTGTTGTTTCCAAACTGTTATACAAAGAACTTCATATTTTGGAACGAATCTTGAGCTCTTGTATTTTTTTCGATGCGGTCTTGTAGAGAGTGCCCCCGATTTACCACTGCCCAAACAAAATTTTAATGGCTTCCATGCAATCGGATGCATTTGTAGATGCTAATGTTGAATGATTGTCGGTGAAGCACAATAAGAATGTGCAGGATATCATCACAATCAGAGAGTTCTCATTCTTTGTTGGAATTCGCACCTGCCTAACCAAGTCTCATTGCTGGAAGATATAAAGCATCTACGAAAAGAAATATTATAAGCATATTGAAACCATCAAATTGCATTGCATTTAATCTCACTTTGAAACTCATTTTCAGGTCTACTGGGTTTTGTCCAAACGCTACAATCTGATACAGAGCACGCCAAAGTACGCTCAAGTCAACCGCACTATATCATCAAAATGTCCGTCGGGGAAAATTCGTCCCTGAATAATAAATCGCTGCGTTTATTACTTTTTTCATATAGCAAAAAGGGGTATCTTGCACATTCACGTCGCATGCTTTCATCTCCACGAACGCTGTTGATCCATTACGGTGTTTCTTTAGTATTTTCGGAGCAAGTCAGATTCGCGGAAAAAAAATAATACTTTAAAGTATTCTTCAGAAGTTTACACATATACCAAAGCTCCATATTGCGGCCAAATAGCTCATTAACCTTTGACATTGATCGCGCCAATACAGAATTTCCACTACTAACCACACATGTTGCCATAATAAAAGTGATTCGGTTTATCACGCGATGTTAAACTGAATGTACAAGTGTCGATAGTACCAAAGATAAAGCGACAACATTATCAATAAACACAAATCCCATAGCCTTTGAAGAATGTTTAACATATGTATAGGAATCAAACAATGAAAGATAGTTTTGTGTATTTGTAGACGTTGAACTTGTTTCTCAATGCAATGAAATAGAAGTAAAGTAGTAATAAACATAACAAACTTAGCCTAAAAACTAAAAGCTTTCCGAGTGGTTCCATCTGTTTATATATCGCAGCACTCCCAGACGAGCTCAAACAAACAGCTCTCACAAGTTTAGCGCTCAGCCTTTGAAAGGTTCACGTCTCATGGGCATTTCAGTACGCTGAGTAAACTGATTGGCAAAATGTATTAATTTGGATTAGAAAAAGAGGCATAGTATTAAGAGAAGTATATTAGAGCCAAATAAAAATATACGAATACATATATAAAAATACTCATTTACAGTCACAACCAAGTATTTGTACACAAGGCAAGTGTTATAAGCGGGTAGACAGACTGCAATGCCAATCCTAATTACTAAGAACCTAATCTGATCTAAATTCAACCACAGAAAACGACATTATGGAACATTGGGGAAGCTATAAAGTAAATAACGAAAGATTTTAAAAAATATAAGAAGAAAAGACATAAATTAATTTATTAAAGAGAATTAAAAATTCGAAAAGTAAAAATTTAAGTATGTTCCTGACCCTTGCAAAAACCCTCGATCGGTTCAATTGCATTTAATTATCAATGTCGCCAGATATTCACAATAGATCACAACCTAGGACTTTCTGCGGTGTGACTTTTGAGAGTCTGACTGAATCTGCTCTTCGTTGGATATATAGGCTAGAAAGCGAAAAGGTTAATCCTAATTAGCATGTTTGTTCGAAATTAACTTAAAGATTTTAAAAACATTAACGAAATGCTCGTTGTTATATATTGTGAATATTTAATATTGTTTTCGAAAGTATGAAGAACTTTTAATTAAAGAAGACGACCCTGCGGGTTAGGGGTTTAGAATATGTCCGAGGTAGGCATACCGGCCGTAAGAGGCGACTAATATGCACAAAGGTAATGACGTGCAACTGGATGGTTGATCTACGGATATGATGCCTCTCACCTCTCATTACCCACCTTATCCTAAATTACGGAAGGAGGGGTGACATGACCTAGAAGGCTTCACTGGTCATAAATCGCTACCACGACAGTCGGGCAGTACCGCAAGGGAGTACCGAAGCGTACCGGGTTCAAATCCGGCCAAGGACTGTTAATTCGACAACAATCCCCAAAAACTTCGGGGAGTGTTTTTGTCGTTACCACAACAACAACAACAACTGATCGATTCCAAGTCGTGTGCGAATTATTATTATTATGTATTTATTATTACATATGTCAATAACAGCGGTGCAAATTAATGAGCATTTAAATCAAATTCTTGTTTGATGTTAGATAACTACAGTTTATCAGTCCCGTACTTGAGTTGTTCCGCTGGAAATCAAAGTCTCATTATCAGTTAGCGTGGCGCCTAGGGATAGCTACAGGAATGTGCCTTGCATTAAAATCAACGCTAAGCTGTGGTCTGCAGCTGGCACGTAAGCACCAACAAAACAAAATAATAATAATTGAAGCACGTATATAAATCTGAGCATATTCATATGATTTAAAAACAGGGTGGCTGATGATACTACGTTTTTGAGAAACCTCAAAAAGAGTCCGACCATTGTATTGCGAGTTATGGCTTTATCATTAAATTTCGTTCATTTCTATCTAGGCAAGCACGACTTGTTTGAAAAACAGACTGTGGTACTAGACTATCACGTAACGCTTTTTCCCAAATCCAATCCGAATTTTGTTCCTACCTACCAGCAGTAAAGCTTACGACGACTGACTTGTAATACTTGGGGTCCAAATAGCTTATTTTTTTTAGTCAAGTTTTCGAAATTTTTAGTTTTTAATATCGGACCTAATTGAAAAAAAAAAAACAAATTCTTTTATAATTCAGCAGAGAAGGCAATTCTGAGTTTTGTAAACAAATATTATTATATATATATAAAAAAAGTGAAAGTATGTAAGTGTTCATAAAAAAATATTGACTTGATTGTGGGTAAATGGGGAATGCATTACCTTTTTTGTTCATGAAAAGATGTAAGATAAGAAAAGAGATTTTTCGTTTTCCTAGTCAGGTTCCGCTGCTATTCTTTCACTACTCACCCTGTATAGCCATAATCTAATTTGAATTGCAAATTGCGCACAAGGCATTGCACTCACGCCGTCAAACTTTAAACGCAAATAATGAGGTGCATTGTTTCAAAAAACACAAACAGTTATTTAAGAAAAGTCATTGCATTTCCGAAGTTTACTATAATGACTTATGTTTATTTGCATTCTTTATTTGTATTTTTATTGGTTGTTTTATTATTTTTTGCTTACAACATAAAGCAAAACTAAAACAAGCAACACAAATACATTTCAGATAATAATTATTTTCCATTAATTAAACAAAAGCACTTGTGTCATGAAATTGAAATTAATTCGAAATCTTTAGTAAATCATTTTTATGGTTAGACTTTTATGTTTGTACGCTTACTCACAGCTTACTTAAGCACTGTTTGGGACTAGTTGAAGTGAGTATTTAGTTAGTTAGTTTTGTATTTATAAGTAATATAGTCAGATTTATTATTATTTTAAGTACTCGCATACGAAAATTTTTAAGTCTGTTTAAGTAAAATTTAAACCTTTTCAACTTTTAAGTAAATTCCACCTTGTGGGAACAAGGGAAATGTTTTCTGATAAACAATTGGGATTTGAGTCTTTTCACATGTGGTAAACTTATATTTCCGCAGCAAGTAGGCCAAACCGACGTGCATTTGCATCAGTCCGAAACGCGTACCAATACAGTTGCGTGGACCATCGCCGAAGGGCAACCAATCAACAGACTCGCGCTGTTTCACAGCATCTGGAGTAAAGCGTGATGGATCGAATTTGTCTGGTTCCGGATATATATCGGGATCGTAATGTATGCCAATTGTTGGTATGGTGACCATCATGCCCTTCTTAATTGTATACTTAGGATGACCCGGCACCATATAGTCGTTGGCTGCTTGACGCATCAAGTTCGGGGCGATTGGGTATTTACGCTGGGTTTCTGTTTAAAGAAAACAAAAATAAAAAATAATAATAAAGGATAAACTATATATCGACAGCCCAGAATTTGGAAGAATAATGCTAATTCGTCGAAAAATTTGAAAAATTCATAATTTTGTACAAACACAACACATCTCAGCTGAGAATGTTTATGTTTGTAGAGAGATTAGGGTGGGGGTAGGATTTTTATTTTTATAAAAATACAATTTAAAAAAAGTCAACGTTTTGAGGTGGCGATTTTTAAATAAGTAAATATTAGTTCCAAAGGAAAAAACATCGAAAATTTGTCGAATGTGATTTTTCTTATCTTTTGTGCAGTGCAGTTAATTTGTTGAATTTTTCATTCATTTACAAAAATAATGTGCAAAGTCAACTTTTGACTTTTCATTAGCAAAACAAAAATAATGAAGACTTTTTACTTTCTGGGTAGTTTGCTCATTTAAGAACCGAGTGGGCCACCTGAAAATGTTGAGTAATATTTTAAATTATTATTATTTTATATTGTTTGAGGTCAAAAGTAATAAAACTAAATTTTCTTATTATTGGTTTTATTATTAATTTTAGTTTTATTTTTATTATTTTTGACCACAGCCAGCCTTAAAGGACAAATTTATTTAATTTTTTTTTCTAATTTTCTAAACTTCTTTTCAATCCACCCTAATGGAGATAGGCTCCTCTCAGAGTTTACGCGTTCTTCACCCTTTTTAATGACAAAATATATTGCCACTTGATTTTTTATGTTTCTAAAACTCACCTGCTAGCACCTGTTTCATATATTGCATATCCTCCATACAATCATAGCTGAACTCATTATTAAATTGCTCAATAGTCTGCACGATTTCCAAACGCAGCCGCTCCTGCATATCCTGTTGCAGCGCTAACTCATACAACGCAAAGGCCATAGTGGTCGCTGAGGTCTCAAAGCCAGCTACAAAGAAAACAAAAACTTGCGCAGTCATTTCGCTTACACTCAAAGGACGCACTTGATCATTTTCGCACTTCAAATGTTTGCCCTTATTCAAATCCATTAAAATGCTCATAAAATCATTTGCGCGCACATCATTACGCTCACGATATTCCACATTTTCACGCACGACACGCAAAAAGAAATCGGTTATATCTTGCGGCATAATTGCCATACGCAAATGACGTGCCAAGTTAGGAAAACTATTGATGAAAGCATTAACTAGGGCGCCATGACGACGCGATCCAATTATCTTCCGTCCCATAACACGAAACTCAGCATTCGGATCCTGTAAGCTGTTACAAGCAATGCCAAAAGCACAATTACCAATCACGTCCGTGGTGAAACAAGCCATCATATCTTTCCAATCCCAGATGCACACATCGTCAGCAATTCGCTTTTCCACTGCATCAATCAGCTGATCAGCCACTTTTAAGATTGTTGGAAACATAAATTTCATTTTGCCAGATGTAAAAGTAGGCGTCAATTTACTACGCAAACCACGCCACTTACTGCCATCCAAACGGAAGAGATGTCCCGTAAGCGGATCATCTTTCTCATTGTGAAATAAACCACGATCGGCAAAATTATGAAAATCTTTGATCAAAATATTCTTGATAAGCGTGCGGTCCAGCACCAATACTGCGGGACGTTGAAATAAATAATAACCGCAAAAGGGGCCCGACCCACGATGATGGTTATACAACTCCAATAAGATATCAGCAAAGCTGCGCGTTTTCAACAAACCTTTCAAATTACCGGCAAAAAAATGTGGTTTATCATGTGGTATGCCTCTATAACGCCAGTAGTTCATACGCCGATGCAGTGAATAGAATAAAAATGCGAAAAGCGTCAATAGCGTGGCCAATAGCACTGTTAGCACAAACATTATTTTAGTTTACCGGCTATGGAACAACTGATCTTGAACCAATGCACAAAGCGTAAAACGTAATAATAATGACCAAGAGAGCCAAATGAATGCAAGCGGCGAGCTACGCCACGGTGAACTACGGGAATTGCGATTGCAAATAGCAAACTGAAACGCTGTTTGCGAATGCGATTTTATTGTTGGTAAATAATAAATAACTGGTCGAATGATTTACGATGATAAATGACTGGATAACTTGATGGCAGAGCTACGGCTCAAGAGACAAATATATTTGTATGTTTGTATGTATCTCATTCTAGATAGCAGTGTTTGAGTAATGAGCAGTTTGTTTGTAGCAAAATTTGTAGCAAAATTTGTACCAATAGCCTTTTCATTATCACCCAGCAAGCTCTTTAGGCGAATGAGGGTGTTCACGCTTAACTAGCCCTTTAAAATCTAAGCAAAGAAATTCAGGCAAACACAGGCAAAATAATAACGGCAAGCAATAGTGGGATTCTAACTCTAATATAGCTATTTGCTTAGCAAAATTAGGGATGTGACCGCGAGTCGGAAAAATCGACTACTAAATAATCGATTTTTATAGAACAAAATCGGCTTTTTATACGAAAAATGCCTATTCGATGTATTATTGTATTGTGAATAAGTAATTTAAGTGAAAACTATTGAAGATAACAGAAATACATATAACCAAATGTATGATTTTCATATTTTATTAATTCAGATTGGAATTTTTCACTTACAACTTTTGAATAACAAAATTTCATTTTTCAATATAAAATCTTAGAGTGAGAAGCTTTCAAACTGACTACTTGAAAAACTTGCTCTGAAATATATTATTGTCAGGTTTTTTAAAAACTTTTAAAAATAGGTACATTTAAATCTTTGTTTGAAAAATATGAAAAAGTGCTTTTAAGGAGTTTTTAAAAGCGATTAAATTGGTATTGGCATTGTCACATCCGGTTCACTATACAGGATGTTATTCAGCTTAGAAAAATACCATTATTACTATCCCTACAAAAATTCTGACCTTTCTTCTAAATATTTTATTGATATATCCATAACTATAAATTACTAAAGTAAAATTAAAAAACTATAAAAAAATTGTTTGGTCTCAAAACTAAGAAATACAATGAGGGTTTCCTTAAACCTTAAGTTTGAGTAATAAACTCAAAACAAATAATTGATGCAAATTTTTAGTGTTGACTAGCACTTCACTAGTACTAAGATTGACTAAACTTGACTTAGATTAATTATATATATATATTATTTCAGCTTTAGTTTTACAATGTTTTCATCCATCGCACAGATGGCACCATTTTCAAAAATTTAATTAAAATGTGTAATTCTTATAATCGACTTTTTACAAATCCATTATTACCATTAGTAAAATCGATCAAAAAAATCGATAATTAAAAGAAATCGATTAAAGTAACAATCGATTATTGATTCACAACCCGAAGAATAAGTCTTAAACTTTCCCACTTTGATCATTATATCTTCAACGGCCTTTGAATTATAGCTATAGATTCTATCTAAAGTCGCACGGACAGTCAAAGTTTCAAACTTCATTGACTTAATAGGTTATAAAATTTAGTATTTTTCTAAAATTTTAATACCAATTCGTAAGTATACGTAAGGAATTTGTTTAAGATCGACCAATGTCTGTTCAAGTCACATATTTTGCAAATTATTTTGCACGGAATAATTATTTTGTTCCAAAATCGTAAAACACATTGAATAAAAAAATTGGTGAGCGTGATTGTTTTTTTAATATGTTAATTATAAATAATAAAAGAGAGAACGTTTAGTTTTATGTTTTACTAAAATATCAAAAATTATACGAGGAATTTTTTCGAACTTCTGCCTTTCCCCTTTTTTTTTAAACAGCTAAAAATTTTTTTGTTGGAGCTGCCATGTCATGAATTATTTATTTGAAAATCGAGTTGTCCACAGCGAGATGTTGAGCCAAAAATAATTTGTTTCTTTATTTTGCTTTTTTTTATACATAACAAATTCTACCCAGTCTAATATGCAAGTTTATATCCATTTCGATCTTTGTATACCTTTATAATACACGATTATGCGAACAAAACTATAATACCTAATCTAATCTACTGTGTGAATGCCCCCACAGCTTAAACATAGTGAGTAAAGTTTAGTCACTAAACAAATTCCGATTGCGCTTAATTCTCTGTATCGCGTCATTTTAGCTAGTGTTAGTACTCTTTCTCCTTTGTTGTTTGTTCTTTTAATAAACTTTTTATGTGCATACAGTACAGAACTACTCTCAGTTACAAACCCACATACTCATGTTAGGTTAAACTCTTGATGAGCGGATATTAAAAAGCCTCTCATGCGGTTTAATTAAAGATGCCTTTGTATATTTTAGTGATAAGCCGCTTTGGTACTAAATACAGTTTCCATATAAATATGAATAATATTAAAAATTCAATTAACAATTATTATTACATCATAAACAACGTAATGTGAGCATAAAAGAAGAAATCGAAAGATATGTACATATGCACTTTAGGGTGTCTCAGCGAAATACTAAACTGAGTTAGCCACTATTAGAAATGCTTCAGAAATCAAGGTTTTGAAAAGGAAAATAGGCTATAAAAACATTTGTAGCAAAATATCACCTCAGAAAAGAAATGTATGCATTCGATATGGAGTGTGCTAAAGTTTATTTTTATCCTGATAATTGATGAAGAAGTAGGTTCCATATGTTGTAGTAAATCGGTGAAGATTTTATCGCATATTTCCCGTTCACATATTTTGACTGAAATTTTTAATATTTCTTTGGAATCTTTCCAGCTGCAGAATTTCTATCAATGGAAGTGATAAACTGTAGAAACTGAATTTATTAAAATAAAAGAGAAATTATGGGACTAGTTTAAAAATGGTTCAACGTAATTAAATATTTTGAAATATTCGTAATAGTTTGGTGGAGATCTAAGAACACAATGTTTTTTTTTTTTTGAGACAGTCTAATGTGCATCATAAAAAAGTTTATTGAGTTTAGCAACACGAGTGTAATGATTTTAATAACACCTTTAGTATTTACTAAATTAAGCGGAGAGAAAATTACCTATGTATTATAATAATGTACATATATATAATGACGTGTTTACAGTAGACTGTATATAGCCAAATAGAACTGAATCCATTTCATTTTATTCAGATCGCTTCGAAAAACTAAACAAGCTCTAGTCACAATATTTTTCGTCACATTTTTGGCTTTTTAATGCAAATATATAGAAAATTTTTGGTAATGTAATGAAAAGCGGCTAAGTATATTATGTAAAAAAAATAGACAATAAATTTTTTATCAGCCTGGCAACATTGCGTCCGTTGGAATTTGATATGAAAAGCTGATAAAATGTTTGTCATCACTTGCTTTTACATACATACATACTTTTGTTATCAATTACTTCCTTTAAAATTTTAATGTGTCTAAATAATGTTAAGCTTTTTCAACAGACGTTACCGTTAAAAGCTTATCACTGAAAAGTTAAGATAGCAAAGTGACGCGCAGCCGAAATTTTATGCAATGGAAAACTATATACAGCAGCCACAGGAGAACATGTTCTATATTACAACAAAGACAAACAATAAGACAAACCCAGTTGAGCACTTTAAGTTCATGCAGTGGTTATTAAGTGATGCGCACAGACATATAAACATTCTAGGAATTGCTGATTTCTCTTCCATTTTTCTAACAAAGGGCTACCAACATAGCATATAGGTATCACTTTTAACTTGGACACCTAGCAATACATCGTGGAAATTTATATTTAATTCTATGTAACCATTTCTGAGTAATGCGAGCACAAAAGTATGCACAGAAAGACAAAAACATGAAAACTGTGGCTGTCTCTTCTATTCCCTTAGAAAAGGACCGCCGATTGAATATTAATTAAGTATACCTATAATGTAGTGAGGAATAATTCCAACCCTATCTATATGTACAGGGTGGCTAATGAAAGCCGCTACCAAAAAAAAATTAAATAACTTTTTTTCTATTTAATGAATCTGGTTAATTTTTTTTTATTTTGCAGATTGACTTTTACATTTAACAAAAATGGATAGCTGGGACACTGAAACAAGAATTTGGATTGTCCGCCGCTATCACGCACTGGAGTCCGTAGTTTCGGTTCAAAGAGAGTATAGGCGCACGTTTGGCGGCAATCCTCCGAGCAGATGGACCATAATAAGACTTGTAAACAATTTTGCCGAGCATGGGACAGTCAACAGAAGACCTTACCATCGAAACCCTTCAGTTCGAACGGAGGAAACAATCGCTGCTGTAGCTACTGCCATACAAAACAATCCACGTGTTTCGACAAGAAGCTTATCTGCTCAAATGGGTGTAAGCAGACAGTCATTACAGTCAATTATGCACAAAGATTTGGACTTATTCCCATATAAAATTCAAGTGGCTAACAAACTGAACGCTGCAGACTTGCCGATTCGCTTGGAATTTTGCCAGAAGATGCTTCAAATGGTGGAAGAGGATGGAAACATGTTGAACTGTCTTTTCATGTGTGACGAGGCCCATTTCGATTTAAACGGCAACATAAACAAACAAAATTGTCGAATATGGAGTGCTTCCAACCCACAGATACTCCATGAGACGGAATTGCATCCACTTCGTGTCACAGTGTGGTGTGCAGTTTCATCACGCTGCATTGTCGGGCCCTACTTCTTCGAAGAAAACGGTCACACCGTTACGGTTACTGGAGACCGTTACTTGAGCATGTTGAGAGAGTTTTTCTATCCAGAATTACGCCGAATGAGAATTTCTTTCAACTCTGTGTGGTTTCAGCAAGATGGTGCAGCTCCTCATATAGCCCAACCCAATAAGCTGATATCCAGAAACTTCACATTCCGTTGGCCACCCAGGTCGCCTGACCTTACTGCACCTGACTTTTTCTTCAAAACCTGAAAATTCTTTTGAGTTTTTAGTAAATTTTTTTTTTTTTTGTTGCTTTAACCGTTTGAAATTTTGAATTTTGCCGAAGTCTTTTAGAATAATTGCAAAGAAATCGTTAATAATTTATTTCAGAGAAAATTACTTTCGGTAAAGGACAAATAAAAAGTTATTTTGGCGATGGCTAGAGGGTTAAACTGTTATAAAAAAATAATCGACGGATTTTTTTTAATTTACTTTATTTTATTTTGTTTTATTTTATGTTATTTAATTAAATTTTATTTTATTTTATTTTACCATTTTTTTTTTAATATTAGTATATTTAATGTTATTTTAATTTAATTGATTTTAATTAATTTTATTTTATATTTTTGTTTTATATCATTTTGTTTTATTTTATTTTATTTTGGGAGCATTTTTAAAGTACTCTCACGAAGAAAATTGGAACACCTTTTGTATATGAAAAGGATTTCTTAAGAGTACTCTGATACTCCATCGTTTTTTGCAGGGGCACTGAGCCAACATCACCACCGACAACAACATACTCAGGCACATGTAACATTATGTTACGCGTAAGTTTGCTGGACTACTTTCCGGCGTGCTTTTATCACAGATACTGGAAATGTAAATTCACTACACTTTAAGGGTCAATTGGGCAAAACTCATCTAGATTAACAAGCTGAGAGCGAAAATTTTTACAAACATACAAATAAAGTATGCCCATTTTGTATTAAAGAAATCAAAAAGCGTTGAACTGAGTTGCAGTGATGAACTTTTTTTCTTTTTATAATGTTTACACAATCACTGACTTGATTAATCGTCAATAAGCTCTACTTACAGCTGACCTCACTCTAAATGGTATAATCAACTACAACATCCCCGATCACAAACCTGATACCTGAAATCGAGCTATATTCTAACACAACAAAAGAATAAAAAAATGCAAAAACAAAAAAAATTCTACTCATCGATGATAGCGCCCATAATAAAATTCGTTTAGTAGAACACACACAAACTCACAGTGCGCTACAGTGAAACGGAAAAAAGCTCCACACCTGACTCCATTGGAAAAGCGTGAGAGCGGCATGGAGTACGAGCAACTAGCAATTGTAATTAGGTAAGCGAAACGCTTAGTAAGCAGTTGAAACGCGCATAGAGCGGCAGCTTGCAAATAATAGCAAACTCGCAGAAAGTGAAGTGTTTCACTGATTTTTTAATTTTTATTTATTTTTTTATATTAGCCAAAAAGCCAAAAGACCGGCAGTAGTGCGGCGTATATGCCTGAGTATGTGTGTGTGTGTGCGCGGTATAAGATAGCAGAAAGTATTTCAAGCAAAATTCCACAACAGGGACGTGTTTGTGCTTAAAAAATAGAATGTGGCCTTGAAAAGGGCAAACAATCACACAACACTCGTTACACAAAACGAACACCGAAAAAGTATTTAATCAAAACGCAAAAAAAATGTGGTGGGTTTGGCTTATTGTAAGCGTTCTGATCGCAGCTTTCATTATTTTCATCGTTTTGCCGCTCATTTACATACTCTACAAACGTAATTATTGGCGTTGGCATCAGGTGCCCTTCGAACCACCTGCACCCAAAATCGAAATACTTCAACAACTATTCGGTTTTCGTAACACTCACGAATGGGAGGAGTTAGAGCATTACGCTCAATTATATCGTAATTTTAAAGGTCGCGGTCCATTCTGCGGTTTCTATCGTCTCATGCAGCCGCGTGCACTTATACTCGATCACGAATTGATTATGCAAATACTAAGTAAAAATTTTTCGAATTTCAACGATCGTGGCATATACCATAACAGTAAAAACGATCCGCTCTCAGCTGATTTGTATAGTCGACGCGGTAGTGAGTGGAAAGAGATGCGTTTACGGCTAGAGCCAATTTTTGCCAAAGACGAAATGCGCTCGCTATACGAGGGCTTGTATGGAACGTGCTCAGCGTGGTTGTATGGTTTCGATCAGCTGGTGCACCAAGAGCGCGCACATAGCGGTTATATAGAGATACGCACACAAATGCGCCTTTATGTGTTAACTTGTTTGGCGTCATGTGTATTCGATTTGAATGAGCAACGACAAAAAAAGTATCCGCTAAATGTTTTCGATGATATGATTCATTTGGAGCGCACCACATCACGTCATAATGAGTTTGTGAATGCATTTTTACGACGTTATCCGCGTTTAAGTAAAAAGCTTAAGTTGCGCACAACTTCTAAAGATGTTGAAGCCTATTTTAAGGAGCTAATAAATGAAGCGGTAAATGAACGTGAAAAGAGTAGCGTTGCACAGAAGGACTATCTGCAGTTGCTGGTCAATTTGATGCAACAGGAGTTGAGTACGCATGAAGTGCAAGATGAGAGTGCGAATGAGCTGCGGCAACATTTGATGGATGAGCTGGCAGCACATGCTATCACTTTTGTCAAGGCGGGACTACGTCCTACTACACACACACTCACTTATGTGCTCTACGAACTGGCATTAAACGACTCCATACAACAACAGCTGCGTGATGAGGTGGCTGAGGCTTTCCAGCGTCACAACAATGCGCTCACCTACGATTGTGTATGCGAACTCGAGTTTATGGGTCAAGTGATATCAGGTATGTACATAATTAAGCAGGCAAATTTCAAATGTTATAACTACTCTCTACACATTTCAGAGACCATACGCCTACATCCTGTCGTACCATATCTTATACGTCGCACTTTGACCGAATTCCCTATGCCGAACAATGACAAGTATAAACTACCCAAGGATATGTTCATCATTGTGCCCACACACGCCATACACAATGATGCCGAATATTATCCCGATCCTTTTATATTTAAGCCTGAACGTTTTAGTGGCAGCGAGCATAAAAAACGTGACGTTTACCATTGGCTTGGTTTCGGCGAAGGTCCACGCAGTTGCATCGGTTTGCACTTTGCACAACTCTTGATGCGCACCCTGTTGGCGCAGTTGATCACGCGCTATCATTTCAGTGTGGATCGCACGCGTTTAATGGTGAAGCCACAGAATGTGATTCGGCTACGTGTGGAGCCACTTAACGAGGAGCCTGAAGGGCGGGAGGCTGATGTGGTCATTTAGTTGCGCAACAAATATGGACACAAATTAATTTAATGCAACACAGGGTGTCATTGCTAATAGAGTGTTAAATATTCAAACTTGAAAAAAGCAATAAAAATGTACATAAATGACATCAGTTAGGGATCCCTAACTCGAGGTTCAAAGTAAAGGGACTTTTCTTAAAATGTATAAAATAAAAAGAAAAGTTTAGGAGTAGTTACAGTTGCAGTATTTGTATTAGAATTGCAAAAGTATTGACTTTAATATCGATGCATCGAGTTTTCGGTTTATTGTTTTGATATTCTTTTTTTTTTTTTTTTTTTTTTATATCGATTATATTTTCACCGTCGAAAGAATCCAAATTCACCGCTAAAATTCAAAGCCAACCTCATATTTAAAAAAAAACATGTTTATGAAGATCTTTTAATTAAAACTTTGCATGGGAATATCACTTTGAAAAGCTGTATGCATTTTTTTTTATAAATTGTGAGTTAAAATTTTATTTTTTCATATCAATATTATATTTTAGAAAAAGCCCGGGTTAAGATTTTTTTTCTCTAACTCAAAATTCCAAAAAGGTTTTTTTATGGAAATTGTTAAGAGTTTTTTTTTGTTTGTTTTACTTTCCTCTTGCATATCACTCAGGAACGCCATACAAATTTTTCCAAAATCAACCTGACAGCACAGCAAAGACTGCATACTCTTAGGCATTGCCAGGGTTGCCATTCTGTTGAGTTCTATACCCAAAAAACTTTTAAAAACCCCAAAAAATAAAATAAAAGTTCAAAAACGTTTTTTTCGATATTTTTATTTATTTATAAAAAAGTTAATTTCATGTGGTACATTTTTATAAGCCATAAAAAAAAACGAAATTCAATAAATGAAGTAAAATGAAATTAGCTGAAATCAAATGGGGTAATTTTTTCCATTACATCCAATTAAATGAAGACACTTATTATTACCTTAAAGGGCTCGAACGGCTCTTAACAATTGCGAAGAAAGACTCACTTCGCGGACGACTGCAAATTTTGAAGAAAAAACCAAAAAAAAATTGTTTACTTTGAAAGACATTTTTTTTAGGGAAACAGCTGTTCAATTTCCTTTTGTTGTGATTTTGTTTTTAATTATGTACTAAAATCCTAGTATTTCATTCACGCTCATAGGAATGGCAATAATAAAAAGTTGGAATGATTTTTTTTAGGAAAAATATCCCAGAAATATGTGTTGGTGGTAAAATGGAGGAGGGGAAAAGTTTAGATTGTTTTGGAATTCGATAAAAAGTTTAAACAAAGTGGATAGCCATATGGAATATATCTATCGATGTGTCAATATGATTTCTCTAAAAATTTGAAAATATCTAATATCCGCACATTTGCAGTTCTACTTTTATTTGAAAAATAAAAAAGTTCAGCCTTAGTTAAGGTTCGAAAAATAGTCTTAGGATGACAAATAAAAAACTAAAATAAAATGGTAATTGTTGAAAAAAAAACTACAAAAATGTGGCGAGGTGAACTTCTTTAATAATTAAAAAAAAACAGGTAATTTGACAGCTTTCAAATAGCAATGCATTACATAGTACCAGACCTGTTAAATTTGATAAGTAATGAGTAATCAATTAATTAGACATATTTTTTAATTGGTAATGATTATTTTAATGGTTTTCAAGAAAATGCAATTATTAATTGATTACAATTAGAAAAAATCAAAAAAAAAAGCAAAAAAAAATTGCTTTCATTACTTTTGATAGTGTTTTTTTTGGTTTTTGATTTTTCACGTACTGCTGTAGAAGCAAATAAATATGCACATCAACAATAAAAAAATATTGTTATAGTTAATTTTTATTTTTTTTAATATTGTTGTCTACAAAAGTACTAAAAAAATAAAAATAATCAAAAAAAATCAAAAATAATTAAAAGTAATCAAAACCACTTTTTTGATTATTTTAGATTTTTTGAATAATCGTAAAAAATAATGATTTTTTAAATTATTTTTTTAATTAATTTGAAAATAAATATTAAAAATTTAAAGTTATTGGCAATGAATGCTTAAATGGATTCCTAAGAAAGTAATTAATCAAACCGCTAATCATTAGGAGTAGTAATCATTATTTAACATGTCTGCATGGTACGGCCATATTTTCAAATTCTAGCTTAGATGTTTTATAACAAATGGCGTGTGCATTTTTTATGCCTTTCATGAACATGAAGTGGTATTATAACTTTGGTCCGATGCTTGTAAGTATGAGAAGAAGAAGACATAGACCCACCAATAAGTATACCGAAATGATCAGGGCGATTGGCTGAGTCGATTTAGCCATGTCCGTCTGTCCGTCTATCTGTTTGTACGCAAACTAGGCCCTCAGTTTTAGAGATATCTCGCTGAAATTTGATAAGAGGCAGCCATTTTGTAAAGCATTTATCATTTGTCGGAACCAGCATGATCGGACCAATATGACGCATAGCTCCCATACAATCGATTGTTCCGATAAACGGGGTTTGGGCTATGTATCTTTAAATTAACAGTTTTGCAGAGTTTGTACTAATTATGAGTAAGGATGGAACACTTAAAACCGTGATACGTATTCATGAAAGGTATAAAGTCTTCGGCACAGTCAAAGACAGCTCTTTCCGTAATTCGTAATTCGGTCTTAAAATGGTTTCTCAGCTAAAACCTTATCTGCGCTAGCATATGTCGTTGGAAGTCGGCATAAAATATGCAAGTAAAATTAAAAACATCACAATCGGTAGCGAAGCTCTTTGCAGCTATAAGGTCTGTCCAGTTTATGGTTCGTTTCTCAAGCGAAATAAAAACTTTATACCTCACTAAATCAAAACCAAACTATACATATTTGGTAGTAATTTACAACGCATTTGTTTCGCTTTTCAATTTTATAGTTCATATCTGGTCAAGGTAAAACTGTTATTATTACAAACTCGTGAACCACAAAAACAAAAATAAAACAACAAAAACTCTAACCGCACCGGATTTCAAACAGTAAATGCCTCTGTTATGGCCGCAATTCACCACAAAAGTGTAGAAAAACAAGCAACTGCAAAGCAGGAAAAATCAAAAACAAAAATATAAACAAAAAAAAAGCAATCACTAAAACAACCACTTTCATGGCTCAGCTGATGGATTGCACTGGACAAGCCAAATAATTTGAGCTGCAACGTCAGTCTGCGTTTTATGCAAGATCAAGCAGTTGGGCGAGCAGTGGCATGGTGGGATGGCGAATGGAACGCCATAACGCTCCAATGCCACCAATAATAACCAGCAATTAATTTGTTGTTGTATTCGTGCCAGAAGCTAAAATGACCAACAGCAACACCAACAGCTGCTGCAGCAACATGCAGCACCTTGCACACCAACAGCTTTTGTTTTTGTTCGCCATTTTATTTGTTTATATTTCATGCCAGCAATTGCAGTATTGTTGTTTAAATAAATGTTTTATGACCAAATTCAATAGTTTGACAAACATACATACGCGCACATTTCACGAATAATTCACAATTAGTTGCTTCTACAAGAAACACACACAAAAAACAACAACTACAAACATATGTAATAAATAATAAGAGCAAATTGCACCTTTTAGTAGCTTCATTGAGGCATAAACACCGGAGGCGCAAGCCGCTGTGCTTATTACCAATTTGCCAACGATTCTTTGAGGTATCGTTAGCGCCAAGCGTTTGCAGCGAAGCGCAGCAAAACAAACCAAGCAACTCAACCAGCGAATTGCAGTAAAACGTTTAGTTAAGCGTTGAGAAGACAGTGGGTAAGTATGGACAAAGCAGCATATAAATTATTTCAATTATGTCATCCCCTTTTAACGATAACTGACGACAATTGGAAATACCATGAAATTTTTTCCATTAACCAAATTTTCTTTCCATCCCCACTTTCTCTGCTGCTGAGCTCGGTTTTCGAATTGAAAACATTCTAGGTCGGAAACAAGTATAGCTCCTAATTAAATTTCGTTCAAAATTCAGCTTAAACTGTGAGGCTGAAATTCCAAAAGATTAGACACGGATCAAGGTATTTAGGAAATTGGAAGAAAATGGGGTACACTAAGTGGGCCCGGTGACACTGCAGTATTAGGATAAACAAATTCTACTGGGTGGCATACCGATTAAAAAGTTCTTAGAAAGCTTAAAATTTTAAAAATTTCGGCGCTTACGCAATGGGGGGAATAAAAATAGGAGTTTAGCTAACAAAAATGTATCGTTCTGATGGCCTAATGATTGGCAGAACGTGCTAAAATTTCTGTGGCAAAGAAGTCTAGCAGCTTCCGAAATTGATCGATATAAGATCTTTCCTTTTCTATTCTAAATAAATTACAATAAAAACTATGAAGAAATAAAATCAATTGATCTTGAGTCTAAACTCATGAATACTTTAAAAATGTAGAGGCCATGAAAACAAAAATTCAACGATTAGTATACTAAATAAAATTATAAAAAATATACGAAAAACTTCCTTCACACAAGCGGAGAACCAAAGATCAGTAAGTATTCCTCAAAACAAAATTTCATCAATTTCCATTTCAATGCTCTTTAAAGAAAAATATCCGAATTTTTGGTTTATTTTATTTATTACGATAGAAGGAACTGAAATCGGAGTCAAGGAAGTGATGCTGAAACCGAAATCGGAACAAACTAAAACTTCGACAGTGGTCTGACAGGAAATTAGAACCTACGCTGCTGAAGATAATGCTCATTGTTCATTCCACCTTTTTTTTTATTTTTTTTATTTCCTGTTTCTGATTTTCAATATTTAATTTTTATCAACCCAAATTCAGCCTACATTCGCCCACTGTAAAAAATAAGTAAGCAACATCTTAAGCACCGACAATATCAAAAGCTTTGCTGCACCTACTTTACAGAGTTGCTCAGTAACGTATTTGACTTCAAACCAGTCAAAAGCATTAACCGACAAAAAACTAAAAAAAAGCGAAAATCCGACGTAGTGTTCATTGAGTTGTTGTAATATTTACTCACAAAAAGTGGCATACAAGCATACAAAGGATCAAATATGAGCCCTCTTTCAGTCTGACCCACATGACTAGGCTTTTGGGAGCTTTGGGCGCACCACACTTCACCTCATGTTTAGCTGTATCAATTATACAGATGAAGTCTATTGCCTGAAATGCCAAAGAGGCTAGTTTTGAAGTTATACCTTTAGGACTGCGCGCAAAACATTACATTCAATTTACAACTATTCTGAATCTTGAAATCGCGGTTTCCTGTGCCATGCAGAAGACTTTTAAGGTAGGAAAATTGTTTAAAAATGTGTATGGCCTACCCTTGAGGAAATATAAACCACTTGCTGCGTGAGTTTTATCCATCATTTGTTCAATTTGCAATGTCGGATCATCACCATTATTTGTCAACTAAAGTGAGGAGACTGAGGAAGTTTAATACTCATAATATCACTACTCTTTGTGGACCTCTCTGCTGCTTTGAGAAACTTGGGGTCATCCGAGCCTAGGCGGCTAAATACATATGTACATGAATGTGCCCATAGAACCGACTCAGAAGAGTACACGGCGGTAAGATTGACACTTGATAGTCTCTGTATCCTACCTCACAAAGTTCCAAAAATTACCAGATGTCGTCGCATAGCTTTGAATTCATAGCACTTTCTCTTCCTTTTCTTGTTGGCCAACTCTTTTGTGACGTAATAGTCCAACTACTTTCTCTACCCTCCATCTGCCTACGTTATTGGCACGTATTTGATATGATGCTATGCATGAGCTCTGTGGAGCAGTAGCTGCTTCCAGCTACTCTTTATTTTAAGTCAGTGACTTAGCAGAAATTATGCATAATCGTCTAAACGAAATTTTTATTGCTTTTTTTTTGGTCTTTAAACAAGTCTTCAAAGATTTCTAACGAAATTTTAATGGATCGGTTTTATACGGTCGACATCCAAAGATAAAATGCTGCCAGCTTCAACATCTTAGCAGACCTCGACACACATCTACATTTTATATTTTGTATGTGATGTAATTTCAAAGCTTTGGCGTGTAGGTCTGTCTAACGTGGGCGCGCTTGTTTAACGCGCATCTGCCGCTGATCAAAAAGAGCCTAAGACATCAGGCGACACAGATGACAAGGTATTTATGTAGCTGATATTTATTGTATTTATCTTGTAATTTAACTTGCAAATGAGCACATTCCCAAGCAGCTCAGCTCAGCTCAAGCTTATACAAGCCAAAAATAAAGAAAAACCAAAAGAAAAGAAAACAAAAAACAAACGCGTGTGAAAAAAAATTAAACTTTTTAATAATAAAATGCGACAGATAAATAACGAGCGACCACACCAACAACACTTTCACTTTCAGAGGACTGTTAGACAACGCGCAGCCTTATCGACTGGCTTGGCTACCCCAAAAAGCCGGCGCCAAGCTTAAGCAGATTTGTTGGGTCGCATGCGTGACCGCTATACTTTTCCGTATTTGCGCATAATAAAACTTAATTATTTTCTTTAACTTTGCTTTTCTTCACAGATCAGAGCGACTCAATGTTTGTTGTCATCAGCGCATCATCTTCTGCTAATTACCCACGCGAAAGCAACACAGCCACAACGCCAACTGATGGTTTATCCCCCGCAGCAATTGAAGTCGGCTGCGGCGCAGACGTTAACGTCGACAGCGCCAGTCAACCAACCAATCAAGCTGACGGCCAACAAGCCAGCTTGTTAGTGCGATTAGTTGGCCATAGTCAGTGTAGAGTCAGTCAGTTGAGCGGTACCCAGTGAAGCGGTCCATATACCGCCAAATTGTTTAATCATTTTTTGATTGGAGCACGAAAATTATTATAATTTTTAACATGGTCGCGCTAACATTGTTATTGCTTTTATTTATCGTGTTGGTGTTAATATGCATTTACTTGCATCATAAGCAACAATATTGGGCGAAACAAGGCATACCGTTGTTGAAACCCTTCCTGTTTTTCTACTATGGGCGCGGTCGCATTGGCACGGATATACACGCCATCGATGTACCGAATGAGGTTTATCAGCGTTATCGTGAAACGGGCGCACCTTTGGCGGGCATGTTTATGCTTAGCGATCCACTTATCATTTTACTCGATCTGGAACTCATCAAGCATGTGCTGATCAAAGATTTTAGCAACTTCAGCTATCGCGGACTCTATCACAATTTGCGCGACGATCCACTCATGGGAAATCTAGCTGCAATCGATGGGCCATATTGGAAACGTTTACGTGTCAAGCTGACGCCCTCATTCACAACTGGCAAAATGAAGTTTATGTATCCAACGCTAATCAAAGTGGCCGAACAACTGCCTAGTGTGGTCGAAGCACGTCTGTCCAAAGATGGTGTAATCGATGTGAAAGATTTAGCGGCCTGTTACACCACAGATGTGATTGCAACATCTACGCTGGGCATCGAGTGCGATAGTTTAAATAATCCTTATGAGGATTTTCGTTTGATAACGTTGAAGTTCTTTGCAGAGTACAGCGTAACGCGCGATTTGATTAGTCAACGTTTACCGCAGCTTGCGAAGTTGTTGCGTTGGACGAATACGCCCAAATCGGTTACCGACTTCTATATAAAAGTCGTGCGCGACAATATCGCGTATCGCGAGGAGCATGGCATTGTGCGTCAGGACTTTTTACAAATTATGATGGATCTCATTAAGACGGAGTCGCTCACCATGGAAGAGATTGCAGCACAGGTGTTTGTTTTTATTATTGCTGGTTACGAAACCACTTCGACAACAATGACAAATTGTCTGTGGGAGCTGGCGGTAAATGAGGACATACAAGATTTGGTGCGCGAAGAAATTGCGCAAGTTCTGCAAGATCATAACGATGTGCTAAGCTATGATTGCCTCAAGAATATGACTTACTTGGATCAAACGCTAAAAGGTGAGTATGTGGGTGGATAACAAAGTATCGAATAGAGTATGGAGGGAGTAAGGGGGTATGTCTTGAAAGATTCAGTATTCATCCTGTAGCTCCCCAATAAAATAAAATAAAATAAAACAAAATTAAATAAAATAATGCTAAAGGAAAATAAAATAAAATAAAATAAAATAAAATAAAATTAAATTAAATAAAATAGAATAGAATAGAATAAAATCAAAATAAAGTAAAGTAAAATAAAATAGAATAAAATAAAATAAAATAAAAGATAATAAAATATGGTACTTCAAAATAAAATAAAATAGAGTAAAATAAAAAACAATTAAACCAAAAACAAAAAAAAATTTAATTAAATAAAATAAACAAAATTTAACAAAATAAAATAGAATAGAATAGAATAAAATAAAATAAAATAAAATAAAATAAGATAGGATAAAATAAAATAAAATAAAATAAAATTAAATTAAAAAAAATAAAATAAAATAAAATAAAATAGAATAGAATATAATAAAATAAAATAAAATAAAATAAAATAAAATAAAATAAAATAAAATAAAATAAAATAAAATAAAATAAGATAAGATAAAATAAAATAAAATTAAAAAAAATAAAATAAAATAAAATTTAAAAAAATAAAATAAAATAAAATAGAATAGAATATAATAAAATAAAATAAAATAAAATAAAATAAAATAAAATAAAATAAAATAAAATAAAATAAAATAGAATAAAATAAAATAAAATGCAGATGCCAGAAAGCACTTTTCTAGTTGCTTTTGCAGACGACGTGGCTGCGGTGATAACAGCACGAAACTGCGACCTGGCACAGCTTAAACTGAACCAAGTGATGCGCAGTGTAGACGAGTGGATGAATAATCACGGCCTCCAACTGGCTACAGCCAAGACAGAGATCGTGATACTAACGAAAAGAAGGATTCCCACAATCACCAACATGAATGTTGGGGATCAACAGATAGAGACGCGCCGCTCTACGAAATATCTAGGGGTGAAATTGGACAACAAGCTGACCTTCTCGGAGCATCTAAGAAGCTCCTGCGAGAAGGCTGTGAAGACCATCGCAAGTCTGAGTCGGCTAATGGCAAATACAGGTGGACCAAAGCCATGCATAAGAAAGCTGCTGGCGTCCGCCTCAGATTCTATACTGTTGTACGGTGCAGAAGTCTGGGCGGACGCAATGAAATTTGGGAAGTATCGGGCCGCTATTACCGCAGTCCAACGTAGAGGGGCCCTGAGAATCGCCTCAGCATACCGCACGGTCTCCGCAGATGCTGTTCTGGTCATCGCGGGGACTATACCGATATATCTCCTCGCTGAGGAAAGAAAAATGACTTACGACACTCGTGCAGAGGTACGTAGAGACGTTGCTGCAACGCAGGCGCGTGGTGATTCGATCGGGCGGTGGCAACTACAATGGAGCAGCAGTGCTGCCGGAAGGTGGACCAGGGTATTAATCCCCGAACTAGAACCATGGCTGAACCGACCTCATGGAGAAGTCGACTTCTACCTGACCCAGTTCTTAACCGGACACGGTTATTTCCGTGAATATCTCCATAGAATGGGCAAAGTTCAAACCCCGAACTGCACCTACTGCGGAGCCATAGACGACGTACGCCACACCTTCTTCGAATGCGAGCAATTTGCAGAAGAAAGAAGGCGGGTGGAAGAGACAATTGGCGAACTTTCCCCGGGCAGTGTCATTCGCAAGATGACCTGCGAAAACGTTAGATGGGACATAGTCAGACGATACGCGAGGAATGTCCTCCTTGCGAAACGGGAAGACGGTTGTCTAGCCAGTTAGCGTGAGAGTAGCCATAGAGCTCACGTAACGCGCTTCCTTACCTGAAGTAATGCTAAGCGCGGTCCCAGGTAAGGAAGAATGCGCGGGCCGTGGGAGGTTAGGTTTTAGTGCGGTATACTTCAAGAAAAGAAGGAGTCCCACAAGAAAAGGAGAGTTCCGCTGCTAGAGAATCTAGTAACGAGGGCTCAAACCCGGTTAGTGCATAAAGCATTTCCTCCTCCCACGAACACAAAAAAAAAAAAAAAAAAAAAAAAAAAAAAAAAATAAAATAAAATAAAATAAAATAAATTAAATTAAATAAAATAAGATAAAATAAAATAAAATAAAATAAAATGGAATAAAATAAAATAAAATAAAATAAAACAAAATATGGTACTTTAAAATAAAATAAAATAGAGTAAAATAAAATAAAAAAAACATAAAAATAAAAAAAAAATTAGATAAAATAAAATAAAAATGAAAATTAAACTTCACGAGCTCTTGATACCCACGCCTTTTTTTATTTAATTTGTTCACTACCATGAACCAACCTTTTTGCAACATCATCGACGATATGCGAACTTTATTGCTTAATGAGTGCTACCAACACATACACATATTGAGCCCTCTTATTTTGCCGACCACTGTCCTATATTTTGTGCCAAAGTTGGTCAAAAGTTAGCATACGGGAAAAATTGTACAAATAAAACATACTTCAAAAAAATGAAAGTCAAACAAATACTTACCAAAGCAAACACAAATCTGTTAAATGAAATATAAACAAAGTAAAATAATATATTAACATTGCAATTGAACTAAGCGACTAACTTAATACGATATTGATTCAAGGTCGAATATATAAGTGTGCTCTTAAATTTAGAAATTACAAAATACAAACGAAAAAGTGGTGAAAATAAAGGTGCAAACATATATGTAAATGCAGCTAAAAAACAAATCTCGAATTTTAAATTAATTTCTAAATTTCTTTACACAGAAACCCTCCGCAAACATCCTATTGCACCAGCTTTAAAGCGTGTTGCCTACGAAGACTACAAAGTACCTGGAACTAATTTCGTCATCAAAGCAAACACAACAGTGCTCATACCATCCGAAGCCATACAACACGATTCGCGCTATTACACCGATCCAGAGAAGTTCGATCCATTGCGTTTCACACCCGAAGCTATGGAACAGCGGCACCCAATGACATTCTTGCCTTTCGGCGATGGACCACGTAACTGCATTGGTTTACGTTTCGGGCGCATGCAAGTGCTCATCGGTTTGGTAATATTGTTACGTAAATATCGTTTTAGCGTAACGAAAACGACGCCAATACCAATAATTTATGATAAAACAATATTGTTAAGAGCACCCAAAGGTAAAGTGGAATTGAAGTGTGAGAGAATAGTTGATGAAACCGATTTGAGTAGCATTAGCAGAAAAGTGACTATTGATGAGCAGAAAAATTTTGCACAGTGTATGCAAGAGAGACGAAAGCCTGAAGCTATGGCTGTGGAGAAGAATAAGTAGTAAGGTGAAGCCAAATTTTCAATAAAACAAAGCAGTAGATTGTTTAACCCTAGACGGTCATCCTTCGTCAAAATGTCTACGAACTATTTTATTTTTACTGTAAATAAGTTTTTTATTGTTCGTGTTGATCTCCGCTTTCGTACAGCGATAGTCGGTTGTTTACTCTCTTTGAATTTGTATTTATTAATAATGAAATAAATAATTAAAAAAAAATAAAACGCGTTCATTATTTCGACTCACACCCTACTGAAAATGGATTTAAAATAAGTCGTCGTCATATTGACGAAGGATGACGTTAATGTACAAAAAAAAGGATGACCGCCCAGGGTTAAAATGGGTTGTACCATTTAAAGGCATACATATAAATGCATATCGAGGCCTAAAGTCAGCTCTTCACCCTTTCATTTTAGGATTTTTAGAGCTTTGTAAAACAATTTCGCTCACCTTAAATATTTAACTATTTACAAAGGCCACTAGCGAGTTTCACACCTTGAACGAAACTACAAGATGTCCATAAAATTAAACGAACGAAAATCGACACTGATGATGGCACAACGCCGAAACCGGTTTGTCTCAAAACCAAATTTGACAAGGGATGACGAAAAATCGTTCCAATATACATCCTGTCGGAAAAACAACAAAACAAAATAAAACATAAAATTAAAGTTGTTGTTGTATCCTAGGGTACTTTCCCACAGTAGCGAGGTGACTTACCCCGGGGAGAAAAAAATCTAGGAAAATCTATACTTAACCTGGGACCTGGGAGATTTTCCCTACAAAAGACAACTCTGCAATGGGCTTGCTTAGTTTTTCTTAGGTCACGCCTGCTTATTTTTTTCAAACCAGGGCCGAATCACGGTTGTCGAAAACGAGCGAAATTTCTGTAATTTTATGATTTTTAGATCGCGGCACTCGTTAGCGAGCGGAATTGCCAAGTATTTGAAATTTTGTCATTATATAGCTAGCGAGTGTTTATACGTATCGAGTGAAATGTCATTCGTTAGCTAATGGTCAATCGAGCTGTAGGCAGTTGGAGCCAATATTTTGATAAAATAGCAAAATATAACGAGAATAGCTAAAATGTAGGTTACTTTTTCTTTTTTGTAATTCTATCTTAGATACAACTAATGATTTTAGGACAAATGTGAACAAACTAAATATGCGCTAAAAAAAATTAGCTGAGTAAATTCATGATGCAGCATCAAGATTCTGCCAATAATAGAATACCCAATTGTGGACAGGGTAGACCTATAAGTGATTTACGTTTATTATTTATTTAATCGGTACCAACATTTTTCTCTTACGCTGCTTCAGCTAAATCCAAGGATTGCCTTACATTCCTTCTTGAATAGATGGGTGTTCCGAACTAGTGAATCAAAATGTTATAAAAGCTTTTTTAACACATGTACATATATATATGTTTACTTCATTACATACTTACTTTTAGATATTTTATAAGAAAATAAAGATTTAAATTTTAGAATATTTTTTATTTTAAAAACTTTGCGTTTTTCATGCTCCAAGGCGTACGCAGAATTTTCTTAAAAGAGCTTTCACTCCCATACCAAAGAGTTTTTGCTTTTCCTACCGTAGTATATTCTACATAAAAGTAATTTGTGTTTATTTTAAAAGTTGCAAGTAAGTATTTATATATGTAAGTAAATTTAGAACTATTTTCTTTAGATTACAATTTTCTTTTATAAGTAGTTTTGTATATATTTAATTGTATACTAAATTATGTGCCTTACGCGCAAAACTTGGCCATTTGCTGACGGTTTGTATTACATGCTCTTGACTCAGGTGCTGTTTAAAATTAAAAATGTATATATAAGTATTAACTTGTTATTGTTATCAATAGTTATTATTTAAAAATTTTAGTTTCGATATATTTTTTGTATAAAGAAGTTTGCATTTTGCTGATATGGTTGCGGTGTAGCTGTTAATTTCATATTATATAAACTAAACAAAACGAAGAAATAGTCCCACCCTTAATTGAGGAATCCATTTCTATGGTGAAAAATTATTCCTCTTAAAAAGAAATCGGTTCCGGTTATTTTAATATAGAAATAAATTTACTACAATTACACAATCTTTAAAATTTTTATGATTTTGCAAAGCACAATTTAACCGCCTTTTTTGTTCTATTGCTTTAGTTAAAACCTAATTTCAAATATTTCTTATAAAAAAATTATGTTTTTGTATACAAATTCAAAAAAAAGTTAAAAGGTTTATGAAGATTTTTTATAATTAAAGCTTTTAATGGAAATAGCATTTTAGAAAGCTTAATATATGTTTTTTATTTTTTTTTGGAATTTGTGAGTAAATCTGTCTATATTTAAATACTAACTTTAAACTTCATATAAAAGATATTACGTGCTTTGAATTAAAAAATTGTATAAGCATTTTATTGTTTTGAAACCCATTGTCTTAAATTAATTGAATTTTAAAAATTGCACTAAAACAAATTATGAAATGTTTCGTTGTTGCTATTGTTTTAGTGTTAAATATAAAAGAGTTATTAAATTAAATTTCAAATGAATTTAATATCAACGCTCAAATTCATACAAAACAAATCTCTATAAAATTATTCCGTTCGAAAAGCTTTCTAAACTTTTCTTTTGAGCTTTGCGGGTCACATTTAATTCTTTTTAATTTTTTATCGCAAATTTAAATATAAAAGCGTTTTGGAATGTCAGTGCGCTTGTTTGTGCTTGTCAAAATTGGCATTAAGAATTTATATGGCTGCCGTCGTTTCTTAAGAAGAAAGAAAATAAATAAAGCTTTCAATAAAAGCTTCATTAAATAAGCTCACATTTTTCGAGTATTACAAAAAACTAACCTTAAATCAATTTTAGACGTTTTTTATTTGTTACGTCGCGGCTAAAAAATATTTTTTTTTTGTTTGCTTAAAAAATTTTTTTTATTTGAAGGCAACAAAAAAGTAAGCAAACTGAAAAAAATAACAAGCGCCTACAATTTTGGTTGCTAGTTCGCAAGCGACAAGTTCACATTTCATTTTTAAAGCAAATTTTAAAATTAACTTTCAATTTCTTTTTATTGAGATTTTGCTCAGTGCCTACGAATAAAAATCGGTTATTATTTCTATATAACTTTTGTGTCTAAACAGCTTGCTTAGGTGCCAGGTTTTCGCATACATTTTTATAAAAATTTCTAAGCCATTTACATATGAATTTAGCAAAATCTACTAAAAAAAAGCATTCTACATTGATGGTATAACTTTTTGGCTGGCATCGTTTTAATTTTTTTGAAATATTTTTTTTTTAATTTCGTATGTAGATGTATTCGATTTCTATTTATTTATGCATATTTGCTTCTAACAAATTTCCACGCTGTTTCTACAGCATAACCATTTTTTCGAGACATTTTCCCCAGTTTCATACGCCTAAGTTTCACTTAGCTGGTTTTGAGTGCCGCGGTAGCTCTAATGAAATACGCTTTGCCTCGCCCCCATTGGGTTGCTTGCTGCGCAACATCTGCTCGTGCACATACAACAACAAACCGAGATCGCGATGTCCAGCCTGCCAGGCAATCTTGAAAGCCGTAGCGCCATCCTGCAACAAGAAAGAAACAAAATTAAATATTTTTAGCAAAATTAAATATTCCAGCTTACCACATCAACTATAAGCGAATCACAATCAGGCTGTGACAACAAATGCTTCACAATATCGGTGCGTCCATGCTCCGCAGCACACATCAGCGCAGTGCTACCATCCTCATCTTGAATATTTATGTCAGCGCCAGCAGCTATAAGCAGCTCCACCATTTCGTTGTTACCATGCGAAACAGCCAGCATCAATGCGGTCTGGCAGTGCTATTTTTGGAAGGCAAAAGGAAAGGGTTTTGCGTGCAAACATATTTTGAGATTTTAGCCAATTTTTAATTTTAATTTTGTGGGACGTGCATTAACGGTAGACAAGAGATGAGTTATACTTTCATTGTACCATGAGCTTAAAAATAACTTAATCATTACCTACCTTTTTGGCTCGTATATTGACATCGGCCATCTGGAACAGTCGTTGTACGACTGTGCGATGCGCAGCGTTTTTGAGCTTTGCCAATGAGACGAGCATCACACAAGTGTATCCAGCATTATTCATTTGATTTACATTGCAAACCTTTGAATCAAGTAAAATGGATACGACGTCAAAATTGCCATGCGAGACCGCATAATGCATTGCTGTGTTGCCCTGCAACGAAAAATAAAAATTAAAATTTAATAAGTAAAATCCATGCTCATAAATCAAAAAGATTTCTTTTAAGAAGGAACTGACTATATTGGAAGGTTTTCCGTTCAGCTCACACTCTTTTTGGATACTCAAATGTTTACTTTGCTTATGCTCAGATGGCCTCAAGTAGCACATCAACTGCAAGGTATAGTCATCCAAGCCGAGCTAGTGCTGTCCAAAATTGGAGTAAAATTTCTCTCTTATTTTAAACATCATGGTAACGGATACTTTTAACATCCATAATTCCGGATCGAAATCTCACTTTCAAGCAACCCCGGCACTTAAAAAATATTCCGCTTCCCTAAACCAAAAGACTTCTAGATAATACTCACGTTGGCATCCACCATATCGACGCAATACTCCAGCAAAGCCATCGACATTTCCTCAAAGCAATCTAAATAATCTTCGACCTCATGGGGATTCGCCTTCTCAGTGCTAGAAACGCGAAACCATTCTTGTTGTATCACCAATTTCGAAGACTTCAAGCTGGTCGCCGACAAAGATTTTGCATCAATTTTCTTCAACAGCGAGCCATTAATGGTTTTCAGAGCATTTAGCATCTCCGCAGGCGGAACGAATCTAGAAAGCAAAATGAGCATAAATGAAAATAGAAATAAAAACTAATTGAGGAGAGTCACATTCCGCCTCACTTTTGTCGTGGTTCCGCCTCAACCATTGCTAGTTTCTGCAACAACGCTTTGGATGGAGGACGTTCCTCCACAGCGCATTTTTCTTGCTTTACCTGCTCCGCCTTCACTTGCTTCGTTGTTGTTGTTTTTGTTGTGGTTGCTGTTGATTTTGTTGTCGTCTGAACGCTTTGCTTCTGTTTACTGGGTATTTGACTAGATTTCACGGTTGTCTTACGCCGCGCGCCCTTTGACACATCCACCAACGCAGCGGTTTCCTCCTTTTCTTCACTTCTTTGGTCCTCAGCGCTGGTTGAAACTTCTTCTAATGTTGACTCTTTCAATTTCTCATTGAATGAGCTTTCCAAGGAGCGGTAAGGTGATGCGCCTTCTTTTTGTGGTGCAGGTGATGGATCTCGTGACCAGCCAACGCTTACGCGTTTCTCTTCACGCACAATCAAGCCATCGAGCGTGGGTTTCAGTAATTTGGATTCATCAACTTTGCTAGATTCTTCCAGCTCGGCGCGTTTTTGACTTGCATCGGAAGCGCGTCGTGAGCTTGCGGCAGATGAAGGCGCAGTAATGAATGCATTGGATTTGGACGGTGCTACAGTGGTGGGTTCGGTAATGAAACTTTGTGTTTCGCTGGCCGAATCAGGTGGCAGGAAGTGAGCTATCGACGGTGGTTTCTCGTGCAGTGAGCTGTAGGTAAGCAAATTTAAATTTGTATTTTCAGGGAATTAATAAATGTATTTATTTTTGGTTTTGGTTTTCTCATTACATACGTTATCAAGAGCGCGGAACAGCCACTTACTATCAGCGGATAGCAAGTGAAGCTGCTCAGACTAGAAAACATTTCTTTATCTCAGCTCAAATATGCATTCACAAAATATTTATTTACAACGTGATACACAACAACAATTAAAGCGTGAAACTAACTGGTTTTTCACGCACACCTAATAACAATAACTCAATTCGCACTGCAGCAAAAGAAAAATAATCCAAAAAAGCTAAACGCGGCTACAGTGCGTCCGCGTATGCCTGAGTGTGGCGCTGTGGAAGCGTTGCTGATACGAACTACAATAGCAACACTTGTGATGGGCTCAAGATGCTGGGGAATAATTTTGTGGGAGAGAAAATTACTTTGAAGGTCACTGCAGCTTGTGCGAATGTGAGTGTGGCACAGTGGGATGAAATGGGGCAAGTTTCAGATAAAAATGTATGGTCTAATATTTTCGGCAAACAAAAAATATCCAAGACGCCTATCTTAAACTTGACTCTGCACATAAAATGCGGCCTATATAGTAGAGTAGAGCTGCAAAACTATCGACGGCACTATCGATATATCGAATACTTTAGTTAGCACTATCGAAACTATCGAATGCTTTATTTAAGTCTAAACGGGCCTTACTATCGAATGGCTCTTACCCGCTTTCGATAGTTATTGTGAAATACAAAGTTTATAAATACTATTTTAAAACTCTATTTAAAACTGGAAATGTATTTCGACAAGGAAATCAAATTTTTTGTTGACGGTGCTGCGATGGACAAATAGTATTAACATCGTAAGAGTTGAAATAGCGCTTACAGGATGATCGAGAGAATTTTAGTACTTCCGAGGGCACCAATGATATTGAAATCCTTTCACCAGCGACTGTATTAGTATCATAAAGCTCTTTTGTAACGATTTCAGTGGTAATTCCTCTAATTTCGTAAAAGTAAACTTAAAGCTCTGGAATCATTAAATGCTAGCACCTTCATGGTTCAATATTGGGAAAATAGTTGAATCCAAGTTTCAAGAAGGACAATTTTCGCAAAACTTTTAGAAAACGAAATAATTTAGTTTTGGGGAATATTTCTTATATACTCGTATACGCTTTTTTCTTCGTGCATTTTATGTTAAAGTTTATTTTCTCGCAATGAAAGCGAATTGTTATATTCCTTTTTTGCTATACTGAATTAATAAACCTTGTTTTGTAGAAAAAGTATTTTCCGATACTATAGATGGTTTTGCTTCAAACTATCGAATGGTATGGTGCAAGCTATCGAAAACATCGAATGGGGGAACCATCGAAGTAGTAGTACAGTAGAGCTGCTTAAATTTCGATGTTAATATCGATACTTCCAGCATTGATCTACGCAATACTTAAATCTTTCAATTTGTTGTACCAAATTAAATGAAGAATTAAATTTTACTTAGAAAGAAAATATTTTTCACTTAAATATCTTGGTGAAGGTGGCTGGAAGAGTTTTTGTGAGTTTAGTTCAAGGTTTGAAACTCTAGCTTAAGTACCAGTCCGTCTCAAATTTTATATGGAAACATTTTATTTTTTGTAATTTGCTCCATTTCTTATGATTCAAAAGCATTCGCTCGAAACTATCATAAAAAAGCAGATCACTTAAAGGAAATAAAATTTTAGTCTATGTCGTGTATGCTTTAATCGGGAGTCGAACTACCTATCTCCCCCATAAGGCTCCTACGCACACTCTATAAATTAATAAATATTTGGCGATATATACTCTTGAAGAGATTAAGGCTGAGCTTCTCTATAAATTTTTGGTGTACTGCTTCTTAATTTTCCTACAAATTGGTGGGACCTGAAATTTTTAACCGACTCCGAACGGCACGCGCAAATGCCGATGAATTTTTGCTGCGAAGCCTTCCATGGCAGAAATACACTCGGGGAGTTGCAGACCACAGCCAAGGGGCGATTTTAATCTTGAAATCTTCTAACCCAGTTATGATATGGAACATAATCACATCGCTTATTGCAGCACTTATTATTACCTTTCGTCTGATAATCATATTGTACTAAGACATTTTGGGTCACCCTGGTCTGGTATATCTTTACTTTTAGTTTACATATCTAGTAATGCAACGGAGGAAGTTGTATTCAATTCTATTCCGTATTTTTCAAGTGATTTGCGCTCAAACATACAGACAGACAGACAAAAATTCTTAAAACTTTTGCTTTGTACAAACATCGACCTGTTACAATTTTATTATGTGTAGAGATGAATGGTCCATATGACTCACTGTGCAGCTTCAACTTCCTGCATGCCCTGAGCGCATACACTTTTTTTGCGCATGCGCCAATTATCCATCAAAATAAATATTTGCCCGTTGTAATGTCACCGCAAAAATAGACAAACGCAGAGCTCAAGATGGAGTGGGCCAAAAGGTTAGTGGAGCAGGTCACGGCAAAGAAGTGGGCCAATGTTAAAAACAACAACGCACAAGCAATGTATGTATCTATGTTTGGTATATAAATTGGCTAATTACACCACACTTGCGGGTATGTAAAACGGTGCATTCAACATCACCACACCAGCACATACAGCAAAGCCACCAACCTTTTCACCCTATACTCACCACTTATGTAACAAATTACTCACCTCTGTGTTGTATTCGATGGCTTCTTCTCCGGCGTCGTCGTTATTGTATATGTATTCTGCCGCTGGAATGGGCGCCTGACCGGACTTGGGCTTGGTGGTACGTTCGTGCGGCGCGGTATACGCGAGTCCATTGAAGCGCTTCTCACTGGCCCTGGTGGACGCGGACGCGGTAAAGGTGGCGATTGGGGCGCCAAAACTTTCGAGAAATCTTTGGCCAAATTCTGAATCGCATCCTTGCAGGAATCACAATAGTTATCAGCGCAGGCAATAGAAATATGAGGTTTGACAACATCACCGCAGCCAATATCCCGCTTGCGCACCGTATCTGTGTTGGCCGCCGTGTGACGTATGGGCGCAGGCGATAATGTATTAATGCCGTGATCAATAGTGCGTGGCGTTTCTGTGTTACTGCCAGTTGTGCGCGTCACTGGCTTAGGCGGCGCAGGCGCTTCCTTTTTCTTGGGTGCTACAATTGGGTGGGGTGGCGGCACATATTCCTCGGTGCTGGTTTGTGTCGCGCAAAGTCGTATTAAATCACGCGTATCCGTTTGTTGCGTCGCGCACTCCACTTCACTCTGCATGCTTGCATGACGCTGTTCGGGCGTACACTGCACACCGGTTGTATGCACATAAGTCATGGCAGTTTGGCTGCCGGCGCTATGCACTGGAACAGGCGTAGATTGCGTGCCTGCGGTCTTGTATATGCGTCCAAAGCGCTCATGTTCACCCAGTGAAAATGTTTTGCTACGCGTAAATCCGGGCGAGTCGAGCAGTTTTAAAGAGACGGATTTTACTTTAATAAAACCTGGATCTTCTGTGCTACACGCAATGCTGCGTTTAACAGCGCGACACTTGTCACACAGCGGCAGCAAAATAGTATCCTCCGAGGAAGCGGTTGAACGCATTTCTGGACGGCAGCTTACAAAAGCTTCGCGTGTTTGCGGACTTGCCATTACGCTCGCTGTACTTGTAAGAACTTTTGGCTCATCAGATGTCTGCGCGGTACTGTCTACACAACGCGGTGCAGAAATATGAGTACCAATATGCGCTGTCTGCTTGTCTTGCTCCAGCGCGCGGCTTTCTTCGTAACGCGTTATGGCAATTTCGATATGCTCTTCCATTTCACATTTTGTGTGTAGCGTATCTGTGATACTATGGAGTTGCTGCGCAGGATTGGTGCCTACGCTTCTCATCATGTGTATGGGACTACCAACAGCAATATCGCGCGTAGCATGCAATCCGCACATAGTCGCCACATCGCGCTTCAATATTGGAGTCGCGCGTAGCTGTCGTTCAGAGCTGGATGAGTTGGCGCGGAAACGCGAATTTAAACTTTCCAATGAGACAGGACTAATGCGCTGAGGCGTAAATTGCACGGGTGAACCATTTTTCAAACTGGCCGCTGGGCTGGGTGAGGCGGATGGACGCGTTGGTTCACGTGCGCGCTGCAGCTCATCATCCTTGCGCTGTAGTGACTGCTGTAAACGATGCTTTTCTTCACGCAATTTTGTTAACTCGTGCTGCAGACAAAGTAAAAGCAATTTAAATCAAAATGAAAATGAATTTTCGAAAACTGTGCACAACTTACCTGCAGTTCGGGTATACCCTTGACCTGCTCTTCCAAATCTTTCATGCGTTTCAAGCTCTGCGCCATTTGCTGGCGTATACTGAGCAGCGCTTGCGCGTCGGTCGCGGTGCTAGTTTCAGCGCCATTCATTGATACAGGTGAGGCATATTGTGCCGTGACGTTTTCTAAATGTGATAATTTTTTGTCGACATCATCTTTGTTTGGGGGCGCTGCGTCACCGTTGCTGAGGCTCATCAGGTTATTCGATGGCGGCGCATGTCGACGTGGTGGGGGTGGTGGCGGTGCCGACTGTTCAACGGGTGATTTGGAATTTGCCGCCACTGTGGCTTGCACATATGACTCATATTGCTGCTCGGCGGGTGAGAGCTTCTGATGTACAGGTAACGCAACTGAAGTTTTGGCTAGATAGCGCGCGGTACGCGGCGATTTGTTGCCAGCAACGCAGGAATCTGAAAGGAGAAAGAAGAAATGGAGATAGAGAGACATGTAAAACTTTAGCGCTGCTGCACATGTGTATATATACGGAATTCTTTTTCCCTCTTCTTGCCTCCAACCTACATTTTTTCTTATCATTCGATTTGACTAAAACAATTTTGATGCGCAAACGTTCCATTAGCGCGCGCGTCAAGCAACTGACGAACGCGCTGCGGTGCAAAAACGTCGAAAGCCCATTTAAATTTGTTTTATGTGTTTATTCATTTTGTTTGCTTCTGCTGCTCGCTGTCATTGCTTATGGACTATTTAACTGTTATTGCCATTGTTATTGACTTTTTTGGTTTTGGCAAATCTCGAAATTATGCAATAATTTATAAATAAAACAAAGTCAGCAGCAGGTAGTCAGCGGCAACGTTCAACTCTAACAAATACCTGCAAGCAAGTTTGCCTGTTGGAGTCAAAGTTTCATTTTTCATTGTCATTTTCCGTTCCGATTTATTGCTTGTTAACGTTAATATCGCAATGCCACAGCGCTACAAACCGGCCTAGGAGTGAGGTGGTTTGAAGGTTAATATTTAAAAGCGGCTTTTTTTGTAAATGCGAATTTCTTATAGGCAGAATTTTGTAAGATAAAGAAATTTATGAATTGTTAAAAATATAAAAAGTCAAACTACTCTACAAATGTGAAATAAGCTGGCTTAACGTTCAGAGCCAGGTAGGCGACTGAAAAGGGGTCACAACTGATGCATGCGAGGTAATAAAAGGCATACTCAAGGTTTGAAATACTCCCTCAAAAGCTGGAGTTAGGGACGAAGTGAAATGCTGGATCAGCACGCTGCCACCAAACCTGTCATAGAAATGTCAACCTTTTATTGACAATTACTTTTAACGAACTTTTTTGAAACTCCACTTTTTTATATTAACCGTTATAATTTTGATATCGTATTTAAATTTTGACAAAAATTGGTCTGTCCTTTGATGGAGCGTTTCTTGTCTTTTACAGATTTCGACGATTTAGTGGATGGTAGCCATATTTCAAAATATTTTCGAAATCATCCTATCGCAGAATTTAGTTTAAGAACGCTCCATCTCGGAATGAGTTACAAAAACGTCCTATCTCAGCGAAAATTCAATACTTTTTCAGCTAACATACTACATTTTTGAATTGATTGCTTAGATAGGGTCCTATCTGAGATAAGGCCCTTTTGAATAAAATTCTTAAAAAGATACAATTTTGAGAGAAACGTTTTTGAAAAATAGTTTGATCTTCCACTCAGCATTTATCCAGGATTTTTTTTTTTTTAAATTCAATACAAATTTTAATCCATTGGTTCCCAAATTGTGCAGGAAATAACCTAGTTCAAAGCTTAGGAAAGTGAGGTCCCCAAAATTTTTGCTGTTAAGCGGCAACGTTGTGCTAGATACGGCCCTGGTATGATTCTATCTTGTTATTACTCGGACATCGGCTTGTCAAAATTCAATTTTTTTATATATAAAATTTGCAATTAAAAAATCAAATTTTCCAGCTGTTTTCCTGTTACAGAGAACCAAGCTTCCGGTATCACGGCCACGCTTCGCTAGGCGATATTCGTGATTCGCCAGTGTTATGTTTCAGTTCTAAGCCATACAACTCGTATCGTTTTATTTGGGGGGTGATAGTTAAGCTAGTGGTTATGAGTGTTTCATAGTGGTAGCTCAAAGGATTTTTGAGTTAAGACTATACCCGCAAGTGTGGAGCAATTTGATTTAATTCCTACAATTTAAACACCAACGAAATTTAAAAGTTTTCACTTCAAACACCTCAAATTCTTTTCAGTATAACTTAAATATGTTTTAAACAAATTTTGTATGCAAACTCTCCATGTATACCTACAATTATTCCACCAATTTTTCATGCTCCTCAGCTTCGATTTTGATTTCAAAATTGCGCTGTCGTTTCCATTGCATGTTGATTTACGGTGAACTTTGTGTCGATTTACATTATTATTCGTAGCAAACATTTTATTTGATTTATTTACGCTGTAAAGTACTTAAATCAGAGCTTGAAAGATAATCGTGGCCAATAAAAAGAACAATTTGTTGCATAGCGAGTTCACAGTTCAATTTCAATAATCATTCTTAACGACTGGCAACAGCAACTGAGCGCTGATAATGTGCGCTTCTAGGTATTTAAGTATGAAAAACCAACCACGAAGCACAAATTTAATTATTTTTATGAGTGAGTACTCATAAGCTTGAAATTATTTATAAGCTAATATAAATTTTATAGGTTATTTGTAATAAAAATAAGTAGTTCAAATCTAAAAATTTTGTAGAGTGTTACATACACTAATCTTCTAATGAACCCCAGAAAAGTATTCAAGAAAATACTATTGTCTATATAAAATGTATGAAACAGATAGCAATGGAAAAAAAAGAGCAACAAATCAGATAAGGCTTCTTTGGTCAATGTTCTCCAACAGATGTTTTTAACACCAGAAACACGATTCGGAAAAAAAAATTGGATAGATGTATGTAAGTAAATATTACGACTTGAGAAGCACTGGGAAAGAAGAACAAGAGCAACATCCGCTTTGAATTTAGAGTGAAAACTTCTGGAGGATTCTGCCGTTGACCATTTAAAAGAATCCGAAAAATTTGTTCTGGACAAATTAAAAGATACGCATTATCAAGACGAATAAGAAGTCGAACCAGAACAGCAAGAGGATATAGAAGAATACATAGCTGAAGAGGCAGCACCTGGAAAATCCGAAGAAGCAACTCCAGTTCCGGACGAAGACCAAATAGAACTGGATTTACATTAAATAAATGAAAGGCCCGTTGAAATTCAAGTCCAAAGGTACTTCACAGGGTATTAATTATTTTTAAGTTTTTTTTCTTTTTTTTTTTTTTTGGAATTAAATTGCAATGGTGAAAACACAAGGTGATTTGAGAGCTGAGCACCTAACAGCTGCAAAACTTCAAAGATAAGAGATTACTTTAAGACAATCCCCCTGACGACGTATTTAACATTTCTCATGGTATACTCAAAATTTTAACCGATGCTCTCATGTCCAAAATTGAAGACGTAAGGTCCTAGACATTTTAGAAGCGTTGACCTTCTAAATATATCCGGTAGTTGTTGTACTGCTTTTCAAAAATGCAAAGTTCATGGGCATGATATTTTGGCTAATAGGGAACGAATAAAGGAAAAAATATTAAAAAAAGTTAATGCCAAGGCCAAAGGCACCAATCGCAAACAACAAGAGTCAACCTAATAGAACATTAAAATGGGTTATAGCCAATACTATGTTAGGAGCGGCATGTTCAATGGAGCATTCGGATAGTGAATTACCGCACTTGAAATAAATTTTTCAGACCACATCAAATGATATGTCGTCATATAACTCCACTGTATGCGATTGTATGAAATTCTTTCTAGGAACTTGTTTTTTTTTTTTTTTAATTTATGATAGTTCCTGCTTTGACATTTGGTTACGAATTAACACTCAGGCCCGGTTAATCGATGTCTGGTTATGATAAACTTTATCATGTCTTGCCTCAGAATGACATTTTCGTTTACACAAAAGTCTGATTAAGTTATCATGATAAAGTTGGTCATTGTGAACGTTTTTGGAAAAAAATGCTCAAAAGTTGCATTGTGAGCCAATAGGAAGTGACAGCTGCTCTTTTTTCAATTTTAAACGAACCATTTTGGCGTACGAATTTTGATTGTGATATTTCTTTATATGGATATTATTATGTTTTTAAATTCTATTCCTAGCAGAGTTTATTAGCAAAAGAATTTATCAGAAAATCAGACTTTTACTTTCAGCTGTCAGTTTTTGTTTTGCTAAGCACATAATCAGAGGTCCATCCTTTGAAAACTTTTATCAGAAGATAATCATCGCATCGTCGATCAGACATTGAGTAAATGCTTTTTGGGCCAACCTCTGATAAAGTCTTGATTAAGTAGTTAATCAGATATTAAGTAAACGGCCCTCTGTATAATTTTGTAAAGTACATAATTTACACTCAAAATAATAACTCAAAATATAAAAAGTTTCGAAATTTAATATAAGTTTTCGCATATTTTTATTTCACTTTCAAGCTCTAATTTATTTTTTTTTGTTCTTTTTTTTTAAATGCCACCGCCCACAAACATTTACTCCTGCTCAAATATAACGTAACTACTTCAAGGCATGCAAGTTCTTGCTTTCCTTTAGTTACAGTGAATGCAAGTTGGTTTTGCGGCTTTCATTTGTAAGTTTCATTACTTTCATAGCCGGCTTTTACAATGAGCACATGCGCGGCATTTCTCGCCATAGCGTACTCTTTTGTTTTTCTTTTCTGTTACCAATTGCTTTCATTTGCGGCTTGATTGCTTTCAACAGCAAGCAAAGTTTTTGCATAAAAAGCAGCTAAAACGCAAAGTAATTATTTCAATTACTTTCTTTAATTACTAGATGAATTAGCATTAATTGCTGACTTCAACCACTGATTTTAAACTTTATTTCCACATTTGAAATTTTTTCACTGAAGTTGTATTCGAACATCTAACATTTTTATTCTTTTCTTTTTTCTTTAGCGGTTTCTTTTTCCCATTTTTATTACACTCCTTTACTTCAGCTTATTTCTTTGCCACACTTGGCTTAAGCGTTTCAAATGGTTTGAGCACTCACCACTAACTAACTGATAGCTTGCTAATTGAGCCGTGATTTCGTGCTTTCTGCTCTGTATTTCTTATTGCTTCAGCATCTTACTTTGGAATTTTTTTTGGCCTTGGAATGGTTTCGTTAGAGTATTTGTTGTGCTTGGAAAGTGTGTTTAAAAGATAAGCTTTTATTGGAAATTGAGAGAGAAAGTTTTAAATCTGTGAAAAGCATATAGTAAAGAAATACACTGATACAAAACCCAGGGAGACAAGAGTCACGCTGGCTTAACTTCGTTCTGGATACTGTAACAGACTTAACTCTTACCTATCCAGACTGAACCCTGACATGCCAAATGTCTGCCCGGCATGCGGCGTGTCTCCCCACGATACTAACCATCTGTTCATCTGCTCAACTGAGCCCACTCTTCTAACACCAATTTCACTCTGGTCCACCCCTATTGAAGCCGCGAGGTTTCTTGGACTTCCGTTAGAAGAGCCTGATGACAGTGTTGGATGAGGGGTGACATCCTAGACAGGTTAAGTAGTCGCTACAACAACAACAACAACAACAACTGATACAAAAACTTTTTCCAGAATTTTTGGGAAACTGTTCCATAGTAAAAATCAATGTAAAAATTGCTGTTTTTATTCGTTATTTCAATGCAGGATAAAATTTTTTCTTCTCCCCTAAAAACATTTTTGAATTGAAGGCAAACAACAAATAAATCAGCAGAAAAAATTAAGAGTGCTCAAATTTTTGATTCTCAAAGGCATTTCGAAGTTTTGGAAATAAAATTTAATTTTGTTATTTTATTCATGTGTAAGTCGCTAAGTGCTTACAAAAAATGTATTTTTCATTTTCTTTCTTAGAAAATCATGACTTTTCAGAGAAGTAGATTCTTTCATCAGAGGCTAAAGAAGATTTTTGAGTATGCTACTTTATACTCAATGGAATTTTAGTGTGATGAGGTGTACATTTCTTTTGACGGATTGGCTTATATTCTTCTTTAATATAAAAGCTATGATCGAGCTTCTTGAGCTAAGTGTGAAGCAAAATTTTGTTTTCAAAAATTTTACAAGCCGCTAGAGTTACTGACCTTCTGACGCTGGAGAAAGCTTAAGTGTGCTAAACAATTCCCGAGAATGCAAGCAAATACTAAACAATACTCGACGATGCTCGAGAAAGCTAGGCAATACTCAATTGTTGGCGCTTAATTGTTAGTAAGATAGCAATCACAATTGTTTTTAAATTTTAGCTGCTCACAGATATTTTGTTTTATCTAAACAAGTAGGTAGACGAATCAAATTCACGCATTTTGTTGTAAAGAAAAATTCAAACGTCTCTTTACGATCAGACTTCACTTGTGCGTATGAATCATGCACGGTCGCACAGTCGGCGAAGATTTCTTAAAAGATACGTCACAGACATAGTCATTGGTTCCGCATCTGATGACGTTGAATGAAACAAATGCAATGCATAGGCAGCTGCACTGCAGGTCGTCTGATTATGTCGCTTTTTTTTCTTCCTGGGATAGGCGCTGAGTGCAGTAAAGTAAATTGATGTGTGATTTTCGGCTGTTTTTATAGCCGTAAGCAACAAAAGAATAAGCAAGTAGAAGTAATTATAAACGCTTACAATTTTTTTTTTTGCTTTTCGCACGTGACAAGTTCACATTTGATTTTCAAAGAAAATTTCAAATTTTAACAAAACAACTCATTTTGTTATTTTATTCAGAAGTCGCTAAATGCGTACGAAAAAAACGGATTTGGTTGCTTAAATATGAAATTGTTACGATAAAAGTATATATTGCTATATTTTTTTCTCAAATATTTTTAAAAATAACTAACAAAATTGAATTTTTTTAACCAGCCTGTAATAAAAACAGCTATTTTCTGGCGCGTGCAACGGGCCGATGTTTGTAAAGGTCAAAATATTAGTTTTTAGAATTTTTTCAGTCTGTCCCTATGTTTGTGCGCATCACAAAATTCAATTAAATTTGCACCGTTGTATTACCAGATGTCTAATTAAAAATTCATATCGGGTCTTTATTAGAGCAGAAGAAGCCAAATCGGTATTTATTTTTGTGAGCGCATCAATCAAAAAAGTGCTACATAGAATTGAGTAATTTTTCAGCAATTCATCACTCGAGGTCTATTTTGAAATATCTTTTTTTAACCCGTGTGTTTATGCTGTTTTAATTCAGGTGCTCAGCACAGCCTCGCACAACCGTGAGCATCAAACTCTGCAATATATATTAGTCACTCGATACGCAATTTTATTTGACTACAGTTTTTATTAACAAAGTAACTCAGCCAAACGTTTTCCTTTTTTATTTCCGCACAAAAGTGAGACAATCTAATTTAAATACAATGCACGCCCGCGATCTAACGTGTCCAACCTCAGGCAACCTACATTTAAGTTTAATAGATACTATTTTGCATTTACAACAAGCGAATAAAATACACACGTACAAAGGAGCAAACATCGCGAAATAAATTCCACAAGTTTCTTATGACTTAGGGCAAATATTTGAATTCAGACACAGCCCATTGGTGTCGACAAGCCTTAACTCAAACAAACGCCAGGTAATGCATTACAAGCAAACGAGGCGTGTCTGTCACCGTTGATTCGTTAAGCCAGTTTGACTTGAAAACGGTGCATTAATTGTATTTAAATACGTGAATTTTGAAAAATCAAATAAATGCACACTAAAACCCAATAAACGCCTATTTCAACGCTGATCGACTTAAGCGCGCGCGCCAAACTTCAAATATGTTTATTACGATTGCATTTTTAATTTACAAAGAAATTAAATCAACGCGCTTAGTCATTTTAAGCAACTTTGTAACAAAATAAAACTACAGCAACAACTTATACAAAATTAGACAACGAAAATCTTCTTACTCACCCAACGTTTGTTCTTCGGACCGCTCCCAACTATAGCCCAAACGCTTGCCATTACAAACATAACCATTACTACGCCCAAAGGTATCACTGCGCGTCCAATTCGTATTGCCCAACTTTGACTGATGATTATTATTGCGATCGCTGGCCACGCCATAACCGTATAATTGCCCATTTAGCATACCGCCGCCAACACCATCGCATTCATTACTGCTCACCGCCTTTTTGCGGCGTAACGATGTGCGCTCCAGCGTACGTTCAAAATCGCTGCACACCTCGTCAAGCGCTTCACGCAGAAAAGCGCGCGTTGCGGGCGCATCACGTCGTGATTGATGCTCTTGATGACGCTGGCGTAATATGCTGTAGGGTGCATCACTTTCGGCACCGCGCACTGACGAGCATGTGGAAGAGGCAGTGCCAAAGGGCGATTCAGCGCGCGGCGCGCCTGCAATGCTATTGCCATATGAATAACGCGGCACCGAAAAGGAGCGTGGACGCGGTGTGGATGTGTATAAGTTGCTGTGCGACGCGTGTGGCGGTAGGCGTGGTGAATCGGGTGAGTCATTTTCTTGTGGCACCTGCAAAGGAAATGAATGTGTGTAATTTTATGTGTTGTTATATCTTGGTGTAACTTTTTTTTAATATTTTTTTATCACAAACATTTTTACGATTTGCTATGTTAGCGTGAAGTGCCTGTGCGCGTTTCGCCATTTCTCAATTAACTTTTGAGTTTGGTAGGAGTGTGGCTTTTTCATTTCACTTTTCATTAGCTGCTTACTTTTTCCACTTTCTTTTTTCATTTTGTTTCCTACGCGAATTGTCAGCTGTGTAATTTTGCGCAACTTGCTTTGATGTCGCCCACACGTGTTGAACACTTGGCGGATGGATGAAATGTCATTATTGCGCTCCCCTTTGACAAATAAGGGCTTTCGATGCGCTTCGGTTTTCGACTTTCCTTATTTTTTTAACCGACAAAAATATTCCCTGCACAAATCTTTTGTAAGATCACAGTCACTTTTTTATGACTCAGCGCAGGAAGGCACCAAAGTGCATCTCCCCCATCCGTTTGTATTAATTTAACGTTTTAAGTGCCGTTCTTGGTATAATTAACTCGTTTTTTAATAAAATAATGGTATCATAAATGATCTGGAAAACTTAATTAACGCTATCGTTCGGCGAATGAAAGAGTTGACTTTCGAAAAGAAACACATTTTTGAAAAATATATATGGCTGCTTTATGACTAGCTTAGGATTCCTATGTAGGCAATTTTCCAGAATATGGTTTCAGAAATGTTAGCCAATTGAAAACTTTCTGACATCAACTTAACTAAAGGATTTGTTCCGTATAATGGCAGAGGTTTACGAAGTCGGGATTATAAGAAATGATTGGCTCGCCCAACTTTTATTTAATGATATATGCCTTTTTGCGGTTAAAATATTTCAGAGCCACCAATACAAAAGATACAAATACGCAATAAACATTTTGTCATATCCTAGCTTATAATCCATTTTCTCAATTATTAAACGTATGTTCTATAATGGATCTAATCCAACCGTTCTTAGCATTCTCAAAAAGTTCTTGAATGTTGGCATGGGATTTTCTTTAGTTCTCAAATTGGGAAATTTCAAATTCTCTAACACATCAAAGAAATTGCGGAACTGAATGGTATAGAAATGCCATTTTCGACTATATCTCCATTCTTACGCACCCGGACAATAAAGTTTTGACAAAAGTTCAAACTTGCCTCAAATCTTTGAGCATGTCTTCTATTGCTCGTTGGGTTTAAAAGAAGAGGCGAAAAAGTATGTCGAAAAAAAAATTTATTTCCCAGTGAAGGGTGTTCCGATAGGTAAACGATTTAAGGTGGAAGTAGTTCTTTAAATCTGTAACTGAACTGTAGAGGAGCAGCTATGAGACGGAAACATTGGCACAGTTTGCTATTCCTCATTCTCAAAGGCAAACTTATCTAATACAAGTCATCTTCGTTTGGTGATGAAGCCGAATAGTCTATAGAAAAACTTGGTAAGGCTTCAAACCTTGAAGTTGAGAAGAACTTTAGAAAACCTTATACAAAAACAGAATCAGAAAAAACGGCACTGAAGAAGTTAGGGAAAATTTTTTTCTACGAGACACGTGGCTACTTAAAATTTCGCTAATGTAGGAGGATGCTTCGAGTTGCTTTCAAGACAAGCTGATAGCAAAACTGTGATGCTAACCCAAATTGCTTTGAGATGAATTAGACTTCACTTAGAAGATTTTGCATGAAAAGGAACCAGAAGAAGTATAGGAAAATTACGAGATTAGCTCGATGAGAAGGCTCCACTTCCAGATTTCTAGGTATTTATTGAACTCAAATTAAAAATTTCTGTTTTGTTCTTGTCTTGTGCGTTCCTAAAGCATAAGCCTTGGGTACATGGGAATTCAAGAATTCCTATTAGCACTTGCCCCTTAATCTGCTCTTGCCCTAAGCCTAGCTTATAGCATCTTCTGATACCTAACCTACCCTAACACTATTTTGGAGTATTTTTAATGTAATCCAACACCATCAACCTCACATTTATTTATTGAAAAGCTATTGAATTTGCCTCCAACCTGCCATTGAAGTAAATTTCATTGCCAAGCTTTAACCCGCCACAAGCCATTAATCAAAACAATGGCACCGCCGCAAGCAAATTCGCAAATACATTCAAAATGCCGGCAACAAAACTTACAAACATACAAAAACAAATACATTGCCAGCATTTTCGTTTTTGAGTTTAAACAACGTGGCATTTAAAGCCGATCGCAAACCAATAAAACAATAAGTAAAACGATACTCGAATGCCGACGTACGTACTTACACTCGACGCCAACCAACGTGCAGAACTCAATTAAATATTTCGACTTGGCAATTTTCAAGTGCCGCCTTTGAATTGGTTTGGGCGCCGTTTTGCGCTTATCGTTTGTGGCATGCCACAAAGCGCACCAGTCTACCCATAGATGCATATATTCACTCACCTCTGGCACTGCCTGCACCCGTGCGGCGGCATCCCACTGCTCGAACATTGCATCCAGACCCAGCATGAATTCCATTGATTTGCGCGAACGCCGCCGGCTGCGACGCTGTAACTCCTCCTCTGATGGCTTGGCATTAGCTAGCGATTCGCAGTAGCGCACAAAATCCAAATCGATATGATAACCGTAGGGGCAACAATTGCAATGGCGCACATTCGCTGCCGCAGCAGCGCTTGCCACAGCCGGATTGCCAGCATATAAATGTGGCAGACGACCTACAGCAAAGAAAGAGATAAACGGAAAATAGAAAAAATAGTAAGGAATATAAATGTTCAAGCAAAAAAAAATAAAATAAAGTGGTAATAAAGTATAAAATGTGAATATAACAATAAATATTTACGTAAATTGTTTATGGGTAGTTAAGGTAAGGATAGTAAGTTGTAAAAAAGTGCTGCCAAGTAAACGGAAATTTAGTAACACCGTCGTGCATTGCGCATGGACGCGGTGCGGTATAGCCTTTCAAATATTTTATGATTTTCCTTAATCTTTATGGCACAAAAAGACAATCCGCATAAGGATCTTAGAGGTGTGTAAATACTCAGGCGTTGGTGTACGTCAGCTTGTGAGCTCCTACCAAGCGCTTGTGCATTGAGGGCTTGGTATATTTATGCGCACCGGAAGAAATTAAGATGAGATTGCCTACGTAAATAGCCATTTGACATGCCATCCTTTGCTTAATGACTAAAAGTTCGATCGGCTGTGGATGAGGCGGTACTGCGCATGAAACTTGCGATCAGGCAGGCTGTAGATAAGTCGGCGACGTATGTTTATTTCATAGTAAGCCAAGCACCGAACAATTTGAAAACTTTTAAAAGAGACCAAGTATGATTAAAGGTATCAAACTCTAAATCGTTAAATGTTAGAAGTCGTGATGGCTTAGTAAATTGGGCGATTTGACTGCGAGAAGAATTTCTGAAATTGTTTGAAGTTCTTGAAAGTCTCATTTTGCTTACATGGAGTACTCGGGTATATTCTCATATTGTGCAGGAGACTTTAAGGGGAATGAACAGATGGGCTCGGGAGCAGGTGAGAATGGGCACGATAATTTAGCTTAAAAAAATTCTCTTGCCGAGAGTTTCTCTCTTGATCATTCTCAATGCATCTGACCAACTTTAGTCCAGCAAGTTACAATCATCCTCCAAGCAAGTACAGGGAAGATGTCAGCATACCTTACATCAAAGTAGGGTTTGGAAAGTTTTATCATTTTTGACACAATGAATATTCTTCCAAAAACCTGCCACCAGCGAACAACTCAAAAACTCGAATATTCCAGAAACAGAGGAAAAGATTTTTAATAAGTCAGTCTGAGGCACTATTATTGAATCATATCGGTTGATATTGAATTGAAGAAGCCTTAGATTGAATTAAAGAAACATTATAGGATCACTCTCTATCGGCATTTTGGCTGTTGCGCATCAAAGCACGTAAGTCGTTCTTTTAACGGACAATTGGCGCCAATTGGAAACACCAAGTACGGTCAAGTCATCCTACTCCTGTTTTCCCCTCTCAGTCGAATTCATGCGCACAACATGATCATGCCGGCGGAGGCTTCAATCTTTAAATTAAACAACTCAAACCACCATTAATCTCCCGGAGAACTTTTCTTGCACGTACTCCAAGGGACATCTTATTATTTTTCTACACTGGCCTTGACTTCGCGCCACGAGTAGATCAAGCCAGTATTATGAGAGGCTTTAGATTTAGGTGTCCGATATCTTCCATGTTGTCTGCTCTTGAATTGACTAATCCACAGGGCGAGACTGACTTCGAAGTGATCACCTTCCCTGGTGATAGTTTGCTTGCATTAAATTTGATAGCGGACACATTCACAGTTGAGGTAGCAATGTCTAAAGATCGTCTACCGCCTGCTTCTGTTTCCCTCTACTTTAAACTTCCAAGCCGCAATAGAATAAAATACGTCATTAAGAGACAATTTATATCAGACACGAGGGATAAGTTATTAATTATGCGAATTTGTATGCCATGTATAGGGTTTTGCAATTGGAATACATACAAATAACCAGGAGATACGTAGTCAAATCCTGGTATAAGATCGTGCGGCGTATCCTGGCCTATTTAAGTTATCGTGATTTAGTTAAAATTATTAACTAAATAGCCAGCTTCAATTTAAAATTTACTAATTATTACTACATCCATACATCTTTATTTTTTCTGTTTATTCTCTAATGATGGATATAAACAAACCGGAAAATAAATAGAAAAAGATGGGACGAGGGAAACTCAGAAGAGTTATTTAAAGTTTTGCTGGAGCCGGAATCGCAAACAGTTAGGAAATGCGCGAACACCAACATATAGTTCTAACAAAAGGGTCTACCAGAGCACACTCAACGATTGTTTGAAAAGACTGACTCACTTTTATTGGATACCCCTAAACATTTGCACAACGAATCCAGCAAACGACTACACACAATGTATCTAAAAATGAGGATCATCAAACAAACCAACAAACAATAAAAACATAAAGCTAAGACATAACAAAAATTTTATTGTTAGTTTTTCAGTTAAGGCATTCTCAAGGTCAAGTTTGAAATTCGAAACGCTTCGCCAACAGCACGTCTTCGTGTGCAAGCACTCAAGTTCAAAAACAGCAACAACAAATTGTATTTAAAAAAAAATTGCATAAAACAAAGTTCTTGGAACGCTTTGAAGGTGATTTGGCGCAAATAATCCAAGACAAATAAGCACATAAACATTGTAACAAACAAATAAATGGAATCGTCTGTCGAAATGTGCAATCAGCCAGAACTAAATAACGAACCAAGGAAATTGGTAACGATCGTAAATCAAGAGCCATGCAAAGTCAGAAATGAGACGGAAAGCAGAAGTCGCAAAAAGCAAAAAGCTACAAACGAAACCCAAACCAAGAACTGCATGAAGTTTGTAAGAATGCCACACCTGTCCTTTGTCTACACTTTTTTGGTGGTGTACAACAACACTGTGCGCAAAAGTAGCAGCTGTCGAGCTTTTTTGTTTCCCTTTTTTCGGCTTTTGAAGTTCAAATTTTGCAACTAAATACTTTTAACACGAAAATTCCACGAAGTCTCCTCTTTCGCTTGCTAAGCACACAAAAATGTAAAATAAAATGAAATTTTAAAAATTTCAAAAAATCTCTCACGCTTACTTGCCAACTCCTTGAAGCTTTGTAAATGTCTTAAACGTTCGCGCTGCCGTTCACTTAACCTGCTTCCATGATAAGCCGATTCACGCCGGCTGAAATGCCACAAACCCACCCACAACAACAGCACTGTACTCACAAGCATGGTAAAAACATTGCTTTTTATAAATTGCAAACATATATTTTTAATTTTTCAATGGAAACACTTTGATAAATTTTTTGTTCCCAAGCACAGCTCCTGTCTATATACCAGCAACCCACATTTATTGCGACTCGAAGAAACCTGTCTCTTTTCACCAACTACGGAAATCCAACTTTTATCAATATTTCGTTTTCTAATTACCACCTCTCCTTCCTTCGAAGAGTCAACTACATAACTTCCGAGGCTAACCAGCGAGCATGCTATCATTCAGTTTTAATCTTTGTTTACAAAATGACTTCATAATCGAAAAGCGGCACCTCCCCTCAGAGACAAATTGGGCACAAATTGCAGAGGAGAATCGCTCAAAGGCCCGATAAGCAATATCTTGTTTATAAATGAAAGCACAACGCTTTTTCAGTTATAAGCTAGTGAGAGCGAGTGCTTGATTACAGATAAGATATAAAAGCTCCTAAAATGCGATAAAAAAATTGGTGATAAAATTGTGTCTTGCGGGCAATTATGCACAGAAATTTTAGTGTTTTTTATTTTCGGTGATACCTACGAGCAAGCGAACTAATTTGTATAAGCTTTATTCTGAATTGATAATGGCAGAGAAAGGTATTTCAGAGAAGAGCACTCTACCAAACAACTTTTCATGTGAAGGTAGCTTTCATGCGTCGGAAGAAACTCCGATGAGAAAAACAAAAGTTGTTAAGTGTAGCTATTGTAACTTCATATTTTTAAGAAATACAACAAAAAAATTTTACTTAACATTTTAAAACAGAACAGGACGACGACGCCCCCGCTTTATGTGAGAAATTCGACCAAGAAAGCAGCAAGACGACCTTCAACTGAGCCGCATGTGCTTGGCCAGCATACAAAATCAAAATCACGTTGCTCTAGCTGCGCCATAAATATTTCTTTTACCCAAAGTTTGCTACAAAACCAAATCGCAAGTGAAGACGGCGGCAACGTGCTTAGCATTTTTAAACCATGAATTTCCGCTTAATTAAAGCCCAGAAAGTGGCAGCTGTCCGTCCAAGTGTCTCACACTTTTGTATTACTGGCAGCAGCTGTTGCTTACTTCAACGCTTAATATTTTATTTAAACTTCATGCTTTTCAAAACCAACAGCAACAGCATCCAACAAGCGCGCCAACAACAAATTTCATTTATTCATTGGCGATGCAGTTTGAGCGCAGGCGCGCGCTGTTTGTTGAAGCCACTGTCATAAGCTACCGTAAATGTGCATGATAATCGTCGCTCGTTATTGTTGTTGGTGCAGATGTTACAGCCTACATCTGTATGTTTAAAATGGTCAACAATAAGAGCCTACCTACAGTGCGAGCCCATTGTCGGCTGCCGCTCCATGCCCATTTCGGTTTGACATTTTTGTCATATTTTGTTTTTCTATTTTTCTTTAAACTTTTTAATGTATTCAACAGCTTTGCTCATTCTCACTTTGCGCTTCCTTTTTTCATTTTTTTCTCTTGCAATATTTTGTGTTTGCTGCAATTTCGACGCGCCCTAATACTAAATGCTTGCCAAGAGTCACGCATGCACCCACTTAACATTTTTCATTTCGGTTTCTTACTTGTTGTTTGTTTTTTTGTTAACGTTTTATTTTTGTTTTTTTTTTTTTTATTGTATTTCTGTTGCAGTAGTAATTGGCTCTGTTCACAGTCATCTTATTTACACTCGATATCTTTGACTCGGCTTTGTTGCTTGAGTTGATTTGCTGTTCCACGCCACCTCCGCAAATAAATTTAGTCATTAAATTTGACACACATAATCAACACACGTGCGCATACAAATAAACATACCTCGACTTAAGCAATGCAGTACAACAAATACTTGATTACAACGTTAAATATATATTAATTTGTTTTTTTATTTTTTTGACTTTTTCGGTGTCACTTTTGTTGCAATGGATTTATGATCGATGGACAAGAGAACGTCATACGGCTGTAGTCAGTTGATTGGGGCAATGCACTTGGTTCAATACAGCATTTGTTGTTGCTTTTGTTGTCATTTGCGCTCCTACACAAGTCGCATGTACGTGAGGAGGTCGTATGTGTCCGTCCGTCCGTTCGACGCTACACGTTTTTGTGTGCAGTTTCGAAATTTTTTATTTTTTTTTTTCATTCAACTGTTTGTTTTTTTTTCAATTCTTTCTGGGTTAAATGGCACTTAATCTGTTTCATGTTTTATTTGTTTTTCTCATTTATACTTTTTCGTTAGTAGCCTTCGTTATGTTCACAATTATTTCGGTTTTTGGTAATTCTCAAATTAAGTTGTTCATTTTGTACCCGAGGGAATTCGCTTCAATATTTAGCAGCCCATAAATAGCTAATTATATCTAGAGTGAGATTTTAAACGCTGAACATTTTTTTTAAAGTTTGTGTTGTTTTTGATTTAATTAATACCGATGGCAATATTAAAGGTTCTATCTCTAGAAAATGGCAAACAAACGGATGCCAGTTCATAACAGAAATTTGTGAGAACTAAATATGACACTGAAGATGGCACAAAGTCGAAACTGGCTTGCGTACGAACATAAGCTCTGACGATCCGAGATCGAAGATATTATAAATAAACAAAGCTCGGGACTTACTCTACAAGACACCATTACTAATTTCTTCTACCGATAGCAGTTCAATTTCTAAAATACAGTATGTAGATTGTAAGTTGCGACTATTCCAAAGATACATCTAAAAAAATAGTTTCTTTGGCTTGATATGTGACGATCTTGAGGACAAGCTTATCTTACAATTCGTCTATTAATATGTCTTCAAGATATGAGTCTGACACCTTTCCTATGTTAAGGCAGTACACTATTCACCGTACAAACATCCCCACTCTGCGATAACTGACACCATTAAAGTATAACCGCAGTAATGGATACTTTTACTATGCGATTTTTATACTAATTGGCTTGGTAAAAAAATTAAAAAATATTGGTTGCTCCATATAAAGCGATCAGAACTGGCATTAGTTACATGCTCCTTTCCGGACTGATCGTAGACTAATAGAATTTTTGGAGGGTTAATACAATAATTTTCTTCATTACTAAAGGAGTAACAGGTAGAACAATCGGCTTTCCTAATCCTTTTATGTATTTTAGCAAGACCCTTTTTTTTAAAGAAATTGTAGCTTAGCCCGATAACAAAGTGTTCCTAAATGCTGTTTCAGTAAATCTGAGCTCTTTGTGCTATATAGGAGTGGGGCAAAAGATATCGTCTATTCAAGTTAAGCTCAGACGCGTATTTGTTTCTTATTAGTTAAAATATGGCAGTTTACATGGCATTACTTACGACTCACATGTACGTAGTACAACAACAACAATTTTTCTATTTTTTTAATAACACAACTCTGCTGAAAATGTAGGTCATAGCAAACGCCCCAACAATTCAGCACGCATACCAACTCAAAACAAAACACCCACACCAAAATCAAAGCTTCAAAACGAGAAATAAAATATAGAAATCGAATGAAAAAGGAATTTAAAAACAAACACACACACAGGCACTGATGTTGTGATTAAACAATTAAAAGCGAAGAAAAAAATATGGCATCACCGTTGGCGAAATAAGGCAAAAATTGGCATTCAATTTCAAGAAATTTTGATTTTCAAGATTCAAAAAGAAGTCAAAAGACCAAAATGACACACAAAACGCTTGGCAAATTGTTTAAACGTAAAACCAAAATAGGGTTTTCTGTAGGCTTAGCATCAGAAATGTAAAATCTTCGACAGCATGTTGAAAGATAAAATTGGTTTATGTGTCTCCGACAAAATGGCAAATGTTGCTTGCAGCTGCAGCGAACAATGAGCCACCTAGCATGTTGTTGTTGCTATATTTGCAATATTCTATAGACGACAACAATGTTGCAAATGGCACAACAACCCACGCACAACAAAAGCAAACTTTTAGTTAACTTCAAACGTCTCTTTACGACATACCACCAAAGGTGGCAAAGCAAATTAGATACCAGCTGAGAAACTGGCAAAAACCCCTTTAAGAAGTAGCAAATAGCACAAACAAAATGTTTTGAAGAAAAAAAATAAAATATCAACTCAAACATATTGCGTCCATATGGAAAAAATTTTGCAAACACACACAAATTACGCCATCACCAAAAATTGATGACGTAAAAATTTATTGCCGCAATTTCCGTTACAGCAACATTCATTGCTTAGCCTTTGGGTGGTAGCAACTTGCCAGTGAGCAAGTGGAAATATTTTGAAAAAATCAAGCGCTCGCACATAGAGCAGCATTTTAATTTTTATGCTCACGAAATGTGTAAATTGAGACGTTTAATAGCCGCTAGCAATAATAACAAAGTTGTTGAGTTTTGCCATAAATGAAAATGTTTGTTTTTGTCCTTTTGGAAAATTTGTCAGAAATCTTGAAATGCGAAATGAATGATGAGTTACTACGTTTGCCACTTAAGGTAAGCAATAAATAAATCATTTTGAATTTGTCATTACGTTAGCGCCCACATAAACAAATAAGGTTAATTGCATTATTTAATTAACTGCGTTAACAGCAATAACAGTATCACAAGTGGAACTGGTTGCGATATGAACAAGAATGGAAAATCTAGTCAGATATAATACAGAGTGTAAACATCTTTGCACGTGGTATGGGGTAATCTAGCGGGTAACAGTAACTCGTTAATCGGAACTTAATAGTTTAGTTGATATGAGCTTAGTTAGAAAAGCTCAGGGAGTCGGGACATAAACCAACCATAACAACTTCATAGAGTTAGAAGAGTAAGGGAAAGAGAAGAGAATAGGTAAGAAGAAGAGGAACGAAAGGTAAACAAATATGAGAGAGAAGAAGAAAAAGAAATATGGCGACGATAATACCAGGGCTGATAGTAGCGACAGACTTGGTTACAGTTACGGTGATATTGGATCATTATCACGTCCGGAGTCTTGAAAGTGATCGGGTTCGTCAACGTAACTTTGAACATGAACATGGTTTTGATAGTGACTACTAAAGAAACAGTGACAGTAAGCGACACCGGGTGCGTGACAACAACAGTGATTGTGACAGTAAAAGCGATTAAGAATGGTCGTTAAAGACCGTAACAGCCGAATGGATAACTTTTTATACATTAAGCTTTCTGATTTGCGATCCCGCGGTGTTTCCAATTGGCGCCAGTTGGCGCAACGAAGAAACGACTGGCGAGCTATGTTCGACGGTCAAAATCGCCCAGGCGGTTAGATGACCATTTAAAGAAGAAGAAGCTTTCTGAGTATGTATTTGGTACTGACGTATTTTGTTATATGATATGTAAAAGAAATCACTCTCTAAGTTTCCAGTCTGCATATCCCTGGAAACCTAATTCAAATTCTATCCTAAATGAATAACCAAGTCGAAACTCAAAATGATGTCCGATATGAAAATTTTGGCAATTTGGGTATGATTTTTCTTGTTCAAGGTCAGTCAACTACAGTACTTCAGAGAAGAGATCTTCCTGTAAGTTTAAATCCCTGAAAGACTAGAAATTTCTGCAGCCAACTATATGGCCCATTCTGCTACTTAATACCCGGATAAATCAAGGTCATCAGTTGAATTTGTCTTTTAACCATCCATTCAAATTGATCAACATGCCAATTCAAGAGTAGGCTTGTTGCGACACATCGGCAGCAGCTTGAGCAAAAGCTTCTTTTAAACATTATAGTGTCTGAAATTAAGAGATGGCAGCGATAGTTACTTGCGATTCCCAGTACTAGCGAACCGGACGCTGAGGACTTGAGCCTCTAGAGAATGTTTCTGGGTCTTAGATTATCTAAAAATTGGGTCCACTGGGGAAGAATCGATTTAAAAAGTAGAGAAGACGCGTGTAGCAAAAAGTTGCTTCCAAGCTCATCAAGAAATGGCCTCGAACTAAGAAAGTTTTTGAGCTACGTTTTGCATGAATCTTGTGATTCTCAGCTTCCTCAATAATTGCTGTGCACTTGATAATTTATTACTTATTTTCAACGATTTAGTAAACAATTATTTGCTCGAACACGAGCTAAATATTATCCAACTCAAGCTCTTGTAATCTAAAAATATGCTAAATTTAAACTCACTTAATGCAGATCACTGATCGCTAATTTATTATGCGATCATGGAAGGCTGTTGTCAGCTTTTCAGTCAGATCAATTTTAAATCACATTTTTTCTCATCAACTTTACTATCCAAAAGCACATTTATATACTTGTATGCGGTTATAAATACTCGTTAATTTCATAGAAAAGTAAATAACAACATATTCAACAGATGAATCAAAGCTCGATCTTGAACTGATCTTGATAATGTCTTCAATCAAAACTGGCAATGAAATAATGTTTTGTTTTCAATTACTAGCAAATGACGCAAATCGTTGTGACTTTCATTTAATGGTGAAAAATTAAACGATGATCTAATGTTATAATCTTTAATAATAGTTAGATAGTTAAACAAAGTAAGCGAATAATAATGGAATGCTGAGTGATTGAAGCAGTCAGAAGATGCAAGCGCAGAGTTGTCAAGATTTACTCGGTCTACCACTTAAGTAAGTAATAAATGTTCGGCAACATAAAATAACCAGAAAAGACTTTTCACTTACAAATTAGTTGAAGACACCCTCATAAATTGCATTAGGTTTTCAAATTGCTCATTTGTTAGATATTTTTAGATATTTATGGCTAAATTAAGGCAAATTTAACAACAAAGTTCTTACACCTCATATAAATGTAACGATTGATTGAATGATTTAATATTAGAGAAGGAAGTAAAAGAAAAGAAAGCAAAAAACTTAGTACTGTCCAGAGGGGAATCCTTATATCTAAATAATCGATGATGTGATCTATATATATTATATATATTAAATATTACACCATACTTGTCAATTTTTTCAGAAAATATTGAGTGACGATGTTTGATGATTTCAAATCACTAAATGAGAGAGTTATGATGGAAGTATTTTTAACTGAACGATCGATTGTTTGGGTGACATTTATAATAGTGGTCCAATCTTAAGTGTTCCGATGGAAAAATAATAGAACACGAAACTACATACGAGTACCTGATTTCATTAGAATATTTAAGACTAGTTTACTCTAAATGGAGTAATCTTCTCAGCCTGATAACTTTCGTGTACTTATGGGTGGGTCTCTTCTTCATCACCAACAAAGATGAAAGTTAATAAACCCGTTTATGTTCATAAAAGGTTAAAAAAAATTTTGATATTTTTTATATGTGGCTGTGTTTATGTCATTAAAAATGCGGTAGGCGTTATCCCTTGTTATATTATTTGCTTTTTAGTGTCATTCAAGTAAATATTATCTGTTGCACAGTAATACTTGGTGAATGAAATAACAAAGCGTTACGACTTACGGAAGATCTGCATCCCACGAACTTTTTTGTGATTCAATAATTTTTTGGCAACTTATTTAAACGATCAAAAGATCAGTTAGTCATTTCCAATCAAAACAAAAACCGATTTTCGAAAAAATTTTAATTAGTCAGCAATCGTTGGAATAGTCATTTATTTGTGACTAAAATTTAATCACAGTTGTTTGTATCGCATTAAAACACCCACAGATAATTTTGGCAATTACTATTTTTGGTGGTGATTCTACGAATCAAAACAAAATATGAACACAGATATGTTGCTGTTGTCAACCAACTTTTCAGCGTGTTTATGTAGGTGGATTTGCATTCAAACGCATTCTAAATGAGAGTTATATTTGGTTGACTAACTCCATATCAGGTTGTGAATGACACAAATATTAGAACAGGTGCTCAAAGCGGATGCAAAATAGTATTTTTTTCACTCGATTTAAGTCATTCTTGAACTTTTATTACAAAATAAATAACAATGAAGATTTAATCAACTGCGAAGTTTGGTTTAAATATGCTTTTAAAAAGTGAAAGGAGGTCAGTGCTGTTTTTCACAGGAGTGGAGAAAGCGCTTGAAACCTTAAGGTCAGTATGAGATTTGCAACTGCACTAAAACTCCTACCGTCAAAGTACCGATACCACCGGTACGACTGTCAGGTGTTTCGCCAGAGAAATAGGTAGGTAGGCTGATATGACTACTATTGATCACCGACGCCCTTCGCACTTAGGTCAAGTCACAACTGTGTTTTTTTAACTGTGATATTCAATACTGTTGGGAGCCCCCCTATACTTTGTTTATCGTCTTATGAGACAGAGGTTTGCTTCGTGTTATATTTACAAAATTATGGTCGGTTTATTACCATCACATGACTCCCTTTTTCGAACTCACACCAAAACAAAGTTACCGAAATCTTCAAGCATATTGAAAACGTATTTCGTTATGAAGTTGTATTTGGCCCTGAGCTCCTAACGGTCGCATCTACCACACTGCAGCATGGCTTCGATATAACTACAAAGTCAGCAAAACGTAGCTGGACGGTATAAAGGTACGTCGCGGCTACATTGTATTTTGGTCGCTGCCAATTGTGGTCTTCCTAGATCTACATACTTTAGCTTATATCTACGACTAGAAGATGTGCATGTTTCGTGGGTTCCAAACTTAAAACAAGCATTATAATTGAAACATATTCATAGCACATTCTCGGAGCATAACAATTACTCACCATTTTCTTCGCCAAAGAGACGCGGTGCATTACGCATTACCACCGACCTGTAACAATAAAAAATTATATAAATCCAATTAATATTTCACTAGACTAAAATTTTATAATCAAATGAATGGTAAATAAGAGATGAACAAGCGCTATACACAGACGTCCCTGCTAGAACAAATAATGAATATTTCCATACTACTTACAATAACTAGAATAGCGACATAATCCGCAGAGAAATGAGATTGAAGTGCTTAGGGAATTGGTGCAACATTTCATGCATCATTCAACACCAACAACATGCATCACCAACAAATGCAACAGATTTTCATAATTAATTGCATTGGATGGGGCAAAGAAATGTGAAATGGAAGCGCGAGCAAAACACACAGGTACATACATATGTGTATAGAAAGATATACAACTCCACAAGAGCTTATTTTTGGATGCTCCTCAGCCAAAAAGAGGGATGCTGCGCCGTTGGAGCCAGTTTGCGCATTCAAATTAGCGTTGCTGCAACATCGCAGAGTGCATGTGTGTGTTGCTATGTTTGTGTTGCATAGGTTTCATGTTGAATGTTGGCTGTCATTAAATTAAGCAGAACCGGCGCCCAGAATGCTTTCATGCCTGCTGCACTTTTGCTGGCAGTAGCTTTATGAATAGCTTTCGATTTCAAGCAACATGCTGTTGAGGGAACTATTTCGGAAGATAACATAATTTATAGACGTGCTGATTTATGACTGTCGAAAGTGGCGTGAAAAGTATTTATTAAAAAGACTCTATCCGTAGGCATTTCAAAGGGGATGTTAAAGCTTTTTTTGGAAGTTTTGTACTCGGTGAACCAACCAAACCCAATTAAAAGCAGAAACTACCAAAATTGGTGGAGAATATACCCAAGTTAAGAGCATGGAAATATGGTACTAGAGAAGAATGAGTGTTTGTTGCTCTTCTCGAAGTACTACCACTGGAGTGCCAAACGATCTAGCTATTGTTGGTAAACTTAATACTTTAATTAGAAATAATTCTGTTTACACTTCGCGTTAAGAATACCTTTATATCCTTGGGTGCCCTGAGTATGTCATTTTAAAATTTGAGCTAGAGAAATCGGTAAAGTAGATTTCCTGTTTTCCTCTTACGAAAACTTTGGCGGTTCACTTATCGTACTCGTCCTGCTCCATATTGCAGAAGTTTGGACGCTGGCCACAGTATTTGAGAGCAAATTTTACTTCAATTGTAATAATAAAAAAAAATTTTAAAGTTGGAAATTTTTGAATTTGTTCAAAATCATTCGAGGTAAAATCTATTTTGAATCCAAATTTTATTGCTTTTTCATTAACTCAAATAACATAAATCAAAATTATTAAAATTACTGGTGTAGCACACCCAAATGTATGTACATGCATAAGAACTCATAAAAAAGTGCTGCTTTCAAGTTCATTCCACAAATCCGTTCATCTTCGAGAGCAAAGGTCATTAACATCTTAACAAGGCATGCTTGTATGCTTTAGCCCTTTAAATGCACTTCGTGCTAGAAAAATTATTATTTTGAGTCAAAAGGTCAATCCAAGCTTAAGTCAGACACTGAACTACATTTCTGTTAGTCAATCTCCCAAAAGCATAAAAAAATCTTTAAATCATGTTAAGGAATCTTGAGTGACTTATTAAGAATGCGCCACCCGCCGTTTCCATTAAGGTGCACTTTTTTATCGTTTCATGTTCTAATTTTGTATTTGTTTTCTTTTCCCGCTTTTTTAAGTTTATTTTTAACTTTTAAACTCTGACACTTGACAGCCGTTTTCCATTATTCATTTTATGTTCAATGTCTAGGGAAAGTTTAGGGAGTCTTTCCATGTCATGTGTTTGAGTTTTTCTTACTCAAAATTGTTGCTTAATTAATTTTGATTGTCTGGAAAAAATTTTTTTGTTTTTTTGAAGCGTGACTGGCATTTACGCACTTTCTGTGCTGACTTAGTGTACGCGAGATAATTAATGTTTAGCCATTTTTGGGTTGGTAGAAAACAGAACGCCGTACGAAGATCCATGGAAAACAAAATTCGGCAAACAAATTTCTTTTTAATAGTTTTTCAAACAATATAATTAACAAGAATGGGCGTTTCAGAAAATTTGAGTGATGAGTGAAGAAAAAATAACAAATATTTTTTTTTTTTTCATTTTTCAAAAAAAAAGTTTAGTAACGAGTGGAATGTTATTGGTTATTCAAACAATTTGGAAAATTTCAATTATTATTTAAGCTTTTGGATATACAAAATAAGCATATATGTATGTAAATATAATAACTATTTATGCAGATTTTTTGGGCTATTTATGTATAAATTGAGACTGAATGAGGTGATTGGACTCAACACTCACGATCAAAATAAAGGTTTTGGCGGTACTTCTTGGAAAACAATTATTTCTTTTCGGTATAGTTTTAGGGATCATTTGAGATTTTTTCAGGACAATTACGGAATTCTGTCAGGGATTGTTTTGGTACTTTTTTGGGACTATAGAAACAATATATTTAAAATTTTAGTTAAGTATGGAAATGATTTTTGAAAGCTCTACAACGTAACGCCGGCTTAGGTGAAGATAGCTCAATCTCGGTGGGCAGTTAGAAAACATTCCAAAAACAATTGACATTGGCAGTATTTGTTTTAAGAATCCTTCATTCTATTATTTTTCTATCTTTCTTAAGAAAATATTCCAACCGGAGCTGAAATAGAGTGATCTTTCGGCCAGCCATCCATTGAATTGAAATTTATAAAAAACAGCTTTTATTGAGCGGTTTTCGCAGAAGCTTTGACCGCTGGATATCAAAATTTTACGCTGAAAAAAACTGCTAGAATATTGATGGAGCACTCAGACTCTCGCAAAATCCACTTACTCTCCGAAAATTAAATTCGAATTTTAAACAATTTTTCAAACGTTCTTAGTGTTGAAAATATGCAAAACAAAAAGGTTTTGGAAAAAACCACTCCAATAAAATATTTTTTTTTTCTAAATTAAAACTCCTTTTGTCACCCGAATAGAAAAGAAAGATATTTTAATAAGATGCCCTTCAGAAAACTTTTATAGCTACTAATGTATCATTTATAGAACTTTGCTGTACCCAGAAACTATCGGGTAAGACTCTAATCTCGTCTCGTTGAATTAAATAATCGGAAGCTAATAGCACCGACATCTGTAATTTATGATCCAAGTCTATGAAAAAAACTACTTTACGGTCTTCTTGCCGACTCAATTCACTGCAACAAATTGTAATGTTTATTGTGACATCGAGTGACGTGTTATTGAATTAGTCAAGCATGCTGAGTTGCCGCTAAAGCTCCTTCCTTGGCTTATTTCAATAAGATACAAAAACAACAATGCATAAGAGCTACTTAGCTTACACATAGGCAGCCGTTTATGCGCCTAAATTTATGCTGGTTTGTAAAGGGTGTTTTTTTTAGGGGTATAGAACTTCGAATTGAAATAAAACACAAGAAAATCATTTTAAGGTCCATCAATTTGGCTTTATTGGAAGGATAATTTTATGCCATTAATGTTTAAATATGATTTCGGGCATGTGGCCGCCGCGGCTGGCTCAAATAAAGCCAATTCTACAGGTCCAATTTTCAACCACTTTTTCGAGCATATGGGGCCGTATGTCGGCAATAACGCCACGAATGTTGGCTTCCAATTCCCCTAACGTTTCTGGTTTGTTGGTGTAGACGAGCGACTTCACATATCCCCAAAGAAAATAATCCAATGGTGTCAAATCACACGACCTTGGTGGCCAATTGACAGGTCCATTCCGCGAAATTATGCGCTCATCGAATGTTTCCTTCAATAAATCGATTGTGACGTGCGCTGTGTGGCATGTAGCGCCGTCTTGTTGGAACCACAACTCATCCACATTCATGCCATCCAATTCGGGAACAAAATAGTCGGTTATCATGGCTCTATACCGGTCTCCATTACCGGTACCTGCCTCTCCAGCATTATTGCGGAAGAAGTATGGCCCAATGACTCCACCAGCCCATAGAGCACACCAAACAGTCAGTTTTTGTGGATGTAATGGCGTTTCAAGGGTCTGATGTGGATTCTCTTCACTCCAAATGCGGCAATTTTGCTTGTTGACGTAGCCATTCAACCAAAAATGAGCCTCATCACTGAACAAAATTTTGCGATGCAAATCAGCATCGAAATCAATCTCATTTTCGGCCCATACACCAAAATCACGACGCATTGCATGGTCTCGCGGCTTTAATTCTTGCACAAGCTGGATCTTGTAAGGTCGCAAGCCAAGATCGCGCAAAATCTTCCATAAAGTTGATGGACAAAGCTCCAATTGCTGTGCACGGTGGCGAATCGATTCATTCGGGTCCTCTTCAACACTTTGCTCTACAGCGGCAATTGTTTCTTCGGTGCGCACTGTTCGACGTCTCTGCGGATGCGTATTATCACATAGAGTAAACGTAGTGCGAAAACGATCCATGGTTAACCGAATTAATTGCTCTGATGGACGATTATGTCGACCATAAAATGGACGGAGCTCACGGTAAACTTCGCGAACTGAACCATTATTTTCGAAATAAATTTGCACGATTTGCAAGCGTTGTTCTTTTGTCAACCTGTTCATGATGAAATGGCAAACCAAACTGAACATAAATGACATTAGAGTTGCCAGATTTGACCACAAAATGCCAGTTTTATCTCTATTCGAAAAACAAACCTGTAAAAAAAACACCCTATATATTTTCTTCTATAGATTACGAATCCGCTTACAACAAAATCCGATTAAAGACATTAAAGTAAATGCACAAACTGACAATGCGCATTGTTTATTTCTATTCAAATTGTTTAGTTCAAATATTATTTATTTATGTGTAGATTTATTTAACTTGATTTATGCACACACCTTTCGCTTTCAGTATTACCCCCACTACGACTTTGGCACGCAGCCACCCACACAACCAGTTGCGCTTAGAGTGACAATACTGAATGAATGAATTTTTTTTTAATTTTTTTTTCCTTTTTCAATAGGATTACCTCCAGAAACGGCGTACTGCCTCCTGCTCACTGGGTGCTAGATCTTTTATTTTTGCTTCGAAGTTCTGCTCCCACTGTGTCGGTGCGTCAGCTGGCGCCGTGGTTGTTGTTGTAGTGCGCGACGATAAAATCGTTGATGACACATAGCTGACAGTGGCGCTGCTGGCATTGCATAATGGATTCGCACCGACGGCATTCATTGTTGCAAGTCAAATTGATTTACAACAACAAAAAACAAAAATTAATAACAAACAGCTGATTGTGGAAATTTGCTGCGCTCTGGTGCTGCTTGTGTTTGTTTCTTGGTGCACTTTTTATTATTTCGTTCAAATTGTGCTTATAAATTGAGTTAGGTGCCGGTGCTCGATAACGACGATTTTTCCATTTTTGTGTCTTTTTGCTTATTTTTCACATTTGTTTATTATTTGTTTGTTGTATTTACACAATTTTATTTAAACAGTAAACTTAATTAGCGTCATAGCGAGTCGAGAGGAAATGAAAACGGTACACACTTGACTGATAACAAAATTGTGAGACAATATCTATGATAAAGGGTGGCAGATTAGGGGCACAAGTTTTTTATATGGAATTTTTGTATTTTTTTTAAATCAAAAACTTTAAACTAAAAATTACAATTTTTTATTCGCAATTTTTTTTGCTTCCTAAAGAAGGTTTGAATTGAAAGCAATCAGAACAAATTGGCTGCTATCTCGTTAGCGACAAGTTCACATAAAATTTAAAAAAAAATTTTTTAATATTGAGAAAAATGGGTCTGATGAGAAGTTGGTGACTTTGAAACATTTCATCCCATACCTATCGCATTGCAAATTGTTGTAGTTGTTCTCTGATATCAATTAACAAAAAAAATTGCATTTTGTCATTTTATTCGTATGTCGCTACGTGCTTACAAAAAAAATGGGTTACTATTTTTTTATTTTTCGTTATTTTGTTTGCTTAGGCTTGAGAAGTATAGAAAATCTGTATTGATTTGAATTAAAGAAAATCATAAAAGCTGGGTTCTAGATTAGGCTACAATCTCGCGTTTACTACCCCACTCTTCAGGTATCTACGTTGATCATAAGAAAATAAAAAGCTTTATGGTCAAGACTTCAGGAAAATTCAAAAACTATTAAATTATTTCTGACACATTCATTTACGGAGCTTCGATTGATCTATCAAACTGTGAGGACTATTAGATGAGTTTGAGCGTACGTGAAGAGCTTGCTCATATCGTGCTGGCTATTGTAGATTCCAATTTGTAAAAGTAAGACTATATAGGGTTTTGAAAAGTATTCAGAAATGTAAAACATAAATAATGAAAAGTACCTTTCTTATCTGTCAAATTCAAGGAAAGGTAATAAAAAAGTAAGCAAGCAGAAATATTTTTAAAGGGAAATTTAGAATGTTAAAAAATTTTTAAATATTTTTTTTATTGCCAACTTGCTAAGCATTTATTAAAAATAACTGTAATTGATTGACTTTGTATTGATTTTCACACGAATTGTTTTTGTAATTTACTAAGTTTCGTTGCAGCTTATCGTAGATCTCATCTTAAATATCTTCTTCTTCTAAACACTTTGAACTAGCTCTAAATACACATTTCCAGCTGTACAAATAAATTTTTTATTATATAATAACGACCTTAGAATCGTGCTTAGAGCAACACACGTTAAAAGGTTTCCATTGTACTATATTTAATTTACACTTTATTCGCAAATAAAATAGTTTAATCTTTTCATTTTGCTTTTATTTTTCATGCTCCCTTCCACTAGAATCGTCACTTCACAACCGATCACTCTTCGAACACTCTCGTTGCTACACACGTGTGCGTTGGATCGATTGTCGATCACCAATTCAATATACCAACCGCACTCTAAATGTGCTCCAATCATACTAAGTTAAATATCTTCTTCGCTGGCGGCATAAACCACACACATGGTCGCCAAAGCACGAAGCACATTGTAAAAGCCACCTAAAGATCGATTTATGCGGCTGACTAACTCGATGCACGTCGAATGCTTGAATGACTTTAACGATTTGACTTTGGATGGCTGAGTGGACGCGTTTGTTTAGCTAAAGGATCGTGCATTGGACACCAAGCATCAGCATAGAAGTTGATGAATTTGCTGACTGTTGCATGACAAGACGATCGAGATGTAAAGGTTGACGATGGCATCCATCACGCCTTACGCGCAGCATTTCTCAGCTTTCATGCTGCGCTTCTAATTTTCTTTGATTTTTGTTTTTTGTGTTTTACTTTTTATTTCCTGATTATATTTATATTTCTCTCTATTTATTTATATAAGGCACTTTGATATTTGTTGGCTTGCACTCATCGCATCGTTGTTGTTGACGCATCGTTGTTGTTGTGAATAAAGTTTTTGCGTTGAACCGCAAGAAATCACTGCCGCCACTAAACTGATTGTGAATGATTGATTTGGAATTTTGCAAGCCCAGCAGCCTCACAGCCTAAACCAACGGCAAGGACGTTAACGGCTGCAAACAGACGGCCAAGTCAGCAAGAATCCAAAAAATGAGCACCAAACAACAAAATTTGTTTAAAAAGGTTGAAACCGAAATCGTTTGAGCGCCAACAACAAAGCCAAAGTGGTAAACAAATATTCGTTTTTATGTAGTTGCATTTATATATGTGTGTGTGTGCATCTGAATGTTAATGTGATACTTTAATTAATAATATTTTCTAAGTTATGCCAGTATGTTGGTATGTGAGTAGGTAGATACTAGGGATGTTAATCCCGGAACCAGGTATGTGTATTTTATTTATGAAATTATCTAAATTTTTTTGTTGATATGCACTATACCGCTTTCAGAGGTATAAAAAAAAATTAAAATTTGTAATTTTAGAAAATTTCAGATTTTGCAAAATCGAAATAACTTAAATAACCCATTAAATTTTTGTACCTATTTTTTTATTATACCTCTGATATATCTAAAGATATTCTAAAGTGTTTTTCGTTTTCTTTCAAAAATATGAATTTTTCAATTTTTGAGTTCAATTAGTTAACTACTTAATTTTGATAATTGAAAATTTTTTTTTTGTGCTTCTTCGTCACTTCTTTGACAACAAATGTACAGCGATCTGTCAAATCAATAACGATAATTTATTTGCCAAAAAATTGTAATAACAACAAAAAGCTTGGGGAGTGTTGTATTAAAGCTGCTCCTAGCCGTAATTGGAATTGTCCCCGAAATTCTGCACACCCACAGTTAACAAGCAAAGAACGCCTTGAATTGTTTTACGATAGATGACCAACAAACCAAATAATTAGCTCATAGATCCCAAATCATTTTGCCCAGCATAAATATTTCTGTTTATGAATGATTTTTAGTTTTTTTTCGTAGGGACCGAGTTTAATTAGTATTTTCGCAAATTCAGCTCAAACTGTCGGACGGAAAAGCTTAGTTTATTTTGTATAAATGTAACAAAGTAGTTCCTTCAAGTTAACAAGTGTTTAGCTGAATATTAAATTCAAGGCCCATTGTGAAGTAAAAATTATAGGTAAAAGTTTACTTGTACTACACAGTTTATATGCAGCACAATTTGAAATAATTTCTAGCAGGAATTTTTTCTGATTTTCATTTGTAATCAAAAATATATCAAAGTGCCAACGTTTTTTGTTAAGGAAAGGAAACATTTTAATTATTTTTGTTGCTATCTTTCAAGGGACAAATTCGTCTCTTATTTTCAAAGAGAATTCCAAATTTTGAAAAAAAAAAATTAGTTTTGTCCATACAAAAAACAATCGACTAATAAAAGTCAAAGTTGAACTGTTATAATATAAGTAAGCTTTTATGATAAAAGTAATAGATTTTTTGTTTTGATAAAAGTCATAACTGTTACGATCTCTGCTTTTTCGTAAACCAGTTCTTTTTACATTACTAGATTCTCCAGCTGCGTCAGGCCTCGACACATATTGAAGTGTGGGCTAGCTATCAATTTACAAGCTTACCTACTTTTCAATTATTTCTTGTTTATTGAGTATTTGAGATTCTCTCAATGTGCAATAAACTCAGTAATTATATTTTAATTTTATTTATTTTTTTTTTCAAATATTTATTGAGATTGAGCACGTCATTTTTTGTTTCATTTTTTTCATGGGGGGAAACCTTACAGCTTTCTGTTGAAATGATTTGTACTTACATCTACTTATATCAAATGATAGTAGCTTGGTTTGTTGTCTTAACTTTTCTGGTGTTGCCGAAATGATAGATAGTACATGGGTAATTCTCTTTAAAATTGACTTATTAAATGAACTTTTCCCTATTCTAATTTTGATATATTTCAGCAGCACTTTCATTTACAAAAAGTTAAATTTTAAATATTTTCACAAACAGAGCATGTCAGATACATATGTATGTCCTAAACATATATTTACATATAATTCGGATGTTGGAAAAATTATCATTTTTTGAAAGAGTGAGGCAGCCTAATATACATACAGACACACGCACACACCTGCATATTATCTACGATCGCTTTTTGTGGGAGAGAAGAGATTTTGAGTTATTGTGCGAAACCAATAGATTCCTATTTACGCCTTACATTTTCAATTGCTACAATGAAAATTTTTTTATACCCAACACATGTTTACCGTCATTTTCATAAGCAAAGATTGAGACGATTTATTCTATGATAAGTAATTACTGTTTGTGTATATAAAATAGCTTAAGTGTAAAATGAAATATTTCTCAAGCTAATTTTAGCTTTTAAGAAGTTCATCTTACTAAGTTTATTATACATAACCACTTAGACCTGGCTTATCTACTACCCAGAAGAGCAACCATGGTATACAAACATGCTCAGTAATGGTTTTGTGCGAGGCTACTACGGTTGGGAGCCAGAAGCTTTCTACTACCCAATTTTAAAATAAAATAAAATAAAATACAAATTAGTCTGACGAAAATAGCGGCAGGTTTCGAAATAGTGCTTGCAAATAGTAACCCAAAATAAGAATTGAATAACAGTTATTATAAATCGGTGTTGAGCTCATTAATTCTAAAAATATATAAAACAAAAATATTAAAAAAAAAAAAAATGATTCGTTGCTTGTAAAGACTCTGGGAATATTTAACGGAGTTTTACCGTAGAAGTCAGGCTAGTAGCAGCATATTCTGGAGAATTATTCGGAGAATACAGAAAACTGATAGCGAAATTCGTAATATAAAAAAGTATATTGTTAAATAAGTTAGGTGAGGCTAACTGCTGAAATTTACGGGTGTATGATTTCCCAAGCTTTGCACGCTGGGTATAAAAACAATCGTTTATCTTAACGTATGGAACTTGGCCTCTGAAGCAATGACAAAGTATTTTGTATTTATTCAAACCTGAGTGCACTTTACTATCAGACGTTTTAAGAGGCTCGCAGTTAACATTAAATTATAGTCACTCATTAAATTACTTAATTTTGAAATAATGTCCGTCACGTTACTCCTGCTGGCTACGGTAGTCGGCCTGCTGAGTTTTATTGCCTATTGGTTGCATCAGCGTTTCCAGTTCTTCGAAGTGCGCGGCATAGCCTATGAAAAGCCAAACTATTTTCTCGGCAACTTAAATGGATTACGCACTAAATATTCCTTTTTGGAGATTTTCGAGGCAACCTATAAGAAGTTCAAGGGTACTGGACCATTTTGTGGCTTCTTTTGGTTTCAAAGGCCGTCAGCATTCATTTTGGACACCAAATTAGCAAAAAATATTCTCATTAAGGATTTTAATAATTTCGTTAATCGCGGCCTCTATGCAAACCCTGATGATGATCCACTCACGGGTCAGTTGTTTCTCTTGGAAGGTCATCGTTGGCGCACTATGCGTAATAAGTTGTCGCCCACCTTTACATCGGGTAAAATGAAATATATGCATCCGACTGTAATGCGTGTGGGTGAAGAGTTCGTGCGTGTTGTGGGCAATGCAGTGCAACAGGACCCCAACATTGAAGTACGTGACTTTTTGGGACGCTTCACCACTGATGTTATAGGGACGTGCGCATTTGGCATTGATGCAAATTGTTTGAAGAATCCAAATGATGAATTCCGTGTAATGAATAAACGTGTTCTCACGGATCAGCGGCATGGTCGTCTGGGCTTGGCGCTTATTAATAGTTTCCCGGAGTTGTGCCGCAAGTTTCACGTTAAAAGTACACCCGACCACATTAGCGAATTCTATATGGGACTCGTTCGTCAGAATATTGCTCATCGTGAAAAGAATAATATTAGACGTAATGATTTCTTCGACATGTTGTTGGATTTGAAAAATAATAAATTGATAAAGTCTGAGAATGGTGAAGATATGAGCATAACTGTTGAGGAGTTGGCAGCGCAAGCGTTTGTATTTCTTATTGCTGGCTTTGAGACATCATCAACTACCATGAGTTTTGCTTTGTATGAGCTGGCACAACACGAGGATATACAACAGCGTGCGCGTGAAGAGGTCTTAGAGGCTTTGGCTAAACATAATGGCGAATTTACTTACGATTGCATGAAGGATATGGTTTACTTGGAGCAGGTGATTTCCGGTAAGTTGCACAGTTTAAAATAGTTGCCTTGGTCTCTAATTGCACTTTTATCTTTTTCACAGAGACCCTACGCTTGTACACTGTGCTTTCTGTGTTGAATCGTGAATGTATGCAGGATTACGTTGTGCCTGGTAATCCGAAATATGTAATCGAGAAAGGAATGCAAGTTCTTATACCAGCGGCAGCATTTCATCGCGATGCTGATTTGTATCCCAATCCAGATGTGTTTGATCCTGACAATTTTACGCCCGAAAAGGTGGCTCAGAGGGATAGTGTGGAATGGCTGCCTTTCGGGGATGGGCCACGTAACTGCATTGGTATGCGTTTTGGTCTAATGCAAACGCGTATTGGACTGGCTTTGCTTTTGAAGAATTTCAAATTTTCTGTGTGTGGAAAAACACCAATTCCCATGACCTATAGTAAGATAAGCTTTTTGATCCAATCCGAGCACGACATCTATTTACATGTTGAGAAAGTGTAAATGTATTTATGTATTCAGGAACAGTTTGTTAGTTTTAAAACAAGTTTGACACAAGGCTTCTTCATTAGTGCGTTGGGTCTTTTAATTTCTAATTTTTATACGATTGCATTGTGTTTTTCTTGGGTTTAGTCGATTTTTGCTTGCTGAAGCATCTTGGGTCCATATGCTAACGAGATTTTTACTTGAACTAAATGTTCTAAGAAGGCAAGAGAGTCTCGGAATTGTTAAAATCCATAAAATTGTCATCCCTATTAGGTACACATGAGCAGGCGTCTTAAGACAAGTAGGAAGCATAACAGCGAACTGAGAAATATTAGCTCAGCCAAGGCGATAGTGTTAAGCGCTCTCGAGCGCGATCTTTCAAATTCAGAAAAACCGGTTTCACAATATACATACGTGCATAGGCAATAGCTTGAACAAAGCTCATTTTACGTGATTCCACAAAAAATAAGAACAATGAAAAAAAATTTATAAAAGTCTTTATTACTCGCTGTCTAAGTATTATATGAAACAATGAAAAGTCAATTGCAGCGACGAAAGTGTTGTGAAGCCCCAAGTATATATTTACGTGCTAATAAAATGCTCTCAAAGTGCTGAGTAATAGTATTTATTGTTTATATTTGTTGTTAAGTCAAATGTTATATAGTTAGTCTAACCGATAAGCTTCGGCGTCTTTTCGCTTTTGCTTACATACGAGCACACATTCGCAGGCACTTCATCCCCACCGTTGCGCCATTGCTCCATTTCTAAACAATTTCTTCTTTTTGTTTACATTTATAGAGCAACGAAATGTTTATTTTCATTTTTCCTTGTTGTTGTTATTGCTGCTACAGCTAGCGCATATGTATATAGACCAGAATACTCTTACGGAAAGTTACATCAACCAAAATCTCAGTAAAACCTTTGCAATTTTGTACTTAACCGGCTCCGAGGTACGACCGCAGTCAGACCATGTCAGCAGCTCTATTGACCGATTATATCACAACGTCTCGTAGTGGGTCTGCAAGAACCATAGATATAGTGGTGAATTCCTGGTTTCAAAATCTCCAAGTGCGTCCACAAGAACCTTGCAGAATGTACTCAGTCAGTAGTTTTGCAAAAGTCATCTCTTACATAAGTTTTATTTTAAAATTTTTTTGCATTTTTTACAACCACATGTCTTTACAATTAAACTGGAATTTGGTCGCTGTTAAAATTTAGCGAGCCTAAAGGGCAATGCCAAAGGGTAGACGCCTCCATTTTGTGTCAGGACAGTACGATAAGTTATCTGTCAAACAGTTGACAAGCCACAACAATATGAAGTTATTGCTTACAATAAGACACTTCAATATGGCGGCCTAGCGGGTACAAAGCGAACTCCTATCTTTTAACGAATGAAAGAAAGAAATGCAGGATGAGACCAATGTAGAATATAAAAAACAGGTGACCAAGTCTCTTCGGAATTTTGACGTCTATGCATTGGATATAACACTTGCCATGGTACATAATGAACGCTTCGTTGACAGTGTCATAGAGTAACTCACCACAATAGTCGATTACCGTGTTGAGTTAGAGACACTCACTACCATGGCTTCCTTCAGAGCTTTTTTTATACGCTTTTTTAAATGAATCGCACACCCATGGTACTAACTTGCCTAAACAACAAAAAATACAGAGAACAAACCTAGGCCAAATTATCAACCTTGGAGTACCACCAAACAATATATCTTCAAGAATTTTTAGTCTGCCAAGTTTTAATTTTTATTTGACACATCTATGGATGAAAATTTTTAAGTACACCGCTATAACAACATTAGTTCACAGTGAAATTTTTATTTTATAGCCATGTACATAAATATTAATGACCATATGTACATATGTATGTATGCAACATCAATCCCATCACCCCAAATTTTTATAGTCATGCTATCCATTATGAAGAAATCACTTAAAAACACTTTAAGTCCATAAAGGTGTCACACAGCGTAGAAATAAAACAACATCAACAACAACAAAAACAAATATCGGAGTCATGAACGTCGAAAACCATTAAGTCATTATCAAGTCAAGCATGTCATCATCCGCTGCTTATAAAGCGACCAAAGTCACATTTATAGTGAGTTATGTCAATAATTTTAAGAACATCATTAATAGAAAACAAAAATTCAAATCTTAAAACCGCATGAAATCACAACACCAGCGCAAATAAGTTTGAGATACGAAATTGAAGACACCACTCAGAATATTAATTGATTTTATATGGCTTGTCTAACTAACAAAAATAAAAACAAAATAACATATAAAATCACAGGTATCCAAAATATACATCAAATAATAGTGACTTTTTGTCTGTTAGGTGTATTTGTCGAATAGTTCAAAACAAGGCGAATTCAGTACAGTATTGAATTCGCCTTGATCCAAATGTTGGAACATTTCAGTTCGAAGTGGCGTTTCTTATTCGATGAAGCGTAGCAAAAACAAAAAAATATTCGAAAAAGAATACAAAAGGTAAGATAATAAAAATAAATTAGAAAAAAGCGTACAATTTCTTAGTACCTGAAAAACGAACTTCACGATTTACTAGTATGTACAACAAAAGTGTCGGAAAGGTAAATCACTAGAGGGACGAAGGACGCTTGTAGTGCATTTGACACTTCTCATGCATTTGACAGTTGCAACTTGACAAGTTGACAATCTTACAATTTTACGACTGTCAGCGGGTTTTAGAGTCATGCTGCAACGTGCTGCATGATCTACACATTTTGACAGTTGAAATTTTATGAAAAAATATTTATTAACATGTACTAAAATTAGGAAATAGAAAGAGCTTCAATGCAAGCAATTCTGTAATGCAAGCAATTCGCGAATTTTGAATTTTCGCTGGTTACGTATATTCGAATTTCGAATTTTTTGTGGCGTTATGTCCCCAGATCTGGCCCCCTGTGACTTTTTCTTGTTCCCTAAACTGAAGAGGCCCATGAAAGGACGACGTTACGCTTCTCTTGACGAGATAAAGACGGCATCGAAGGAGGAGCTGAACAAGATACAAAAAAATGGTTTTTTGAAGTGCTTCGAAGATTGGAAAAACCGTTGGCACAAGTGTATAATATCTCATGCGGATTACTTTGAAGGGGACAAAATAGATATCCATGAATAAATAAATAATTTTTGGAAAAACACAAAATTCGCGATACTTTTTGAACACACCTCGTATACATATAAACATATTCTTACAGAGCACAAATAAACTTAAGTTTTGATTGCTTTCTTACTTAATATGCATTGTTTATTATCTATTTTTAATCTTACTAATTTCCTGCCTCCGCAAATGTTTGAGGGACTCTAACCTTGAGAAAACTTAAGCCAAGAGTCTACCCAAAATTGTGACATGCTTTGATGTGTTTCCTCAACCAAAGAGATCTAAGAATTATATTAACGGAGGCCGTCTTTTTTTTCAATCACAGTTGAGATTTGCGGACAAAAAAAATTTTTTGTGGTAGAATCTGGGTCCTCTGCCATTTGATTTTAGCGCGCTTCCTTCACATTTCAAGAGTGAAAAAATGAATGTGACCCTTAAGTACACACTGGCGCTATCGAATCATAGGTTTCTTTTATTTTTGTTCAGCCGCTGGACCAGCCTTATTTTAAAAATGCGTCAAAATACCTTCTTCGTGGCGGATCCTCGTACTAACGCAGGTCGAATATAAAGTATGAACATAGTCATTGTTTGAAGTGACATCGAGACTAACTTAAAATTTACTCATAAAATACTGAATGTTGTCTAAATGACACGTGTTTTATTCACAAATTCGCATAACTTAATTGCTTTGAACAGGGTTAGTCCACCTAAAAACGCTTCAAAGAAATATTCTACAAATATGTTTACTGAGAAACTAGTTTTAAGTGGCTGAGATTAAACGCAATATTTATTGTCCAATACAACATAGTCAAGATTTTATACGGAATTCTTAATAATTTGAATACAAAACAGAAGAACTTGGACTATTGGCTGCCGATTTTGTTGCTAAAAAGAGTTCTGGTATCGAGGCAAAAAAAATTTGGTTAATTTTAGTTGAGTTTAAAGCATTAATTTATCGCATTAGAATGCAAATTTGTTAGGCTCATCAAAACAAGGTGACTTAATTCGCAGAAAAGTTGAGTACGATCCCTAAATTCAAGCTCTTAATTGCCCTTATTAATATTCACAAATGGTAATGAATAGAATTGAGAGAGAAGAGTAATGAGTTAGATCATTATAATCTAAATTTAAAAAACAAAATTAATATGCATGGAGAACCAGTGCGTGAGTATCATAATGCTAAGGAGACATTCAGGCAATATTTTTGCTTTTGTATGAATACACACACATATATCGTAGTTGTATTTCTAATTGTCAACCTTTAATATGTACGCTTTTCAATTTTAACGATTAGCCTCTGTCAAACGTGTAACATTTTTCATACAAGGTGGCGCAAAAGTAATCCTCCTTTCAGAAAATGCTATAAATTTTGCGATTGGCCCCTAAAGTCAGTTATGTTTTGACATTTGTGTAGTAAACACATGCGAAATACACGTTAATAAACAATGTTACGCTACACTGCTCCAGAACGCGGAATATTGCTGACTATTTATTTGACCAATAATCGGTCGGGGCCAAAAGGTTACTGTGAATGGTGAGCGCTACAGAGCAATGATCAGCGAGTTCTTTTTGCCGCACCTTGATGAATTGGGATTGGAAAACATGTGGTTCCAACAAGACGGTGCAACAGCACACACTGCACGTGCCACAACCGATATGCTGAACATCGGAAGCTTACTTTTGCGCCACCTGTTATATCGTAGTTGTATTTCTAATTGTCAACCTTTCATTTGTACGCTTTTCAATTTTAACAATTAGCCTCTGTCAAACGTGTAACATTTTTCATATATTTCATAATTGAAAACACAGCTCCCTCTTTCGCCTTCACCTCAGCGCACAACGGACGCACAGCAAAACTGAAAAACACCTACAAAATAAATTAAATACAACTCATAAATGACGAAATCATTGCTGTCATGCGCTCAAGATTACATTCAGTACAAAAGTGCAGTTTACACTGATAAAAATGTAAATAAAAAAATAAAAACACAGACCACCTGAGGCTACAAACGAAGACAGACGTTTCAGCATTTTGCGGAACATGTGACTCTATGCAAATTAAAATATGCAACGTGTAGTACCAGAACAACAAAGCCTCTCAGTCCCGGAAACTCCTTGGGCAAAAAACATAGCTTAAAAGAGCTAGATAAAGCAGTGTAAAACCAGAAATCCATAACTAACTATTTGGACCTTTGTGCATTTAAGAATTTCAACACGTTTGCTAGTTGTGTAAATCAATAGAGGGCTGGGGAACCTCGCCTTCAGCTAATTTCTACTTTTTTACAGTGTATCGTGCCTTTTGAAGCCCAACGTAATTGTTTGTCATTTACTTGTTTCATGTTTTGCTTTTCTTTGTTTTGCTTCCTTATTTGTTATTCGTAGGTAAACAAACATAGTGGATACATTGTATTGAGCATGTTAAGTCAATAGCTTACAATATTTTTGTATGTAGGTACGCGATGGATTGCATGTGGGTTAATAAATGATTAGCATGCGTTTAAGGGCTATAAAAACAAAAGCAATAACATTTTGCTGTAGCAAGACGCCACTGGTTGAATGTTAAGCTAATTGAATTTTTATGTAGGTAAGCTAATAAAGGTCTAGCTACTTTACATCATAAATAACTCGTTCTTATTGCATTTAATATTTTTTTCATAATTTTACTTCTTTCGTTACTTTTCAATATTTTACTGAAAACTAATAAAGCTTTCGATATAAATCAATTCAGCAATAAGTTTTATGGTAGATCAAATTTTAAGAATATTTGAAATGTGTAATTCAGCACGCTGAGCTCTTTAAATATTTACCTTTTATAATGAATCTATCGTTAATGTGATCTTACAAGACAAAGCTTATTACAAACTTTTCAATTCAGCTGAAATTAACTAATTCAGCGCACCTTTTAAAACGAATCTATATACCGTTGAGGCAAATTGCGCTGAATTCAGCTCTTTGTCTTGCAAAATTATGTTGTAGTGTCAAAGAAAGTTCGAGCTTGCTATCATGAAACTTAAAATGATGAGTCAAGGTAAGTAATTTCAGAGAGATCGTTGACTTAATATGTAGTGTCTTTCAAGTATTGTCTTTTCGCTGAGTCTATTCCGCTGAATTCAGCTCTTTGCGTTACTTGCAAGGGAAAGTTAAATTTTTGGCGAGTATATCGTTGCTTATTAAGATCTTTAAAGGTTGATTTTGTTTATATATATTGCAGTGCTTGCTATTTTTAGAGACAAGTTCATTCAGCGGCTTTATTAAAGCAAACTTTTATGATTTTATGATACTTAAATTTTTAGAATTATGCTTATCAGAAAAAAAGGTTCCTTCAAAAGTGAAGGATTTATAATACACAATTCAGCTAAATTTGAATTAATTCCTCACATAAAGAGTTCTCAGCGCGTTATTCAGCAACTTGTTATCTATGTTAAATTAAATATCTACAAATTCAGCCACTGCTTAAGATGCATTCAATAATTATCTTCATTTATCATTACAAATGCCATTTATCATCACATAGCCGCCTTGCACGAATTCCAGAAGTTATAAGTCATTATTCAGCTGTTTTCTTTTATGCAGCAACATTATTTTTAATGCGTTATTGGCAACAAGAAAGCTATTCAGCGCAATTCAGCTACCGTTATACAGTTGAAGTTGCTACTATGTTTTTTTCTCTATCATTTCTTAACTCAAAAATTAATGTCCTTGACTATAAAAATGTCAGCAATTTCCTGTTTTTAAATTTTTCACATCACGCCTAAGGCAAAATCTCATCCACAAAGAAGGCCACAAAGAAGGCCACAAAGCATCGCATGCGACTTTAAATACTTTCGCCCATAGATCAACGCCAACGCTAATGTCAACTGATGCCAAATACCTGCAAATGCCACATAAATAACGGCTCATTTTGACATGGCACAGCATAGAATTTGCATGTGAATAAGCTATAAGTGTATAGTGCGCGATTATTATCGCATGCGAGAAAAAAGTTCAAACAGCTTTTTTTTATTTAGAATTGTCAGCGTTTATTGCTAAGCAATTCACTTACAACAACGTTATTCAAATTGCGCATAAGACAAATGAGGCAAATGTAGCCGGCGGCTGTCACATACGTAGATTTTTATGTGTGTGTGTGTGTGTGAGCCAAGTCATGCAAGGAGCGTGCTGTGCGCGTATGTTGCATGTTGCAAGAAGCTAAACACAAAAATTGCAGAAATGTTAAATTGTTCGGGTGTACTCATTTGATCAAGGCTGAAAAGCTGACACTTTTTTGCTTTTGTTTTTATTTTCCACCGCACATTTGTTGTTATTTGTGATAAATTATTTAAAATTTATTGTCCAATTGGTTGAAAGAATTTATGCAGCGCAACTCAACGGGATATTTGACGTTTGAAAGGCCGCTTAAATCATTTCTGAGGGATTGCAACAACTCTGATGACGTTAAAGTGCAAATATAATGCAATACCAATGCGAGTAATTGGTGTGAAAAATATGGCGCATGCAAGCGCTGTGGGGTGTACAGTAAAACCTCGTTGTGTTGATCGGCCGATGCATTCTGGTTCATTTACCTTGAAAGCACAATGCACGTGCGTCATTATTAGAATATTTACTGTACATGCAACGCTTGCTAGCATTAAAAGTAAATTGCTTTAATTGGTTTGATGTCGAAAATCGCATATCATCTTTCAGCTGCCTATTATTTGCCATCACCAATCAAATTATACTAATTTTTGCTATTATTTCATACTTGCCCAGTTATGCCTTCTGGCTCTACACGACTTCTGCTGCACTAGTCAAGCTATATTTGCTAGCGCCCAACTTACATACACTTGCAATTTCCGCTGCATTTTATTATTTCAATGTTGTTGTTGTAATTTTGTTGTCCTGATAATTTTGTTTGCGAAACCAATGTGGCGTCATCAGCATTCAAGCTATTCTTTGTACAAAATTAGCACATAGACGTGTTGTGCTGAATTGCTGCTGAATGATGTAAGCAGGCTTTACGGAGCTCTGTCTTATTTTTCTTAGCCAAAAGAAATAATTGTGAGACATTTTTCTATGCAAGTATGATAATATGAAGGGCACCTCTATAAACAGAAAGCAGCTACTGAAAAGGGTTTCAACAAAAAGTAGAGCTAGCATTTTCACTTTAGCCGTATTTTTTAAAACTTAACTGATATACGAATTTCAGGCAAATAATGCTGAATAACAAATATTACGGTACTGCTTGTAAGCATTAAAACTTCAAACCAACTTAAAAATCCATAAATCTTTAGACTGCAAACATTGCGATGTCAGAAAGAGATAACCCAACATTCATGCAATTATAGCTGCTTTGAATACGCTAAAACGGGCATCATTAAATATTTAAGTCTTCATTATGCATACCGTAAAAACATAAATGAATATGTACGAGTATAATGCTTAAAATGGTAGTGAATAATTACATTACTCGTAACTGTGCAAAGTGTTGTCAATAAAGTTATTACAACCCCGGCGCAAAATCGAACTCTCGTTCGGTGAAATAATGAGTAATTTGGCAAAGAGCTGAATATTGTAAGCGTAAGTTAATTCGTTGCTGAATTGAGCTGAATATCACTTACAAAATAGATGCATTGAGTAATTAATTACGAGCTAGGCAAGCAACCTGTTTAATGAGTTTTTCGAGAAAAACGATTTTCTGAATCAGCTGCATTGATACTTGCTGTAGCTGAATTACTAACATGTTTCGATCAGAACTACTACAACACATTTGCACATCAATTAACAAATCACTCGATCGGAAAATCAACATTAAATTTATGTTAATAAACATCAACGGAACAAGCATCTGTAAACCGCACAGCTGCTCTCGGCGGCCTACAGCACTGACAAAGGGTGATCAAGCTGATAGGCTCAAGCGCTGATCGCACAATAAACGTACAAACTCACTGTTAGCGGAATGAATGAGTCGCTTGAAATGTAGGCAGAGTAACAATTAAAGTGGCACATAGCGACTATTAAAAAAAAATGTGAAAATTATCTGCTGAAATGGTCATTATGATTGCGAAAATTGCAAAGAGTTAATGCAAATAAAAATTACACAAAGCATTAATTACATTGAAGTGGCTTGCCATGCACAAATCTATCGGGATATGCGACGCAAAGGTTTTGCTGAATTGATGGTCTCAGATATTGGAGATATTCAGCGCTGTGGGAAAATAACGTAATTATTCTCCAATAATTTATGCCTAGAAAGAAGCACAAAACAAAGTTTCATGTAAAACTTTCCGTCTTAGTTATAATTTCACATAAAATAACTACACTTTGATGGTCTCAATTTAATAAATTTTTTTGAGCTCACTTTAATGTCGCCTCGTTGTTTTCATTGCGTTTTAGCGATAACAAGGTCATCTTTAGGCTTTCAGCCATAAAGAAAATTCAATTTCAATCCGCAAGCCATCACCGGCTAACGGTCACGCCAATCAGCTAATGTGTAGAGTACAGCTGCTTGTGAATGGTTTTTTATTTTTTGTTTGTTTAAATTTTCAGATGAATGCCATCTCGCATGCGCTCGTTTTAACAGCGCTCGTAAATGCGATATAATTCAGCGCAACACGCAATTATGTGAATAAACTTACGACTCGAAAGTTTTATTGACTGCGAAACTGTTGATGTGGCATGCCGCAAAGCTTTTCAATCATGAATAGCTTTGAAAACAATGCTTTCCGCATATAATGCCGGTACATTGCTAGCGGTTAATAGAGGATTAGTGGGATGATAACACTGATCGCTTATCTGCGTTGTAATGCAAAATTGCAAAGCTGTTTTGTGAAGATATTTAATGAGCTTTAAAGTGATGTGGCATTTAATGGATTTACTAGTGATGAAGCCAGAAATGTTTATTCAACTAGCTGAATGATGCAGCCAAAATAATGTTGATAAACTTAATGTTTTAACTAAACATATTTGTACTATATTATTCGGATATCACTTTAAAAATAACGCTATATTCTTGTATGGGCCCAATGTGTAAATCTAAAATTTGAATAAAGAAATCGGTAAAGTAGATTGGCTGTTTTGCGCTTACAAAAATTTGGGTTTTAATTTTATACGTGTAGTATAGATATAATTTTATTTTAAACACCCCTATGTCCTTTTGTAGAGCGAATATGTCATTCTAAATTTTGAATAAGACAAATTGCTCTCAAGACATTTCGGTGTTAATTTTATATATCTGGTATATAGTACAGATTAAAAAAAGCAAAAGAAAATAAAAAAAAAATACGTTCTTAATCCTCTCGTAAGTACATAGCAAATTTTCTAGTTGCTGAATAAAATTTGGCAGTGGCTGAATATTTGCTGAATGAACCAATAAAAGTTCCTTTTTGGATGCAATACAAATATGGCACTAGAAATTGCTTGATATCTTATATATAAATAGACAAGATGAATGCAATGTAGAACCGTTTTCTGCTAAACTATAATTCTAAGGTATACAAATTATATACGTATAGATAGGAAATTTTGAGGTGTACTTTTATCCGTAAATAAACAAAATTTAAAAAATCATTTTAATATAAAAAATTTAACATAAAAGTCACACCACTACACATTCACTTATTCACACTATAGACACGCTGTGTGTGTGTGTACTTGCTTTTTGTGTACTATGCTGAATGGTGAGCATGGCCGAGGAGCTGCTTTGTAGGAAAAAATTAAGAGCCGTAGTAGTGTGAGTAGACTTGCCATGCATGTTTTTGTGTTATTCGTGTGGTCGGCTCTCACTGTGAGTGCGAAGAGTTGGTAGTGGACCAATGAAAAATAAGTACTCGCACTATAGATACTCTGTTGTGTCATGCATTTTTGCTTTAGTTGTTGTTATTGTATTGATTACAGGCCACGATGCCCAGTGTCAGCTGCTCTCCTGAGAGCACGAAAAGTTGCTTTGTTGGATACATTAAGCAAGCAATGTAAAATATGAGCAAATAAGTAAAATTCATTGCTGAAACCTACAAACAGGGTTTACAAAAATAAAATAAATGATTACTCATAAAGAGTATTAAACACCGAAGAAAATTAAAGGAAAATAGAGGAAAGGAAAAGAATTGAAAGGGAGGAAAATTAAAGGAAAGAAAAGGAAAAGGAAAGGAAAGGAAGGAAAGGGAATGGAAAGGATAGGAAAGGAAGGAAAATTAAAGGAAAGAAAAGGAAAAGGAAAGGAAATGAAAGGAAGGGAAGGGGAATTAAACGAAAGGTAAGAAAACGAAGGGGAAATAAAGAAAATAAAAGGAAAAAGAAGTTTGAGGAAAGTAAAAAATAAAATAAGAGAGTAAAAAAAGAAATCAAGGAAAATAAAAATATGTTAGAGGAAAGGAACGACATAGAAAGGAAGAAAAAAAGGCGGATAAAACATGCCTACAGCAAAAAAATTAAATAAAATAAAATAAAATAAAGTTTATTGGTTGAATTTCAACCACTGGGCGAACTCTAGTACATAAAATTTACCAAAAAACAAGACACTTTTGCATACATAAAAGGTGGCGAAATCGAATAATGATTCAATTTTCAATAATATGCAAATTAGTAAAAATTCAACAAAAGTTAATGGTGTCACAGTGCTTACTTTATTTGAATCAAATTTAGATTGAATATTAGAAATCCATGCTGTTATAAACCAGCCCATGCGCATGCGCAAATTTGCAATTCTGCCAGTTTTATAAATTCAGCAATGGCTTGAAATGCTGAACACGTACGAATTTTATGCAAACATGGAATCATAACACTGCGTTACAAAAACGAGCTTAGTTCTGTCCTATAACCCAAATATACTTTTTCGGAAAGGATCGAAAAAAAGGTTAAAAATCGATCCAAAGTCTTTCACACAGGCGGACAGACGCACACTACGACCTTTATACTTTATACATAAAAAAAAAAATCTGACGTGTACATACATGAAAATCGCCGATACACGTGTATTTTTATTTTTTCTTCCCTTTCCGAAAAAGTATATTTGGTTCATAGGACAGAATGTGTGTAACGCAGTGTAATGAGCGAGCAGCGTGCAAAAATGTATTTGCTCACAAACTCTACATGGGCAGAAATAAGATCTTTGACAAATGCAAATTAGTTTAAGCGAAAAACACAAAGTTTTGGAGATATGCTTATGCTGAAATAATAAACACGATTTCCGCTATTCTATTATTCATAACATTTTTATTTATTTTATTTTGCGCTTTTTGTAATATTTCTCAGTTTGTCAATCGTAAAGCCGCCGAATGCTGTAGCGTGAGAACTGATTTTTCGGTGTTAATCTTTTTTGTTTTTGTTGCTTTTGGATTTTTGTTGAATGAGAATTTGAGTTTTTTTTTTATTGCAAACGAATTCATGGAATTTATCATTAGCAGTCAATAAAAACCTGCTTAGCCCAATACCTCAAATCAGTTCTTTATTTAGCCAGAGGCAACCTTCCATATATTTTTTATTTTTTTTGTTTTTTTTTATCAATATTTTAAATATAATCTTGCCTTATTAGCGCTCGTTAGATTGATGACCTTAAGAAACAAGAATTTAATTCATCAAACAAAAGCTTCAAACAATTCAATTCAGTGCCTCAGCCCCTTTACATTTTAGGAAAACAGTTCTCCAAATTATTTTTTACACCTCTCGACACTTCCACATATTGGCAGCTCTCTCGATCTAACATAAACCGATTTTTTTTCTCAAGCACTTGTGAATAAAATAACAAATTACAAATTTTAGTCAAAAGTTTAAATTTCCTTTTAAAACCAAATGTGAACTTATCGCTTGCGTGCTTATTTTTTTATATTTTTTAGACAAACAGAAATAGACGAATAAAAAACGGCTATAAATTTTTTTCTTCTTTTTTTCAGTTTGTAAGCGCATCACTCATAAACTGTTTTATGAAGGTGAATGCAATGCCGAGCCAAGTTTTGCTGGATATTTAACTCGCAGTTAAGGACACTTTACCGCAGGGAAATATTTTGTTCTAGCAGGATACAGTCGTGGCAATAAAAGTAAGCTCAAAAGTGGTAGCAATAAATATCTTGTTTGTATGACTATGTTTGTACTCATCGAATTGAATACTATTTTCACAAATATATCGCTGAAGATCGATATTGAAATATAGAATCTACGCGATTGCTTTATGAATGGTAACTGCTTAGGCCAGCCTAAACGAGCTTCAGCAAGTGTAAAGCTAGCCGCTACTAATTAGTGCTTTCACCCCAGAGTTTTTGCTTTTCTAGCATGTTGATGTCCAAATGATGATTGCGGCTATTGTAAAGTTGTTATTAATTGGCTACAGCTCTAAGCGTTTTCTTGATAAATGAAGCAGTAAGGCAGCAATACCACTTATTTAGCTGATTTTGCCATTAGTCTAAGAGCCAGAAAGTTTCCTGAGTGAGTATAATTGAAATGAATATAAATTTAGTTAAAACTGATTACATAGATTTCTTAATATTTAAATAATTACTACACGCTAATGGTTTTATAGCTTGATTCTTATGTATTATTTATGTATTTACATTCATGAAGTTTTCCATTTACAAAAGACTTTTCCAACTAGCACTGTAAGCGCCGGCGCATAAACTCATATGGCATTCGGTTTAATCACCCTATCGCACGCAAATCCAACCGGTTTGCGTATATTTGGACAATGCGTCTACGCTGGGGATGTCAATCCCGGCATTTAGTACTTTTTTTTAGGTAGCAAAAATCGCGAAATTCACGTCGCATATTATAACAGCCAGAGTTTGATTTCAATCATTATTACTCCGAAACCGGACGAGTTATCGAATCTTAAATTTTACAGTAAAAGTTGCATTCAAGTCTTTTCAGTAGTTTTTGAGTGATACGCGCTCAAACACACAGCCAGACAAAAATTCAGAAACCGGTTGCTTTCGATTCTATTGGTTTAATAATGATATCTGCTATAAATTTTTCTTGAACATCGTGTTGCAGATGACATCGACCTGTTACTATTTTATTGTATATACGAGTACATATGTAGAGTATCGATTTTTTTCATAGAAAATGTTACATTTTCTATGGAAAAAATGAGTATTCGGGGACTTAAAGCTTTACAAAAGTGTAATTTTTTAATTATTTATTCAATTTTAAATTTATTATAATGCTAATCAAAATTATCGAATTTAAAGATTGCATAAAAAACATCCCTTAAATAACTCAAAAATGTTGCTATATAACAAAATAAAATAAAATGCTAAGGGTTATTTTTTTGAATCCGCTTTTGGATTATTGATACAGAAGTCAAAACGCGTCGTTTGATACCTTTCCCGATATTTTTGAACGTATATTAGCAGTTACGTACGGTCGTATAGAATTACCAAAAGTCTTTTTAAAAATGCAATTATTTGTTATTTACTCGTCTTTTCAAGTAAAAGAGTTTCGCAAAAAAAGGCGTGGAGTTTGATGTGTAAACATGTGTATCCTGTACATAAATTTAGTTTAGACCTCGCCCAGTGGATGAATTTCAAGGACAAAACTATATTTTATTTTAGTTATTACCTACTTCTTTCTTGGTCTTGGTGGAAGAGAAGGGAACTCTTCTATGCTGTTCCTTTACTTTAATATATTTTTATTTTATTTGCTTTTCTCTTCTTTTAAAAGTTCCTATTTTCAATTTATTTTTTTGTATTATATTTTATTGTTTCCTTTTCTTGCTTCCCCTGTTCTTTCTTTTCTTTTCTTTTATTTTCTTTTCTTTTCTTCTCTTTTCTTTTCCTTTCCTTTTCTTTACTTTCCTTTTCCTTTCCTCATTTAATTTCTTTCCCGTTATCATAGTTCCTTTTAATTAATTTTATTTTATATTGTTTTATTTTATTTTATTATTATTTTATTTTTTATTTTATTTTATTTTATAATTTAATTTATTTCATTTTATATTAGTTAATTTTTTTGCATTTCATTCCAAAAGTATAACCCCAAAGATCACACAATCATAACAGATTAACTACCGTCTTGAGTATTCTAAGCTAAAATAAGTTTAACATGAATAATCACTTATTTTGTTTTTGTAAACACTGTGTATATTTATGATAAGTGCAGTTGCCTTCGTCAATCACGGCACGATTACCGAATTATAACAATCAGCAAAGCACTTGTGTACACACGCACCCACAAACCCACAGCGTCACATACATATCAGCAAAGCAGTTAAACAAGATTCTATACACGCATACTAAGCCAAATTTCACTTACAACTCCGATATGCATAGAAACAACATCAACAACAAGGCACATACAGAGACGCAGGCAGATCTTACACGTAATTTCGCTGCCCTACCGAACCCAAAGGTGCTTACACATCAAAAATGTTCCACTTTCTTTAAGCTAACTGTTTAAAAAGAAGTCAATGCATAAACCACGGAGGAATAATCCCGCTGTTATACAATCACATCCCTAAATTGTAAAAATCTGAAAAATTTGGCATGCCTAGTCTGCATACACCGCTCGGCCATACGCGTATGACACCTGACAAATGCGTTGTCGAGACGCTTTGTCTCTGTAGACTTCTATGTATATATTTTTTTTTTTTTGATTTTTTTACATTGTGATTGTTTAAATAGTTTTTCATTTGTATAGTTACTACTTATCTTAAGCCTTGACGGGTTCACGCTTGTAAAACGGACATTAATCAAAATAGTTCGGTGCGTTTGAGACCCGGTTTATGGTTTTGAAACGCACATTGCTGTGCGCCTTAGATATTTTTAATGGTAAAAAAGTCTAACAAAATAAATAGGAAATATCAACAAAATGTGTAAGCTCATTTACGCGCACTTTGTTGTTTGTGTTGTTGTTTACAGCAAATGTTTAAATTCAATTGAAATTCCTTACCCGCAAATGACATTTTATGTAGCTTTTTTTATGGTTGCCGTACAAGTTCCCGCATTTCGAACTATTCATGCTATATAGTTGCCCAAGTAAATCTCAATATTCAAGCTCATTTAGTGAGTTTAATTTATTGCAACGCCTGCGCGTTTTTTCCGAACACCACCTGTCCAGTTTGCTTGTTTACAGCTTTAACAAATATTTACATACCAAATCAGTTACATCATCGTCCCACAATGCGAATTGTCATATTTGTTTTAAAGTTTGAATCGTTCGAATGTGCTGACAAAGTCAACTTCTTTGGGTCACAACCCCATTTTTAGCGTGATAAGTTCTCTACTTTTCGACTATTTCTATTAGCAAATATCAATATTTATTTATGCATAAGTATGTGCATATTTGCATAGTCGACGGTAAGGAATTTTTACAACTTTTTACGTTTTTAGTTTTGATGTAGGGTTTTTATTCAGAGTCAAGTTTAATTATGTAAATTCGAAGAACGTAAAATATTTATTACAAATAGGTTTTTCCAACTATCTACTACTTTTTACAGTACTGCTCCGCTTTAAGAAAAAAATAAGCTATACAGCTCTTGACAGACTGGACGCTTTAAAGCTCGACTCATGAAGACATTATTTTCATAGAATGAAACAGAAACGAAAAGTAAATCTTGGTATACAGCTTTCTCAAGACTAACAAAAAGTTAATAAAAAGACAGAAATGCTGAAAAAATTGCCTTTTTCAAGTTTCAAAACTATCGATGACACTATAGTATACTATCTATCGACGGTTTAACGCTATAGGACTATCGATAGCATTCGCATTATATGGGTCTTTTCAATGACATCCTTTTATACCTTTCATGAACATGAAATGGTATTATAACTTTGGTCCGCTGTTTGTAAGTATGAGAAGAAGAAGAGATAGACCCACCAATAAGTATACCGAAATGATCAGGGCCATGAGCTAAGTCGATTTAGCGATGTCCGTCTCTCCGTCTGTCTTATTGTTCGCAAACTAGTCCCTCAGTTTTTGAGATATCTTGATGAAATTTGGTATGGAGCCGCCATTTTGCATGAGATTAATCATTCGTCAGAATCAGCAAGATCGGAGCAATACAACGCATAGCTCCCATACAATCGATAGTTTCGATAAATGGGTTTTGGGCTATAAATTTTGCAATTAAAAAGCTAGGAACGTAAGGTTTTGCAGGTTTGGTATTTATTATGTATGTAATGCGTGTAGTGAAAATCAGTCAGATCGGACCTACATAACATATAGCTCCCATATAATTGGTTGTTCCGATAAATGGGGTTTGGGCTATGTATCTTTAAATTAACAGTTTTGCAGAGTTTGTACTAATTGTAAGTAAGGATCGGACACTTAACACCGTGATGCGTATTCATGAAAGCCCTTTCCTTACTTGTTTCATGATTCATTTGGCATAGAAGCTAAAGCAAAAGTTAAATAATTTCATAGAATTACTAAGAACAGCTGAAATCCTCAGTCTGGGTGCGAATATATGTATATGTAACGCAGGGCAAAACTGTTATTGAACTTAAGAAAGTATAGTAGCTGTACTGGTAACTGTTTTATCCCTGGATCTTGGTCTTACCACAGCTTGAAGAAGAGATTTAGATAAAAGAAGGGGTAGGCTAGAAGGAGAAGAAAAGAAAGAGGTACAATATCGGAATCATAGGGTAACGAAGTGGTTATGGATTTTCTTTATAATATAATATTCAGTTAGTCAGTTCTTCAAGAAGGGAAATGTTTCGATACTCCCTGACTGGTTACATACAAAACTCAGATCACATACATATCAATAGAGGAACAATTGGGCCAATGAGAAGAAGTGGAAAAATAGGAATTATGGCAAAGTAATTGCAAGTGAGAGATGAGAAGGGGACATAGCAAAATTGTTCCGGAGAGGACAACATCTGCTTAGGCTACTAGTCTTTCATATTATCCTTAAAACATTTCGCAATGAAAACTTTGTCACCACAATCTACACATATTATATTTGGCCTATTCATTTAACATTACGCATAATTAAGGTTTTACTATATACCGAAATGTGTCGTTTCATTAAGGTACTTAGCTACTTATTTGGTATTTTGTATTACTTTTAATACTACAAAGGTAGTTCAATAAATAAGTTCATATATAAACTAGTAAACCCGACCACGCTTCGCTGCGTCTCAAAACTTATAATAGACTGAGTCTGATTTTAATAATTGTATACGCAATAGCACCGTTCGTTTGATACCCGTATTGTGCTAACACATTTTGGGTTATCCTGGTTCACATATTGGTCCATAGGGATATTTTAAATTTTAAGTTAGACGTCTAGTAATGCAAAGGGAAAAGTTCCATTCCATTCAGCACTTTCGAAGTGATGAGCGCCCAAACATACAAACAGACAGACAAAAATTCTGAAAACAGTTGATTTGTATTCCTTAATATAAGATAAGACTTGCGGTATGAAAAAATGTATAATGAAGATCATAACGGCAAAAATACATTTCTTTCATTCAACGCATGAGAATGTTATCGATATTTATCGATGCAGCATCGGATTATGGATTTGAATGGATATTCACGACAATAACCAAAAGGTAAGCTTTTTAGAAACCTTCAAATTTATCGCTGAAACCACACCATTTTCAGCAAAATTCTAATTTTTCCGTCCAATACCCGGTTCGCTTTTGCCCATTTTAGAAATTCAAATAGCGTTTTAATGTACTGAAGATGTAAGTTTTTAAAAACCAGCCATTTGCGTTTTTTTTGAGCAGAAATAAAACTTCGTTATTTTTTGATTCTTCGATGTTTTTGCGACTTCCACTTATTACACAGCAACGGACGAATATCAAACGGTGAAAATCGGATATTGAAGGAAAATCTGCTCAGAACAATGGTTAACACTTAAAGCATTAAGCTTCGTATTTCCTAACTATTTAGTCGATTCGTTAACAAAAATTAATTTTGGATTGCACCAGTATATCGTGCGGTCCTCGTATACCAAATTAAAAATCCATTAATTAGACCGGATTACAATCGTTGCATTTAGCAAATTTCAAAATAACTTAATTCACACTTATCGTATTTTAATTTCATAACGAAATTTCATTCAATGGTGTACAGTACAATTTGAAGAGCCATCTGGAGAGCCAAGATGATCGCAAAAGTTGTTTCAAATTCATTTCTGCTTATTTTTATGATATCTACTTTCTGCGTCGAGGTACTACTTAATACATCTAATTAAAGATTATTATATATCCATTTTCGGCGGCCGCCGTGGTGTGAAGGTAATGTTGCCGGCCTACCACACCGAAGGTCCATGGTTCGAGCCCTGGTACAGGTAACATCAAAAGTGATTTGAAAAAAAGTTTTTCAAAACGGGGTCGCCCCTCGGCAGTGGTTTGGCAAACTCTCCGAGTGTATTTCTGCCATGACAGGCTTCTCAGCAAAAATTCGTCTCCTTTGTAGATGCCGTTCGGAGTCGGCAAAAAACTGTAGGTCCCACCAATTTGTAGGGAAAATTCAAATCGGCACACCACAAATTGGAAGAGAAGCTTGGCGCAAAAATCTCTTAGGAGGTTTATGATGATATACCTGTTGTATATCGCGCCACAGAGAGAGAGATATATCCATTTTTATATAATTTTTGTTTCGTTTGACTTATTATATGGCCAATAATTGTGCTATCCCTAGACAGAAGGCTACTTCAAAATGACGAAAATGATGTGTACGGATACGAATGAGAGTCTTGCGATTGTACAAACTTGTCGCTTAAAAGCTATAAAACGTGACGTTGTTGAAGCAAATGTTATATATAAAATTGTAGGAAAACTTGAGCGTTTAAACGTAAGCCAAATGCAAACACTTTTGTTTCACAAAACTTTTCTCGGTACACAAATGTTCGCTTCATTTATTTCAGTTACATGTGGAAATGCTGCGAAAATACAATACCTACGAACCATTTGTTATTAATGCCACATTAGACTTATGCGGATATTTTAAAAATCCGAAAAAATCGTATCTTAACATTTTATTTAAATTAATTGAGAAATATACAAATGCGAATCACACCTGTCCATATGAGGTGAGTTTTATCTTTTAAAGTTGGGCAATATACCTACATATTTATTAATTTTTATGTATTTTTAGAATATCTTCATGGTACGTGGCTTCAGACCGGATCATGCTAGGTTGACGCTGCCTTTACCATCAGCTGATTACTTGATTAAATTTGGAATCAGCAACCCGCCGCATTTGATAACCCGATTGCAAGTGTGGTTTACTTTCCATGAGGAAAATATTTTGAAACATGCATTTAATGGTAAAGAGCGTAAGAAATTATAATGAAAATGAGTACCAAATACCCCTATTCTGAAATAAATATTTTACATACATTTATGTCTTAAGGCAAATCTGCAGGACTTATTTGGATTTTACTGTCTCTAATTTTTGAGTTTTCTGTAAATCAATGGAATTAATGTAAATGATGTTAATTCTTAAAATAATTGTACATTCGTTTTTTTTTTTTTTTTGTAAAATGGAAAAACTGTATATTTTGATATTTTGTCCAAATTTATACAACCATTTACAAATATAAACCACACCTGTCCTTTTAAGGTGAGTTTCAATTTCAAAAATGCAGTACGATTATAACTGTATATTTAACCAATGAATTTCCTTTAAGGAAGAACTGACTGTGAATCATTTTAGACATTTTGCATAGTGACTTGATTTTACCAACGCTGATCATCTCATTTAATTCGGATGTTACGAAAATAGCACTTTAGTTTTTAATTTGATTGTAAGTTTGGCTTTTAGGAATTGGAAGCATGGAAAATAGTGAAGACAAATCAAAAATTTGGAAATCCCTTCTTTGAAAAAAAACAAATATTATTTTTTAAAAACCAATCTTGACAGTGTTATAACTATAAATAAAGCTTTTCCCTCTTCCTTACCTGTTAAAAATGCAAGTTGTTACTTAGGGAAAAACACCCTTGGCAGACTATCCAAATTTAAACTAATTATGAAGTCGTTTCCAAATATGTAGTTGGATACAAATATTAATACGCATGTACGGATATTTAGCAAACAAGGATCTGGCGGCTTAGGAGGCTTACTGAGGAATCTGTTTTGATTGCCTATATGGCATAACGTTATCACATCCAACGACATCCAACAGTTCGCACCACAGTCGACCTACATAGTAACAAAAGATGGTAGCTAGGCATACCTTAAGTGCTAGTATCTGGTGCATGCCAAGCTCCAACTTACCTTCTCGTAAAGGTCAAGAGTCACTTTTATAATGCGAAATATGTAGGAGTCCTTTAAACACCTAAGTTGAAATTCTGTGTGTCCGTATAATATTGTTGAAAGCAAAGAAGCGTTCAGTTAGGACATACCTCACGGCATGAATGTACGAGTCGCCCGATCTTAACCTACGGACCATTGGGTGTAGGGAGTATCACATAGCTGTCTTAGATAAAATTCCTAACAATTTTTTATAAAGTGTTTTCTCGCTTCATATAATTTTTATACAAAAAAACGCCCCGTAAAAAATGATTTAGAATTGAGCTGACTAAATGCGGCATTTTCGGAGTAATCGCACCCTGACTTTTAAGTATTGGTCAGTATTTTGCGTGTGTTTTTTAATGCGAGCGAAGCCACACAATTAGAAACCCTTTCTCGCTAGCTTTCTCTCTCCGCTTCGCATTCAAACTCTCCGTCTCTTTCTCTCACCACTGAGCTCATTGAAATTTGACTCTTAGGCCAGGTTTTTCAGTACAAGTTTAACTCAATTTGTCAGTTAAACTAAGCTTAAACTTGTTGCGCAGTTTTTCAGTCAACTTTAAACGAAGTTTAAACGTAGTTTAAGCGGTCAATTCGGCAGGGTTAAACTCTAGTTAACCTGTCAGCTGTTTTGCATATTTGATGGTTTTGGTTGTGAAACAATAAGCTGAACGCAATTAGGAGAGGACGATATTTTTATATTTAATTAAATACTGGATATATCATCTGACGAAAGTGATTATAGTGATGCAGAAATTGGCGAAATGCTAACTATAACAATACTGAGCAGAAGCAATGGCGTTGAATATGTAAACAAATATTATCTGTTGCCGTATCTAGATAAAGAACAAACCAATGTTGCCGTATAAAAAGCAAATATTAAAAGCGGCCTTAAACTCACACTGAAAAACCGCTCTGCGGTTTAACTGGAGTTTAAATTTATGCCGAGTTTAAGCAAACTTAGTTTAAACTGAGGTTAACCAAGGACTGAAAAACCGGGCCTTAGTTTCTTTTCTCTTACCCAGGGAAGTGTATATCTCGCAAACAGTATGAGATGTAAAAACCAATCTGTGTATGAAAAACTTTAAAACATGTGGTGTTCTTCACAATATTGTGCGGGTGTCGCATTCTATTTTTCTTAACAAAAATTGCAACAAAAAATATCTTCCACATTCCTCAACGCACTGTTCAGCCAAAATCGGTTAAATACCAACATTAAAATGGCGCTTATGTGGGTTGACAACTCGTTGATTTCGCAACTCTACGCACAGCTGCTTGTACAGCCCAGCAACCGAAAAGAGTAACAACACCGGCGACAAATTGCAGACTCAGCAGCCAACTCAGACCTTTTTTAGAAGACAAGCGAACAAGTAGCCACAATAACTGCCAACGCCGCCAACGAAATAAAGACAAAATTGAAATTCCAGCTAATACGGGTAATTGTTGCTTGTGTGATGTTAATCGGCAACAACTGCCAAAAGCACATATTTAAAATTACAATAGCAACAACAGCAACCAAGTTAGTGGTCTTACGTCTACAGCAATTGTCGGCTGATGACAGCCATAAATGAACGGAAACTGATGAGATGCGAGGGACGGCCAAACAGTGGCAGCAACTTTTGTTGGTGGTCGTGGTGTGTAGCATTGCCGAAGGTGAACTAACATAGCACCTCGACGGTCGTAGATGAAAGCAAACGGTGCTGATTTGCAATGCCTGAGCCCGCTAAAGCTTCCGCTTTACGGCGGTAGTGGTAGCAAGTTGCTGCACCTCAGAAGCGGCGGAATTATATGAATTAAACATGCAAATTACTCTGACGGTGATCTAAGTTATGACCGTAATAACTTTTGCTTATGAACTTTTGAAAAAAATGCGTTTTAATTACTATAATTAAATACCATAATTCAAATAAAAAATATTGAACTTGATGTGCAATTATTAAAAAGCAATCAAGGGCTTATTCAGAGATGTGGCAAAAAATTACAAAAATTATCGATTTGAATATTGCGCTTGATGTTCATATTTATGTAGGGTGGGTCGCTCCACATTGGGGTAGAATTTGTGCATAAAAAAATCTAAAAATTAAAAATCTATTCAACCGGTAAAAAGAACACCGAGTACGGGGTGTATTTTCAGTAACCTCTGACTGTTTGTATCTACTTCTGACTTGTACGGGAACACAACTACTATCATCTCTACCAAAATACCTCTTGCTCACCAACAACCTCTAATTACTCAAATCTAGAGCTTTGCAAATTGGTCTCAAGGGGCGTTTATTTGGCACATACCGTGCATGCATATTACTTAGCTATACCGCTAAGTGGGCGGTCTTGGCAATTCAGCAAAGCAATTCCCCATAATGTATATAATTTATGATTAAGAGAATAATGCTGAGATGGTAGATTATTGAAAAAATTCAAATTTTGTTTTGTATTTAATCAATATGGAATTTATTGATTCGGGAAGGAGTTTGGGGCGGAAATTAACTAGATATAAGTGTTAGATAACTTGATCTGAGCGCTTGTAAATCATACCAACTATCTTAGCGAGGAAGGTTAAGTAACACAGAAGAAAGCGTGTGGCATAGCTGTTTAATTTAATTTTGTATTATCATGGTTAATAACAATATGGAAATTAAAACTTTATTTTTTTTAGGTTATAGGGCCCTTTTATTCATGACTTCGCTGCACTTATAAAAAATCAACATCAAGAGAACAGCAAAATAAAAATTGTTTTTTTATTCATACGTGGCTAAGCGCTTTGCGAATAAAATGGGTCTACATCTAGTAAAATTTTTTGAAATCTATAACGAATATAGTATATACATACAGTACACAATCAAAGAACAAATGATCCACATACTCTCTTCACAATCCAATCTTATCTAACTTCTTTTCTTCATTTGTACAAAAAAAAAGCTTAGGATATTTACACAACTTCACATTGTCACATTGCACGAATGACCTAAATTCCAGGGTGCAAGGTAACATACATGGCTGGAACAGCCTTCGAAATAGAACGTAATGTGTGAAAATGAAAGAAAAACCAAATCCCGGAATGTGCAGAAGCGAGAAAGCAAGAAGGACGACCACTAACTCAACACAAATGACCAAAAAGCAACATTTTACCTGGACTGCATTAGATCGATGACTGTGCGGGTAGCAATAACAGTAACAACAACTTTACTTGTATACGGGAACAGCAACAAATGTAGTACAACATTTCTATTTACAATATACCAAATAGGCAACTTGTTGAGAAAGCAACAGCCACAACACAGCCTTTTGACAATAAATAACTGAGCGATTGTGAGAGTTATTGCCATCGCATTGCTACTAACAGTTGATGTGTCAAAAAGAAATGCAAGCAACTGCAAAGGGTGATGCATTTTGATATCTTCTACGCATTTATCAAACAATGGACAATGAATTTGAGTTAAAGCAAACCCAAATATATCAAATACCACAATGTTGTCACTTCACCTACTTAGTATTTTGAAGTATAATTTTCTTACAAGAAGAGTACAAATGGGTCACCCTTTGCAAAAAAAAAATTTGCAGAACTTTGTCTTGCTTATTTGAAAAGCAAAGAGTATATACAAAATTGAAATATGCGATTAACTTTACAAACAGCAGTCAATCGGTAATCAAAGTTTTGTGGTACTCACATGTTTAGTGCGTCTGCTTTTTCACTTTACCGTTATTGAGTTGTTTTATTGCGCTGTCGTTGTCGTTATCGTTGTCAAATCAGACAATGTTGCTGCGTGATGGAGTTGCGATTTTTTATGGGCCTTCTGGTGTTGTTGATAGTGCTGCTGGAAGTTTAAGTTAGTAAGCGTTGCTATTTTTGTATTGTTGTTGTTATTTTACAACAACTTCTTATTTAATAATTGATTGTATGTGCGATATATTCGCTTTTGAACTGAAAGTCATAGATACATATGATCGATATAAAGACAATTGCTGGTATCATCTTTTCTTTTTTTTCCATAGGTTTTCTGCTTTTATTTGATTATGTTTTGTTGTTCTTCTTTGCTTATTTTTATTTTATTAATTTTTTTTCATTGTTGTTTTGAATTTGCTAATTTTTTAATTTTTTATTTATTAATTTTTTTTATTTTCTTTAAGTTTCTTTACTGTATGATATTTATTGTATTATTTTCTGGTTTGTTTATGTTTTTATTTTTATGTATATCTTTTCATATAATCTTATTTTATCTTATGTTGTTCTATTTAACCATATTTTGTATTATTTTATTTTACCTTAATTTATTTTATTATTTGTTGAAATTTTATTTTTATTTAATTTTTATTTTTTTTTATCTTATCTTATCTTATTTTACTTTATTTTATTATATTTTATTTTATTTTGTTTTATTTTATTTTATTTCAATTAATTTTTATTTTATATTCATTTCGTTTAATTTTTATTTTATTTAATCTTATTTTTTTTTATTTTTTTATTTCATTTGTTGTGCCATTTAATATTTGTCGTTTTTTTTTACCTTGTACTCTCCCACCACTGCAATCGCTTAGTTGTTTTTTATATGAAAAAAATTTTATTAACAGTTTCTTTGTTTTTATTTATCATATTTTGTTGTTGTTTTTTAGCAGCTTGTTATTTGAATTTTTCGCCTTTTTAATTGCCAGCAATCAGCAACATCTGCAAAAAATATCACCAACCATATAAACAAAAATTCGCGGCAGCTTAATTAGCACCAACGGAGCGCAATGGATCTCCGGGGCAACAACGCCAATATCTACTATATCCCAGCCAGCTCTGTTGCAAATTGTTATACAACAAAAAAGCTACAATTCGAAATAAATTAAATATTTTTGTGCCAACATTGCATTTTTCTCGATTTGCCAGAGTCAGCAATGCCTGGGATAAGTGAGACAATACGCGAATTGCAATACCTTGTTGTTTTTGTTTTTGTTGGTGTTGCTATAGCTAAGTGGTGTGCTTATGTCTGGCGGCTAAACGACGACTATCAACGGCTGTCAATTTATCTGGAGGAGTAGGATGGGAAGGCGGCAGCAGGGCGCAGTCACGGTCGCAGCCAAAGTGGCAGAATTGTTAGTAAAGCATTTGTTTGTGGAATTGGTTTTTTATTTTTTTTTTTTTTCGTTTTTAATTCTTATTATGTTGCAACATTGTAGTGATAGTTTGTTTTAGCGCTAGCATTTGGTGTTAATGTTGTCAGTCTGCTCAGGCTGCTAATGATTTTCGATGTATTTATTGTTGTTTCCTTGATTGTCGGCGCTGATCTTGTAGCAGATAATTTTGCTGTTTTTTCTTTTGTTTTATGATTGCTACTTTAGTTGAAGCATGTTGCACGTTGCACAGCTCATTATGTATTCACGTTTTATCGGCGCACATTTTGTTTGCTTTGCTACCGATCGAGTGCGATTTCAAAGATTTTAGTCTTCCTTTCCTACGACAATTTTTTCAAGTTTTTTTTTCTCTTCTCACACAAACTCATTGCAGCATTCTCGCCTGTGTATGTTAACTTTGATTTGTAGTTTTACTATTTTACTTTTTTTCAACAATTAAATTTTTTTTTAATATTCGCGCACGTTGCTCACACTCGTCGCATGTTAATTAGTTGGCTGTTGGCAACACTTTGTTGTTGACTTGTTGTCTTACTTTTGCCGCATTTGTTTCTTGTTGTTGTTTTTTTGCACTGTAAATAGAAATCAAAGTGTTGTTTATTGTTTGCGTTAAGGTCGCTTTTAGGATTTGCAATTCAATTGTTCAGTTGCTTTATTCATTTTTATTTTAAATGAACAAATGTTTACATGATTGCTGTTTTGCTGTTTATACAGTACATGTTGCCAGCAACATTGGCTACAACGCATTGCAATTAAGTTTTCAAATAAATGGGTTTGGGTATTGTTTGTTTTATTCGCGATTTCATCAAGTTGTATTGACAAGTAGTCTGATTGGCACAACAACTCGTACCCAGGATAGCTTGATGCACTGAAAAGTAGTTTTGGCTGGAAACTATTTTCTATTTTGAAAAATGTGTTGCTATCTTTGATAAGTTCGAAAAGGGTGACAGTAAGCGATCTAAATGAGGGTTTATAGGGGTACCCTGCAGTGAAAGTATAATTGCAGGACAAAAACTTTTATGGCATTTCTTACAAATGTTTACGAGCTTTCTCCTCTGAAACATTTCTAGAATCTATGAATTGAGCAAGTTTATAAAGTTCTCCTTTTCAGCTATATCCGACGATCAATAGAATCAAGAATTCAGAATAAATTTTTAAGAGAAATGATAAAGGAAATGCAGAGAAACTTGGAGATAAAAGGCCCTCCATAATTTCTTTCTAGTTTTGACAAACAACATGCTACACTAACTTCATCCAGTAAAGTTTTTTATGAGAACTCTCCATAGTCTAGTCGAAACTCGTTTGGACCATTTTTTTTCTTTATTGAAGTCTACTCCCAATCTTATGAGAGTGTGGAGGGTGGAAGACACGTCCTTTTAAATCGTCAATGCCGGCAGCAATATTAATTTTACCGTCGCAAGTTTTGGGGGATTGGTATACATTTTACTGTTTGTCTAATCTGTAGACTAGATAAATAAATAAATCATATAAAAACAAGTTAATTTTCTTAGGGCATTTTGTGAAGTAACAGAAAACATTTTTTTTTCGAATATTAAATTTTTTTAATGGATTTCCGTGGAACGTTATGGTGCTAAGAATGCTTTTTTATACGATTTTTTTTTTTTAACAAGCCTAACGGAATCAAGTAAATAAGACAAGAAAAGTTAACACACAATTTTATCGAGTATAAGTTTAGTACCCACGCTATATTAAAAACAATAACAAAGTCAATGACAGTTGCACTAAGCACCTACAAGTAAGCTTACAAAGTTGAAGCCACAAAAACTAATTAGCAAAATAGTCTAACTTGATTAACTCACAACTATTAAAACACGAAGCTTCAAGCGCAATGAATATAAAAAATTTCAAAAAAAAAAAACACTTTACAAATGATCAGCGAACAACAGAACATAAAATCTTTTAGCGGTCATAGTTCTTTTGATGGAAAAAACTAAAAAATATGCTAATGAGCTATTGAAGCGGTGTAAACCACTTGTACAAATATAGACGTATTTCTAAAATTACTAAAAAACCTATTTGTTAGCTAAATTTGTTGCTAACTTCAAGCTATATATAGATTATGTGTATGTATGTATATAATAAGATGATATTTTCCATAAGGAATATGATTAGACGGCGCAACTGTCGCAGTTGCCTAAAACGAAATCTCAGACCCAAGAAAAAATTTAACTAGCAAAACTATAAACAGCTTTGGTTCAATAAATATTTATAAGCACAAGAATATGTACATGCATATGCAGAAAATGAAATCATTAATGAACGCACCTGCGTCTATTGACTGTTGTGCCAAAAAAATATTTTTTCCCACAGCCGAAAAACCGAGCGGTCAAAGCATTGCAAAAAAATACGCACGCAATAAATTCTCAAGAAAATTACTAAGTCATTTAATCAACGAAAATGCATTAAACAATTTTAATTTATTGTGATTCATAATTTATTAGTAATAATATTAATAATTTCGATCAATTAAAAATAAAGCTTTGTTAGGTGATTGGAAGATTTCTCGCTGATTGTACCTTACAATTGCATTGATATTAATGGTGATATTCTCAGCTTGTTTGTCATCTACAAACAAGGTGGTGACAACTGCAATGACTATTGCAAATTATAGGAACAAGTGGAATTGGGCTATAACAATTGTCAGTAGTCGCGATGACAAGCTGCCCCAGAATAAGGCAGTAAGTATAATCGCCTACAGTTGGCTATCATTCCATATAAGTCAATTTTAATTTGCGTAGCATGCTCATAGGAATGAAAAGGCGTATTGAACCGTGCCAGTTTAGGTAGAAAAAAATTAGACCTATCGTACCCGTACTTTCGTCCATATAACGCATGAACAAAATTGAATTATTCTATGAATATGTATGAAGGAAAATTCAGGAAAATTTTTGAGCTACTTACTTGCACATTATTGCACTAGAAATGAATGAGCTACAGAACTGCGTACTCAAAAATTCTATTAAAACTATACGCAAAAAGTTTCAATTTTTTTTTATATATATTTTAAATGAAAAATTAGAAAACACGTAAATAAATATATTTTACGATTAACCCTAGACGGTCATCCTTCGTCAAAATGACTACGAACTATTTTATTTTCACTGTAAATCAGTTTTTTATTGTTCGTGTTGATCTCCGCTTTCGTACAGCGATAGTCAGTTGTTTACTCTCTTTGAATTTGTATTTATTAATAATGAAATAAGTAATTAAAAAAAAAATAAAACGCGTTCATTATTTCGACTCACACCCTACTGAAAATGGATTTGAAATAAGTCGTCGTCATATTGACGAAGGATGACGTTAATGTACAAAAAAAAGGATGACCGTCCAGGGTTAAAACCATTTTTACTTCTGGGTCTATTATTTTTGCCACCACTGTACATATATGATGATATAGTAGACAGTTGATGTGGTTATGTTATATCATTTTCTTAGGAGAAAATTACTCTTAAGCTACGTTGAAAAATGGCATTCCATACATTAAGACTTTAAATAATGTTTTTATCCTCGAACAGAGTTTCAGATTAGCTTCTTTGGTTGGAGCTATGACTAACTTTTTTTTAAATTATTTTTTCGAGTTATGGCATTGAAAGAAGTGTGAAAGGATTATAAAATTTTTTTTTTTTTAAGTTTTTCAAGTTTCATAAAAAAAGTAGTGAGCTCCTTAGGCAGGATGCATGTAATAGCAAAGATAACTTTCATAATAGCTGCAGCCGTTGAAGTTATGGGTGGAAAATCTTCGACATTTCTTCTTTCATTCTTGGGTGGTAAAACGGTACCCCACTTTTTCAAACTTGCAAAATTACATCAGGTTGGCGGCACTAGTTTGTGAATGATAACGCTTTTATTATAGCCTGTTGCTATAATTAGAAATTTTTTGTAAAACATGTATAAAAAATTGCATATTTTTTTATTTTAATCAGACAAATTTAGTAAAAAAAAAAGTGGAAAACAAAAATTTATTACACTTTTTTTTACGATTTTTTTTTTCTTTGATAAAAAACAGTTACACACGTTTTATTTGAATACAACACATATCATGCCGTTTATAATTTTTTGTACAGAGAAATATATGTATATGTAGGAGTTATATTAATTTTTAGTGTTTTCTCAAATGTACCTACATTTTTAGATTTTTAGTAAGCACTCTGTATTTAATTTTTCAACCACAAACATTTTTACTTTTTAAATTTTTCCGTTCAAAACGTTGTTGCAAGCGCAACGCATGCGACCAGACTGTTTCGTTTGCCACCAAAATGCACCGGTGAATGCAGCTGCCACCTTCAACTCCAATCAGTTGCACTCAATTATGATGCTGTAATGTATTGTTGTTGTAGCAGCTGTTATTCTTTGATTTCTTTTTTCTTTGCCGGCAGTTGAGATGCATTTTTAAGATACACAACAACAGCAGATACAGAGCATCCAACCACAGCAGCTGTCACAGTTGAAGAGAGATAACTTTGGATGTTTGGCAATTGAAAACAACAACAAAACGAATAATGTTCAAAACAATAACAAATAAATGCAATGCGTAACTAAGGTAACAATGAACGTAAATAATTGGGAAATACAATTTTGTTTTGAAATCAACTAATAAGCTTAACCACAACACTTTCATTCGCTGAGAACGTCATTACAAGAAAACAAATATTTGAAAATAAATTCGATTTCACACCTTTGCTTTATGTTTTTGAACTTCTTAGACCATAGAGTTTCGAGGCACACAACCGCAAAAAAATAAAAGCAATTAGCATTAGCCTTCAAACTATTGCACTGCCTATAGAACACTATACACCCGCATTATAGGATCACAGTGAACTCTTCAACTCAATGCGAGAGACGTGCAACATTCGTTGACCGCTCATCAATGACTAAAGAAACAAACGAGCCCCCTACCTAAGGTAAACCAAAGTCTCAACAGCTAATGGATATATGTTAGCTATTGTTGTTGTATTTTTGCACATTTTTGTTGGCATTTGGCATGATTGCTATCAAGCCAACTATTTGCAAACTACTTACCTCGGAACTAATATGAGTTCTAGTCGCAAAGTAAAAGCTCTCACCTCTTATCAGCTGAGATGAGTTGCGTAATGAACAAAATCGGCGAATTTGTTGAAATTCTGAAAGGCCTGGAACCATTCGATGCGTAGTTCTAGCCAAAGCACCTTTTGGTTAGTCCTAGATAAAACAGTTTTTCCGGTAATCATATATTAAAGTGGAAAGCTTCCTTTTAATCGGTTATTGTCTGGTGTGGTGCACTCGAATAGTTTATCATTAAAATTTGAACTGTATCTAGCTCTGAAAACGTTGGTATTCCCTAAACTTTGAATCCTCAATTATTAACCGCAAAACACTCTCCGAAGGTTTAGGGTGTGATACGGATATGAACAGCCCTTTGCCGCAATAAATTCACTATGACCAGCCTGACTGCGCGGGAAAGTTTCGGTTGACCCCCAAAACCTTGCAATCGTGCAGTTTAGTCCCCTCTAACGAAAGTGTCCCCTCTAACGAAGTAGTATTCGAACTGCTTAACTTCCAAACAGAAACTTCTAGCTGTAACCTGGTATCTTTTCTGACCTGCTGGGTATTTTGGTTCAGGCATATACACTCACACATATACAACACAACAGCTAGCATTATTATTACATTTCTTTGTTGTTATATTTTCTCCAACGGCGCTTGTGGTGTTGAAGGTGACTTCTCAACATTTAAGTTAGTACGTGCCTTATTGTTCACTACGTTTTTCTCTCTGTTGATGTTGTTGTATTTCAAATACTATACACTTTAAGCCACTGAGCTACTAAACAGCTGGCATCTTAAAACTTATTTTTAGAGAGGAACATAGTTGTTTACATGCTCTAAACAATGCACTGAGTGTTGCTAGGCAAAATGTTGCTGGCATCATGCTGCTATTGCAAAAGACCTCATAAATAGTTTGAAAGTCTGTAAGGAAGCTCACATTAAACAGTTATTACAGGAACAGGGATACAGTAATGGACACGTTTCACCCACAGCGACATCCGCTTTCCTCATTTTTGTTTTGTGTCTTCTATACCAAAGTTCCAGGGCTCCATTCACGGATATTCGAAGTTCTCATGCTTTTCTCTGCACACGTTTCAATTTATCCTTTACCGGATTTTATTGGTTGGCTGGCTGCTGTGACCCCAGATCAAGGAACCAGACCCAAAACGCATGTATAAATTCGTATTGAAAGTCCAAAGTATTTTGACTTGAACTCATTTTCAAATCGGTCGTTTATATATCCATACGCATTGACATAGTGTATAAACATTTCTCATATTCGAAGCGAATTAAAAAAGATGTGCTGAGAAAACCCTTGCCCTGACTCCAAAGCGTCTGCTACCTATCCAGTTCTTTCTCGATGGCATACTCACCTTGGAGCGCTATTCGGTACAAATCAGCAAGTCTGTTCACGATACAACTATGACAATAATGAATTCACATGATTTGCTCGTAATATATGTATGTACGTCATCATCAGAAAGACGTAAGTACAAACAACAACAATATAATAACACAAGTTGCAGGTAAGCGCATCCAATTTACCTATCAAATTGCACCACAGGCTGATGAACGCCTGCTGCGAGAAGGTCATCAGTGGTTGAGCGCAGACGTCATATATCAGGTAACCATCCAGTCAGCCATCAAAGATATCGAAATTATTCGTCTCCTAGAAGTAAATTAGAAAAAACCAAAAACGAAAAATATCGTGCAATGCCGCTACAGTTGAAGGTGGTTCTGGCCGTTTGTTGATGCGGGGCACAAGGTGCAGTACGTGCCCATTTAAATAAACGCTTTGTGTGCCTTCATGCGTAATTTCTGGATTCAACATTTTCCTCCATTATTCAGCCGTTATAGCAGCTGTGGATGAAGATGCTAATGCGAGTGTACAATGTAATGCAATACTTTGAGAAGAACAAAGACTGAAAAGAACGTGCGGACACAAACGATCGAAGGGTTCAATTAAGGTTTTGGTTTTAGTGCTTCTTCTTTTATGCGCTTCTTGCTTTTGTCTTACAATATTTACATGATAATCATGATTTTGTTATGATTTCAACTCTTTACCTTTTCTTGTTCGATGCAATTTTTTGATTTTGTTCAGGGCGCATGCGCAGCGTTTTGTTTGACGCATAAAATGTGTGCTTCTTGCTGCTGCAACTGTTGCCGTCTTCAACGTTTTGTTGCCTGGAAATTCCTTATATCTTTTTTTCTTTTTTTTTTACTCATTTAATATTGAAGAGTATTTTTTTAGTTTCTTATTTTTTAACACAAAGTGAAAGGATGCAATGCATACAATTTCCAGTTGATAAGGAGGATGCGTCAGCATTTTTAGCCTTCACGTCTTTGGATTATTTATTGGTTTGTGTTTGTGTTGATTTGGCCCGGAGGGTGACGCTCGTATACGTGCTAAGACAAGTCAAGTCAACTACTTGAGTTCATAAATCAGACATGTTGTCAGCGTTGTGTGCGCCTTTGACTTGCTCATTTTGTTGTTCTTTAGTTGTTTGCTCCATTTATATGCTCTTTCGGTGGTCCGTGTTGGTAAACCCAGCTCAATTTGTTTGCTTTAGCGTAAAAGCAAGCAAAATATTTATGTGTTTACGTGCCTGGTGCAGGATGAATTTGCTCAGCGTTTTAAAGGAAAAGCAGATTGGTTGCTGATTGCTAAGGCAAATATTTTGAAAAATTTATCTGGAAAACAAAGTAGACTATTTCCTAGAAATATAACTATACATTCTATATACGTATAAGCGAACCTGATTTTTTGTGCTAAGTATGTTTTAGTGCACTCTGCTGTCCTCGTGTCACACATGCTTGCACTTTGGAGCTGTCTCAGCTGGGGTAGCGGCCCCTTAACCCAACCTAACCTAAACTCACCTTCTACGAGGTGAGTAATTTTATGAAATTCAGATAAAATGTGTAGTCATGGTATTTGCGTCAAGGACTTAGCTTAGAATGGTTCGAGCTTTAAAACCAACATGTTTCCTTTAAAATTACAAGCTTAAGGGATCAAAAAGTGGTACATACAAACTGATATCTGATAAGTGTATACTATATGTAAGTATGTATGCACAGTGAATGCGATGAAAAACACTTAAAAACGTTTTAGAAAATTTTAAACAGTGATGCCCATGTGAGCCTCGTGGGTCCACTGCACATTCACATACAATGAATTTGAGCAAACTAAATGGTTCTTCTATGAGCAGCACTGTATATATATCAAACAAAGTGTGTGGGTTCATATATATAAATAAACAAGGCTTAGATCTTAGCGAAATCTTGTCTGCAGGCCAAATGTGTAACAGTGCTAACATGTTTTTTTTTTGAACAATGACTAACTGAAGATGAAGTCGGAATAAGCACACATACAAGTACCCAACCCAACAAACATTTTGATGTGCAGAACTGATACCTTAGCCGTCGAGTCATGTTAAGTATTTTTTTTTTTTCAGACTACAACCCTCCCCGTTACTTTTTTTCGTAAGCCATCAATAACTTTAAAGAAACCCAAACATTGATTTGCATGGAGTATATGGCTGGAAAAAAGCCGCGTTCATACTCGTCGACAACGAGTCAATAAGATTTATTTAAAAACTTTACATTGAATGGCTGAGTGTCCAACGCGATTACAAATCGACATGAGCATGCCGAAAGCCGCGTAAAATCCTCGAAATGCTGGCTGAGATATGGCTTAGAGATGAACGCAGGACACCGGAACACACGGGTTTTATTTGAAAATTACGGAGTAATAGCCCCTCCAAAAACTACCAACAAAGCACAGTTTTTTAAAAATACAAATTGATTTTGATTTTTAGCCAAATACAGGGTGGCGCAAAAGTAATCCTCCTATCAGAAAATGCTGTAAATTTTGCGATTGGCCCCTAAAGTCAGTTCTTTTTTGACATTTGTGTAGTAAACATATGCGAAATACACGTTAATAAACAATGTTACGCTACACTGCTCCAGAACGCGGAATATTGCTGACTATTTATTTGACCAATAATCGGTCGGGGCCAAACGGTTACTGTGAATGGTGAGCGCTACAGAGCAATGATCAACGAGTTCTTTTTGCCGCAACTTGATGAATTGGGATTGGAAAACATGTGGTTCCAACAAGACGGTGCAACAGCACACACTGCACGTGCCACAACCGATATGCTGAACATCGGAAGCTTACTTTTGCGCCACCTTGTATAAAAGGGTGGGTTAACTGTGATCGGGAGCGAAAATTCAATATCGGTC